>CM076848.1:138365726-138720862 GCA_039519185.1 Astragalus membranaceus | reverse complement strand
GGCGTTTCAGTTACTAATCCTGGTCAATTTCAATGACCCTGTTCAACTAAATCGAAATACCGTTGTTTTAAATTAGGCATGCACGCGAAGGATCGGTCGTTTCGTGCGTTCTTCAATTTAATCTTTGTATTTGGATTTAGTCGAACCTAATTGGGACTACCAAAGTCATTTTTCTCGCGATTGGGCTTGTCTTTTCAATTTGGGCTTAAGAATGCAATTCCAAGTTAATTTTTAACGTTTTTAGTTAACAGGCCCATTTTTCTATTTTTGGGCCTCGTTTTAGCGTATTTGTTTAGTCTGGCCCGTTCTCGTCTTTGTATTTGGCCCGACTCCTTTTTCTTGTTATTAATCTTATTATGTTTATATAATTTATTTAAGCAATATAGTATCAAAAAATGGCAAAAAATTCTATTTAATTTTATTTACAACTTAGGAGAGTTCAAAGGTCCAAATGTCCAAAAAATACAAAAAAAAATTACATCAAAAAAGGCCCAAATGGCCAGATCCGAAAATACAAGTCATAGAGCAGATATTAGGGTTTCCTAGCAGCACTCCAAGCTGCTACAGCTGCTGATGGGCTTGGATCCAAACCTGAAAAATTATTCAAAGCCCAGTCAAAATACAAATTAATGCCTAAACCTAGAAATGTAGTATAAATCAGCAGTCAACAGCAGTAGCAAGGGGGCGGACACGATTTTCGAGGTAAACAGCACCAAAAAAAATGACTAGGGTTTTAAACTGAAACCCTAATTCCAAAACAGTGGTTTTTCGTTCTTTGAAGTTCTAAAAAATTTCAAAGGGTCAGTAGCAGCCACTACAGATCTAGAACAACAGCAGTAAACCAAGCAACCAGCAACAGATCGAGAATGTATGTTTTTTTTATTATTTATTCTGTACTCCAAATATGTTGAACTAAGTCTATGCCATGTGATAAAAACAACATCATTCAGATCAAAAATGGACTAGCTTTCGTTTTTTGCTTCAGAAAATTGACTAGTATTAGTTTAGTTTGCTTTTGTTTTCAAAATAGGCTGTTTCTCTGTTTTAAGAAACCAAAAGGCATACATTCAGAACCAATATGGAGACCACCAGAAGCAAAGATTAGGATGAAGAACAAACACAGTAATCAAACATAGTATAAATTAGATCAAATGCAGATCCGATGATTAAGAAACCAGAATCGAAAATAAGGGTAGGAAGAAATGTGTAGAAGAAAATAGGCCAAGAACAGAAAACAAAATAAACAAAACTGACCTTAATGTGTTCACCGGAGCTCCGGTCGTCTTCTCCGGTGAGCTCCACCATGAACTCCGGCGACCCATCACGAAACCGAGCCAACACCCATCCCCATCACCATTGTGACCATCATCGGTCTCGCACTGTCGTTCGCTCGCCGTCCTCCGCGTTGTCACCACTCTGTCGGTGATGCGGTCCCAAACGAACACCGTAGTCCCTCGCAGATAAACCCCTTCCCTTCGCGTTCGTTTTCGCCGATGGTACCATGCTTCGTCGTCGTTCGTCCTCAACCACCACCGCCGGCCATGGAACAGTCAGTCGATGGCATTCCCTACAGCCCATCGTCGCTGTCAGGAAGTTCTTTTTCCTCCCCCTCTCATCGCGACTCATCAACCTCTGCTAACCATGGAAGCTTCGGTTTCCCTCTCTCACCGTGAAGTAAGGCGGAATTTTCGCCATGGATCTCTCTCTCTCTTGGCAGCGGCGCTGCTATGTAGAAAGGAGGGGAAGAGTGAATTAGGTTTAGGGTTTATTATGTTTTAGGCTTTTATAGTGTCTCCAATAAATTATTTTATTTTAATTTTATTTTTATTATCAGAATGCTAGTAACACCCCTTCAATTCATGCGTACACCTCCCTCACTTAAGCCAAGTTTCGCATTCTGGGCCCTCCAATGCGAACTGGGTTTCCTTTTTTTACACCTGCTATTAATTATACAACCCCTTGCGACTAATAACACCCTATTTCACCATTTCACCCCCCTTTCTCGTTTTTTTTTAATTTAATTTAATTCTCTTCAAGACAAAATAATTTCTCATAAATCAAAAACTTTGTTAATAGTCTTGTGAAGCCTTTGCTTGCAGGATTATTAACAACGAGGTACTAGTGGTGATCACTTGGAGCCTTTGCTCAATTGATCATCATGAATGCCTAATTTTCCTAAAGATTTTCACTAAATCAAAAACTTTGTTAGTAGTCTTGCGAAACCTTTGCTTGCATGATTATTAACAATGAAGTGCTAGTGGTGATCACTTGGAGCCCTTGCTCAATTGATCATCATGAAAGCTTGATTTTCAAAATTAAACAAGATAAAAAACAAAAACCTTTTTCAGGACGAACAAGAACTACGTAGCTTTGAGTTCTCCATCGCACCGGGAGATACGTAGGAGCGGGCCATGTCCCATCAAGCACTTCTTTCTAAAACCCCCTTTTTTTTTTCTTTCTCTCTAAAATTAAAAAATTTTATTAAGTTCTTTAATTCATTTTCAATAAGAAATAAAGAGGCAAATTAGATATTTTTCAAATCAACACTTAAAACCACACATTTAAAGAAAGGTTCCCTCTCAATAGAGAGGACGTGCGAGGTGCTAATACCTTTCCCGCGCGTAACCGACCCCCGAACCCAAAACTCTCAGTTTTCAAAGGCCAATCGCTTTCTAAAAAGGTTTTTCTAATACTTTTCCTTAAATAAGTATTGGTGGCGGCTTCATTGTTTTTTTTTAGAAAAGTTGTGAACGAGGAAGGTTCTCCCTCGGGGGCTTTTTCGGGCGCAACAGGTTGGTTAAAAGGGAAACTCTTCATTGCAGCCGTGGGGTAGTCAAGCGCCTATTATGGCTAAGATCTCTTCTTCAACAAATTATTCTTTAGTGAGGACTAGCATTCCATCTTCCAGACCAACAAATGGCCCTCAGAGGCCATCTCAACCATATTCAGTTACCAAATCCCTACTTTTGATTCGTATGAAGGATCAAATAGCTGAGGTGTAATTTGCTTATCTTAGAATTGGTGTTTTATTTGATTCTTTGATTGTGGCTTTAACTGTTGAATTGCAATAATAAATTTTCAATTAAATGAAAAATGCTTCAGCTAGACTTTGTATTATGCTTGTTGTTAGTGTTATCAATGTCATTGTTTTTAATTTTGAGACATATCCACCTTTCATGTATTGTGTAACGCCCCAAAAATAATTAACTGATTAATTAAACTATTCAAAATAACTTGGAGGTTAAATAGGAATTAATTAAGAGAATAATAAATAATATGACGAGGGAGTGGTTGATTTGGGAAAATGAGAGGGTGTAACTGTGAGCCCAGCGCGGGAGGGCCCACAGCTTAAACCCTAAAGTAACTGCGACTCTCCTCATTCTTCACAATTGTGCGAAATTGAGAGAGTGAGAAGAGAGGGAGTGGTGCGCGGCTAGGAGAGAAGAGAGAAGAAGGAGAGGCGTGATTTCTTTCAAGGAGGAAGCCGTGTTCCGTTCGTGTGTTCGTGAGTTCGTGTTCGTGTCTCGTTCTTCATAATTTGGAGCTTACGTCAATAGAGGTAAGGGTGGGTTTTAACACTAATAATGGGTTATGATGGGGGTATATGGGTAGTTAGGGTTTGGTTGGGTTATTTGCGATGTTGGATTGAAATTGATGATGGTGCGATGTTGCTATTGTTGTTATTTCGCATGATGTGTTGTTATTGAGTCTTCAATGGTGTTTGTCTTTATGTGATGATTGATTTTGATGATATATGATGTTGATGATGATTCTTGATAATGGCGGGTGGGTTGTGGTTGTCGATCATATCGTGATGTGGATTCGTTAAAAATCTGGTTTCTAGTGGTTGTTGTGCAAAGAGGGAATTGATGTGCTGAAATTTCGTTTTGAAGCCGTTTTGATAGGTGTCCAGTATTTCTGTGATTGTGACTTCATTATTGGCCTGAATTGCGTGGGGTTTGTTTCATTGGGAAGTAGACACGATTTCCTTCACTTTAGGCACTGGTTTCGCTAAATTTGAGTCAGTATAACTGGAGAAAACATTTTTACAAAATGGGTAAAAGAATATGAAAAACTGCATGAAACCGTATGGGTATAGGTTCAATGTTTTGTTCATAACTCTTTCCACCGAACTCGGTTTCGGATGATTTTTATCTCATTGTAAACCAGACTCACGGGGCTTCAATTTAGACACGGATTTCGTTTCATTTGATTGAGAATTCAAAGAGAAAACTGGGTTACAATTTAGCTAACAGAAGCTGTCGAACTTCTGTACCCTGATAGGTATTTTGCAAAACTGTACTATTTGGGTACCTAAACAAATAAATAAAAATTATTTCTTGCTGGTTATTGTCGCTGCCCAGAAGATATTCGTTTGCAAAATTCCGACATCGTTTGATATGCTAAATTAATTGTCGGAGTTCGCGCACAGTTGCTGAGAAATACTGCTCCTTAGCTGTTTAGTAAAATGGTCGAACGAATAGGACGTTATGCTGGTTATTGTCGCTGCCCTTGTGTCCTGTGTGTGGGCGCGCCTAGTGTGTAAGTTCAGGCATTGTCTAGTGGTGCTGTGCACCAATTTGTGGTGTTGCGTGTGTCTGCCGTGCTGGTGTTGTCTGGTGGTGCTGTGCGCCAATTTCTGTGTTGTGTGTCTGTTTTGGTTGTGCGCGCTGTTTGGCGTGATGTGTACAGGTGATATGTGGCAGCTGTGATGCTGTAAATAGGTGAGAGTTACGAGGTAGCTGTGATGCTACGACACGTGGTATTTCTGTGTGATAATAATTTTGGTGGTATGGTATTTATTAATTAAATGCTCCGAGTATGTGTATCTATGCATGAATCATGAGTCGCATTGTCATATGCATCTTCGAGGTAGCTGTGATGCTACAACACGTGATTATTTTGGTGGTATGCCCGTCGTGGCATTTTACGAGATCGGTACCGCATCCATATGCCCAGAGGGGTTGCATTCGTTCATGAGTCCATTTATAACGAGTGTTGGTATCTATTTACTAATGGAGTTTGTGCCTTGTACCGTGATATGATGCATTGAATTCTATGTGCTTGCTGTGAGTTACCTGCTACTTATTTACTGCTGTCATTGCTTACTATTTCTGTTAATGCTCACCCCTTCTGCTTGGAATGTTGCTCTTACGTGGCAACGCTGCAGGTAACTGCGAGTGAAGGTCTCCGGCTTTCCTATCTTCTGTCGGGTCGTGTCGTCGCTCTGTAACACCGGGGGGGGGGGGGGGCGTAAACGCTATTCATTTAGATATCTATATGTATTTGAGACTTCGAGTTGTGGTTTAAGACCCTTTAATGTGAAGACGTGTTTTGATGATTATTTTTCCGCTGCTATGAGATTTCGAAATTATCTGACGTTATTAATCGAGATCGTTTTTGAGAGTAAAGTGTAACGCCTTTTTCAATATGGCGAAGTTAAATTGCGAAGAACTCTGACTTTATTTAAAATAAATGAGGTTTAGGAAAGGGTGTTACATTAGTGGTATCAGAGCAGTTCGGTCTGTCCGGCCGGTGGTCGAGTCGTCAAGTTGAGTAGCATTTGAGTTTTGTTACTCGTTTTTGATTTCTGTTTCTGTTGCAGGGTTGAAATGGCAGGACGGAACGATGCTGCACTTGCTGCTGCTATGCAGGCTATGGCTCAGGTTGTTCAGAATCAACAGGGTGATGGTGGTTCGCGCAGTCTGGCCACTTTTCAGAGGGAGAATCCTCCTACTTTCAAGGGCAAGTATGATCCTGATGGCGCGTTAGCATGGCTGAAGGAAATGGAGAGGATTTTCAGGGTGATGGACAGCACTGAAGCTCAGAAAGTCCGCTATGGTACTCACATGTTAGCTGAGGAGGCTGACGACTGGTGGTTGGAGACTAGGCAGAGGTTGGTGGCTGCAAATGAGGAGATCACTTGGGAAGTGTTCAACAGGGAATTTCTGAGAAAGTACTATCCTGAGGATGTCCGCGGAAAGAAAGAAATTGAGTTCTTGGAGCTGAAGCAGGGTGGTATGTCAGTGACTGAGTATGCTTCCAAGTTCACTGAGTTATCCAAGTTTTATCCGCACTATGTTGGAGCTGCTGCTGAATTTTCGAAATGTATTAAGTTTGAGAATGGACTGCGGGCTGACATTAAGAAAGCGATAGGGTACCAGAAGATCCGGGTGTTTTCTGAACTAGTTGACAACTGCAGGATATTTGAGGAAGACAGTAATGCCCATTCTAGGGTCATGAGAGATAAGCAGAGGAATTCCTTGGATCGTAGTAAGCCGTACGATGTCCCGAATGAAAAGGGGAAGCCGAAGGCCGCTGACGACACCAAAACAAGTGGGGGAGATGCTGCTGCTAGTGTGGTATGTTATAGGTGTGGGAAGACTGGTCATAAGCGTCCAGACTGTCCAGGTGATGTGAAGAGATGCTTTAAGTGTGGCAAGGAGGGTCATATGGCAACTGACTGCGATCGTAAGGACGCACTCTGTTTCAACTGTGGAGAGGGAGGACACATTAGTGCGCAGTGTCCGAAACCAAAGAAAGAAAGGTCTACCGAAAAAGTGTTCGTTTTGGCAGGTGAGTCGTGAGTTTTGCCTTTTATGTTTTCGCTGCGTGCTGTGTTTGTATTTGGTGTTAGTTATCTGTGTTTTGTGGGTAGCGTAGAATTTCGAGGACGAAATTATTTAAGTGGGGGAGGGTTGTAACGCCCCAAAAATAATTAACTGATTAATTAAATTATTAAAAATAAATTGGAGGTGAAATAGGAATTAATTAAGAGAATAATAAATAATATGACGAGGGAGGGGTTGATTTGGGAAAATGAGAGGGTGTAACTGTGAGCCCAGCGCGGGAGGGCCCACAGTTTAAACCCTGAAGTAACTGCGACTCTCCTCATTCTTCACAATTGTGCGAAATTGAGAGAGTGAGAAGAGAGGGAATGGTGCGCGGCTAGGAGAGAAGAGAGAAGGAGAGGCGCGATTTCTTTCAAGGAGGAAGCCGTGTTCCGTTCGTGTGTTCGTGAGTTCGTGTTCGTGTCTCGTTCTTCATAATTTGGAGCTTACGTCAATAGAGGTAAGGGTGGGTTTTAACACTAATAATGGGTTATGATGGGGGTATATGGGTAGTTAGGGTTTGGTTGGATTATTTGCGATGTTGGATTGAAATTGATGATGGTGCGATGTTGCTATTGTTGTTATTTCGCATGATGTGTTGTTATTGAGTCTTCAATGGTGTTTGTCTTTATGTGATGATTGATTTTGATGATATATGATGTTGATGGTGATTCTTGATACTGGCGGGTGGGTTGTGGTTGTCGATCATATCGTGATGTGGATTCGTTAAAAATCTGGTTTCTAGTGGTTGTTGTGCAAAGAGGGAATTGATGTGCTGAAATTTCGTTTTGAAGCCGTTTTGATAGTTGTCCAGTATTTCTGCGATTGTGACTTCATTATTGGCCCGAATTGCGTGGGGTTTGTTTCATTGGGAAGTAGACACGATTTCCTTCACTTTAGGCACTGGTTTCGCTAAATTTGAGTCAGTATAATTGGAGAAAACATTTTTACAAAATGGGTAAAAGAATATGAAAAACTGCATGAAACCGTATGGGTATAGGTTCAATGTTTTGTTCATAACTCTTTCCACCGAACTCGGTTTCAGATGATTTTTATCTCATTGTAAACCAGACTCACGGGGCTTCAATTTAGACACGGATTTCGTTTCATTTGATTGAGAATTCAAAGAGAAAACTGGGTTACAATTTAGCTAACAGAAGCTGTCGAACTTCTGTACCCTGAGAGGTATTTTGCAAAAATGTACTATTTGGGAACCTAAACAAATAAATAAAAATTATTTCTTGAAACTAGACATCTCAATCTTTCCGGAGGATATTCGTTTGCAAAATTCCGACATTGTTTGATATGCTAAATTAATTGTCGGAGTTCGTGCACAGTTGCTGAGAAATACTGCTCCTTAGCTGTTTAGTAAAATGGTCGAAAGAATAGGACGTTGTGCTGGTTATTGTCGCTGCCCTTGTGTCCTGTGTGTGGGCGCGCCTAGTGCGTAAGTTCAGGCATTGTCTAGTGGTGCTGTGCACCAATTTGTGGTGTTGCGTGTGTCTGTCGTGCTGGTGTTGTCTGGTGGTGCTGTGCGCCAATTTTTGTGCTGTGTGTGTGTTTTGGTTGTGCGCGCTGTTTGGCGTGATGTGTACAGGTGATATGTGGCAGCTGTGATGCTGTAAACAGGTGAGAGTTACGATGTAGCTGTGATGCTACGACACGTGGTATTTCTGTGTGATAATAATTTTGGTGGTATGGTATTTATTAATTAAATGCTCCGAGTATGTGTATCTATGCATGAATCATGAGTCGCATTGTCATATGCATCTTCGAGGTAGCTGTGATGCTACAACACGTGATTATTTTGGTGGTATGCCCGTCGTGGCCTTTTACGAGATCGGTACCGCATGCATATTCCCAGAGGGGTTGCATTCGTTCATAAGTCCACTTATAACGAGTGTTGGTATCTATTTACTAATGGAGTTTGTGCCTTGTGTCGTGATATGATGCATTGAATTCTATGTGCTTGCTGTGAGTTACCTGCTACTTATTTACTGCTGTCATTGCTTATTATTTCTGTTAATGCTCACCCCTTCTGCTTGGAATGTTGCTCTTACGTGGCAACGCTGCAGGTAACTGCGAGTGAAGGTCTCCGGCTTTCCTATCTTCTGTCGGGTCGTGTCGTCGCTCTGTAACACCGGGGGGTGTAAACGCTATTCATTTAGATATTAATATGTATTTGAGACTTCTAGTTGTGGTTTAAGACCCTTTAATGTGAAGACGTGTTTTGATGATTATTTTTCCGCTGCTATGAGATTTCGAAATTATCTGACGTTATTAATCGAGATCGTTTTTGAGAGTAAAGTGTAACGCCTTTTTCAATATGGCGATGTTAAATTGCGAAGAACTCTGATTTTATTTAAAATAAATGAGGTTTAGGAAAGGGTGTTACATTAGTTGTATCAGAGCAGTTCGGTCTGTCCGGCCGGTGGTCGAGTCGTCAAGTTGAGTAGCATTTGAGTTTTGTTACTCGTTTTTGATTTCTGTTTCTGTTGCAGTGTTGAAATGGCAGGACGGAACGATGCTGCACTTGCTGCTGCTATGCAGGCTATGGCTCAGGTTTTTCAGAATCAACAGGGTGATGGTGGTTCGCGCAGTCTGGCCACTTTTCAGAGGGAGAATCCTCCTACTTTCAAGGGCAAGTATGATCCTGATGGCGCGTTAGCATGGCTGAAGGAAATGGAGAGGATTTTCAGGGTGATGGACAGCACTGAAGCTCAGAAAGTCCGCTATGGTACTCACATGTTAGCTGAGGAGGCTGACGACTGGTGGTTGGAGACTAGGCAGAGGTTGGTGGCTGCAAATGAGGAGATCACTTGGGAAGTGTTCAACAGGGAATTTCTGAGAAAGTACTATCCTGAGGATGTCCGCGGAAAGAAAGAAATTGAGTTCTTGGAGCTGAAGCAGGGTGGTATGTCAGTGACTGAGTATGCTTCCAAGTTCACTGAGTTATCCAAGTTTTATCCGCACTATGTTGGAGCTGCTGCTGAATTTTCGAAATGTATTAAGTTTGAGAATGGACTACGGGCTGACATTAAGAAAGCGATAGGGTACCAGAAGATCCGGGTGTTTTCTGAACTAGTTGACAACTGCAGGATATTTGAGGAAGACAGTAATGCCCATTCTAGGGTCATGAGAGATAAGCAGGGGAATTCCTCGGATCGTAGTATGCCGTACGATGTCCCGAATGAAAAGGGGAAGCGGAAGGCCGCTGACGACACGAGAACAAGTTGGGGAGATGCTGCTGCTAGTGTGGTATGTTATAGGTGTGGGAAGGCTGGTCATAAGCGTCCAGACTGTCCAGGTGATGTGAAGAGATGCTTTAAGTGTGGCAAGGAGGGTCATATGGCAACTGACTGCGATCGTAAGGACGCACTCTGTTTCAACTGTGGAGAGGGAGGACACATTAGTGCGCAGTGTCCGAAACCAAAGAAAGAAAGGTCTACCGAAAAAGTGTTCGTTTTGGTAGGTGAGTCGTGAGTTTTGCCTTTTATGTTTTCGCTGCGTGCTGTGTTTGTATTTGGTGTTAGTTATCTGTGTTTTGTGGGTAGCGTAGAATTTCGAGGACGAAATTATTTAAGTGGGGGAGGGTTGTAACGCCCCAAAAATAATTAACTGATTAATTAAATTATTAAAAATAAATTGGAGGTGAAATAGCAATTAACTAAGAGAATAATAAATAATATGACGAGGGAGGGGTTGATTTGGGAAAATGAGAGGGTGTAACTGTGAGCCCAGCGCGGGAGGGCCCACAGCTTAAACCCTAAAGTAACTGCGACTCTCCTCATTCTTCACAATTGTGCGAAATTGAGAGAGTGAGAAGAGAGGGAGTGGTGCGCGGCTAGGAGAGAAGAGAGAAGGAGAGGCGCGATTTCTTTCAAGGAGGAAGCCGTGTTCCGGTCGTGTGTTCGTGAGTTCGTGTTCGTGTCTCGTTCTTCATAATTTGGAGCTTACGTCAATAGAGGTAAGGGTGGGTTTTAACACTAATAATGGTTATGATGGGGGTATATGGGTAGTTAGGGTTTGGTTGGATTATTTGCGATGTTGGATTGAAATTGATGATGGTGCGATGTTGCTATTGTTGTTATTTCGCATGATGTGTTGTTATTGAGTCTTCAATGGTGTTTGTCTTTATGTGATGATTGATTTTGATGATATATGATGTTGGTGATGATTCTTGATAATGGCGGGTGGGTTGTGGTTGTCGATCATATCGTGATGTGGATTCGTTAAAAATCTGGTTTCTAGTGGTTGTTGTGCAAAGAGGGAATTGATGTGCTGAAATTTCGTTTTGAAGCCGTTTTGATAGGTGTCCAGTATTTCGGTGATTGTGACTTCATTATTGGCCCGAATTGCGTGGGGTTTGTTTCATTGGGAAGTAGACACGATTTCCTTCTCTTTAGGCACTGGTTTCGCTAAATTTGAGTCAGTATAACTGGAGAAAAAATTTTTACAAAATGGGTAAAAGAATATGAAAAACTGCATGAAACCGTATGGGTATAGGGTCAATGTTTTGTTCATAACTCTTTCCACCGAACTCGGTTTCGGATGATTTTTCTCTCATTGTAAACCAGACTCACGGGGCTTCAATTTAGACACGGATTTCGTTTCATTTGATTGAGAATTCAAAGAGAAAACTGGGTTACAATTTAGCTAACAGAAGCTGTCGAACTTCTGTACCCTGAGAGGTATTTTGCAAAACTGTACTATTTGGGTACCTAAACAAATAAATAAAAATTATTTCTTGAAACTAGACATCTCAATCTTTCCAGAGGATATTCGTTTGCAAAATTCCGACATCGTTTGATATGCTAAATTAATTGTCGGAGTTCGTGCACAGTTGCTGAGAAATACTGCTCCTTAGCTGTTTAGTAAAATGGTCGAACGAATAGGACGTTGTGCTGGTTATTGTCGCTGCCCTTGTGTCCTGTGTGTGGGCGCGCCTAGTGCGTAAGTTCAGGCATTGTCTAGTGGTGCTGTGCACCAATTTGTGGTGTTGCGTGTGTCTGTCGTGCTGGTGTTGTCTGGTGGTGCTGTGCGCCAATTTCTGTGCTGTGTGTGTGTTTTGGTTGTGCGCGCTGTTTGGCGTGATGTGTACAGGTGATATGTGGCAGCTGTGATGCTGTAAACAGGTGAGAGTTACGAGGTAGCTGTGATGCTACGACACGTGGTATTTCTGTGTGATAATAATTTTGGTGGTATGGTATTTATTAATTAAATGCTCCGAGTATGTGTATCTATGCATGAATCATGAGTCGCATTGTCATATGCATCTAAGAGGTAGCTGTGATGCTACAACACGTGATTATTTTGGTGGTATGCCCGTCGTGGCCTTTTACGAGATCGGTACCGCATGCATATGCCAAGAGGGGTTGCATTCATTCATGAGTCCATTTATAACGAGTGTTGGTATCTATTTACTAAGGGAGTTTGTGCCTTGTGCCGTGATATGATGCATTGAATTCTATGTGCTTGCTGTGAGTTACCTGCTACTTATTTACTGCTGTCATTGCTTATTATTTCTGTTAATGCTCACCCCTTCTGCTTGGAATGTTGCTCTTACGTGGCAACGCTGCAGGTAACTGCGAGTGAAGGTCTCCGGCTTTCCTATCTTCTGTCGGGTCGTGTTGTCGCTCTGTAACACCGGGGGGGGGGCGTAAACGCTATTCATTTAGATATCATTATGTATTTGAGACTTCGAGTTGTGGTTTAAGACCCTTTAATGTGAAGACGTGTTTTGATGATTATTTTTCCGCTGCTATGAGATTTCGAAATTATCTGACGTTATTAATCGAGATCGTTTTTGAGAGTAAAGTGTAACGCCTTTTTCAATATGGCGAAGTTAAATTGCGAAGAACTCTGATTTTATTTAAAATAAATGAGGTTTAGGAAAGGGTGTTACATTAGTGGTATCAGAGCAGTTCGGTCTGTCCGGCCGGTGGTCGAGTCGTCAAGTTGAGTAGCATTTGAGTTTTGTTACTCGTTTTTGATTTCTGTTTCTGTTGCAGTGTTGAAATGGCAGGACGAAACGATGCTGCACTTGCTGCTGCTATGCAGGCTATGGCTCAGGTTGTTCAGAATCAACAGGGTGATGCTGGTTCGCGCAGTCTGGCCACTTTTCAGAGGGAGAATCCTCCTACTTTCAAGGGCAAGTATGATCCTGATGGCGCGTTAGCATGGCTGAAGTAAATGGAGAGGATTTTCAGGGTGATGGACTGCACCGAAGCTCAGAAAGTCCGCTATGGTACTCACATGTTAGCTGAGGAGGCTGACGACTGGTGGTTGGAGACTAGGCAGAGGTTGGTGGCTGCAAATGAGGAGATCACTTGGGAAGTGTTGAACAGGGAATTTCTGAGAAAGTACTATCCTGAGGATGTCCGTGGAAAGAAAGAAATTGAGTTCTTGGAGCTGAAGCAGGGTGGTATGTCAGTGACTGAGTATGCTGCCAAGTTCACTGAGTTATCCAAGTTTTATCCGCACTATGTTGGAGCTGCTGCTGAATTTTCGAAATGTATTAAGTTTGAGAATGGACTGCGGGCTGACATTAAGAAAGCGATAGGGTACCAGAAGATCCGGGTGTTTTCTGAACTAGTTGACAGCTGCAGGATATTTGAGGAAGACAGTAATGCCCATTCTAGGGTCATGAGAGATAAGCAGAGGAATTCCTCGGATCGTAGTAAGCCGTACGATGTCCCGAATGAAAAGGGGAAGCGGAAGGCCGCTGAAGACACGAGAACAAGTGGGGGAGATGCTGCTGCTAGTGTGGTATGTTATAGGTGTGGGAAGGCTGGTCATAAGCGTCCAGACTGTCCAGGTGATGTGAAGAGATGCTTTAAGTGTGGCAAGGAGGGTCATATGGCAACTGACTGCGATCGTAAGGACGCACTCTGTTTCAACTGTGGAGAGGGAGGACACATTAGTGCGCAGTGTCCGAAACCAAAGAAAGAAAGGTCTACCGAAAAAGTGTTCGTTTTGGTAGGTGAGTCGTGAGTTTTGCCTTTTATGTTTTCGCTGCGTGCTGTGTTTGTATTTGGTGTTAGTTATCTGTGTTTTGTGGGTACTGTAGAATTTTGAGGACGAAATTATTTAAGTGGGGGAGGGTTGTAACGCCCCAAAAATAATTAACTGATTAACTAAATTATTAAAAATAAATTGGAGGTGAAATAGGAATTAATTAAGAGAATAATAAATAATATGACGAGGGAGGGGTTGATTTGGGAAATTGAGAGGGTGTAACTGTGAGCCCAGCGCAGGAGGGCCCACAGCTTAAACCCTAAAGTAACTGCGACTCTCCTCATTCTTCACAATTGTGCGAAATTGAGAGAGTGAGAAAAGAGGGAGTGGTGCGCGGCTAGGAGAGAAGAGAGAAGGAGAGGCGCGATTTCTTTCAAGGAGGAAGCCGTGTTCCGTTCGTGTGTTCGTGAGTTCGTGTTCGTGTCTCGTTCTTCATAATTTGGAGCTTACGTCAATAGAGATAAGGGTGGGTTTTAACACTAATAATGGGTTATGATGGGGGTATATGGGTAGTTAGGGTTTGGTTGGATTATTTGCGATGTTGGATTGAAATTGATGATGGTGCGATGTTGCTATTGTTGTTATTTCGCATGATGTGTTGTTACTGAGTCTTCAATGGTGTTTGTCTTTATGTGATGATTGATTTTGATGATATATGATGTTGATAATGATTCTTGATAATGGCGGGTGGGTTTTGGTTGTCGATCATATCGTGATGTGGATTCGTTAAAAATCTGGTTTCTAGTGGTTGTTGTGCAAAGAGGGAATTGATGTGCTGAAATTTCGTTTTCAAGCCGTTTTGATAGGTGTCCAATATTTCTGTGATTGTGACTTCATTATTGGCCCGAATTGCATAGGGTTTGTTTCATTGGGAAGTAGACACGATTTCCTTCACTTTAGGCACTGATTTCGCTAAATTTGAGTCAGTATAACTGGAGAAAACATTTTTACAAAATGGGTAAAAGAATATGAAAAACTGCATGAAACCGTATGGGTATAGGTTCAATGTTTTGTTCATAACTCTTTCCACCGAACTCGGTTTCGGATGATTTTTATCTCATTGTAAACCAGACTCACGGGGCTTCAATTTAGACACGGATTTCGTTTCATTTGATTGAGAATTCAAAGAGAAAACTGGGTTACAATTTAGCTAACAGAAGCTGTCGAACTTCTGTACCCTGAGAGGTATTTTGCAAAACTGTACTATTTGGGTACCTAAACAAATAAATAAAATTATTTCTTGAAACTAGACATCTCAATCTTTCCAGAGGATATTCGTTTGCAAAATTCCGACATCGTTTGATATGCTAAATTAATTGTCGGAGTTCGTGCACAGTTGCTGAGAAATACTGCTCCTTAGCTGTTTAGTAAAATGGTCGAACGAATAGGACGTTATGCTGGTTATTGTCGCTGCCCTTGTGTCCTGTGTGTGGGCGCGCCTAGTGCGTAAGTTCAGGCATTGTCTAGTGGTGCTGTGCACCAATTTGTGGTGTTGCATGTGTCTGTCGTGCTGGTGTTGTCTGGTGGTGCTGTGCGCCAATTTCTGTTCTGTGTGTGTGTTTTGGTTGTGCGCGCTGTTTGGCGTGATGTGTACAGGTGATATGTGGCAGCTGTGATGCTGTAAACAGGTGAGAGTTACGAGGTAGCTGTGATGCTACGACACGTGGTATTTCTGTGTGATAATAATTTTGGTGGTATGGTATTTATTAATTAAATGCTCCGAGTATGTGTATCTATGCATGAATCATGAGTCGCATTGTCATATGCATCTTCGAGGTAGCTATGATGCTACAACACGTGATTATTTTGGTGGTATGCCCGTCGTGGCCTTTTACGAGATCGGTACCGCATGCATATGCCCAGAGGGGTTGCATTCGTTCATGAGTCCATTTATAACGAGTGTTGGTATCTATTTACTAATGGAGTTTGTGCCTTGTGCCGTGATATGATGCATTGAATTCTATGTGCTTGCTGTGAGTTACCTGCTACTTATTTACTGCTGTCATTGCTTATTATTTCTGTTAATTCTCACCCCTTCTACTTGGAATGTTGCTCTTACGTGGCAACGCTGCAGGTAACTGCGAGTGAAGGTCTCCGCCTTTCCTATCTTCTGTCGGGTCGTGTCGTCGCTCTGAAATGTAACACCGGGGGGGGGGGGCGTAAACGCTATTCATTTAGATATCAATATGTATTTGAGACTTCGAGTTGTGGTTTAAGACCCTTTAATGTGAAGACGTGTTTTGATGATTATTTTTCCGCTGCTATGAGATTTCGAAATTATCTGACGTTATTAATCGAGATCGTTTTTGAGAGTAAAGTGTAACGCCTTTTTAAATATGGCGAAGTTAAATTGCGAACAACTCTGATTTTATTTAAAATAAATGAGGTTTAGGAAAGGGTGTTACATATTGCTCTTGGTCTTTCTTGCTATTTAGTCTTATACTAATTCATTGCTATTTACTGCCTGTTGAATTTTGTCTCTGCTCTCACCACAGTTTTATGTAGTTATGTATATAACTAAGAAGATAAATTAAGCATATAAGATGGAAAATAGGTGTTACTTGTCTGATGAAAAGTAAAAAATAATAATCAGTGGATATTTGTGTAGGTAAATCTCTGGTAGGATGAGGTGAAAACATTCCTTATGGTTGGTCTATGTACTCTTTTTTTCTAGGAAATTTTAAATTGAGGTACTTTCTTTGATCCAGGTTATTGGGAAAGCATTGGTCCTTGATGAGATGATCAATTATATCCAATCCCTACAACGCCAAGGTGAGGTGTGGATTCTTTATCTTATTGTGGTGTTGTTTGTAAAATCTTATATGCTTTATAGTTGATACATTGAAATTTTTCTTGGGAATATTAACACTGAATCTTCCAGGATGCATCATGATGCATTAGCTCCTCCTTGGATTATATATCTCAAATTGTTGCCTGTATAGATTATGCGTTTTCCATTTTCCCATAGATATCATTTGGGTGATGGTTTGTCTGCACTTATAATGCTTAATTATGGTTAGTTTATTTAATTTTCAGGCATACTGGCAACCACATAACAGAGCCATTGCCAGAAGAATCCAGAACATGGGATGGAGAGCTGATGGTGGTTTGTGGCTTCTTGTTCGTGGATTTTGAATGATCTGTGGTGGAGTTATGTATATGAATTTGAATGACCTGTGGTGGAGTTATGTAGGATAAAGTTGTGTTGGATTTTACTCAAAAAGAAAAGGTAGTCACAGAAAAGAAAGGATATTGCTTAGCATCATTCGTTGATTTTAAATGATCAGTAGTGGAGTTATGTATATGAATTTGAATGCTATATTGGTTAGCATCATTTGTTTAATAAATTTGAATGATCTATGGTGGAGTATATGTAACAGGGTGTTTGTGTTGTGTTTCTATCATTTCGTTGCTTCTATGTACAGAGTATTGTTCCATGTATATTGCTGAACAGAAACCAGTTTTTTTTTTAAAAAAAAAACTGACTTTTCATATCGGTTTTGATAGAAAACCGATGTTAAAAATCACTATTTCATATCGGTTCTGATAGAAAACCGATGTTAAAAATCATTATTCATATCGGTTCCCATATAAAACCGATGTCAAATATAAGCAAAAACTGACTTTTCATAACGGTTCTAGGGGAAAACGATATAAAAACAGCTTTTCATAACGGTTCAGGAACCGATATAAAATGTCAATTTTAACCGATATGAAATGCCTTTTTTCCATTAGTGGAAGGCATATTTGTTCTTAGAGCTGAGAGCCCAAATCATGGCTTGTTTCTAGGAGTTGTAATTTTCCCCATTCGCGGCCAAGAGGTGAGTTGGAAGAACTTGACCTGGGTTATCTCAATGATGAAGGAAGAATGGGTTCTGTTGATCGACGATGAGAGCCATCAGGGTGAATTACGAATCGGAACAAGGAATCGAAGAACGATGATGACGAATTGCGAGAGAATGCAAAGAAGAAGAGGGAGAGGAAACCCTAAAAACCTACTGATACCATATCAAAAGTGAGAATGAACACTGAAAGAAAACTGAAATGCAAGATTGTAATGAATTGAACAGAGAGATTATATACAAGCCTGAATCCGTAACTGGCTTAACAGAAATAATTACAAACCCTAAAACTAACTCTAACTAATTCAATCTCAGTTGAACTGATTTACAACAATACAAACTAACCTATGGTACACTTCTAACTCTAACAACTAGCCATGGTTAACTTAGGGTTAAAAAAGGAATAAACAGATATTGAGGGATATCTTTTAATAGAGGCTCATTCAAACCTTTTGATGCAAACTCTCCTTAAGAAAAATTCATCGGCTGCTCATTTTATTGAAAAGAAAACAAATAAAATGTAACACAAAAAAAGACCGAGGTGGCAAATTAAAATATAGAAATGTGTAGGATTTTATTTTATTAAAAAAAACCTTAGGGCCTGCTGGATTTTCCTTTTAAAAAATAGTTTGTTTTTTATAAAAAAATAAAAGAATAAATTTATATTTAGTTAAGTTATGTAAAACAAAAATATTATTTTTAAATATAAATCAAGCTGACCCTATGTTTTTCCTTCTTTTTTTATGATATTTATAGTTTCTTTATTGCAATTTCATTTTTTTTGAAGCAAAAAAAAAATGAAACTATGTAGTCTTACCTTATTTTTTTTATATAAATATCCAATTTATATTTTAAAATTATATTAGTGTATCCATACTTTGCCCCCATGGGGTAGATTAGCTGGTTCGACTCGGTGGTACTGCAAGGCAGGCCCCGGGTTCGATTCTCGGCTTCCCCACGGTTTATAGCCTATCCAAAGCGAACTTGCGCTGTGGGCTAGGGTACGCGATGCCGTAATTACCAGTGGAAATCCTCAATGAGGTTGCTGGTTGGCTAGGCCTTGCATGGGGCTGGTCCTTACCCTAATCTAAACTTTTTGGAACCAAAAAAAAAGTGTATCCATACTTTGGTTTTTAAAAATGTCTCATATAGCTCTCGGATAAAAACAAAATGTCTCATATATACCGCTACCATACATGTACCCATTCAACATAGATAGTCTTTGGTTGTTAAAGTGATTTTGTCCCGAAATCAGCTCATATTTGAAGCTAGTTATTCAAAAAAACAAAACTCATATTCGAAGCTACTGCGAGTAACTTTCACATATCGATTAAATTTAATTTTTTTTTTCGATAAGCACATATCGATTAAATTGATTGTCACACGAATCATGAGTAAATTTTCAGTTTTATTACCATCCCTAATAGTGTGAAGATACGAAGATGACTTAGGTTAATGGCCCACTTATTTTTTTGCTGCACAAGATCCATTCTACCTTATTGATTTTTTGTTTTTTAAATTCGGTATAAAACAGGTATCCTCTGCACGCAGTTGTAGAGACTAATTCCTCTGCATGCCCACAGCTGGACTCTTGATCAAATATTTCAAGTTTATTTATTATTGACTTGTAATTCTGTTTACTTTACTTCAGATTATTTAGGGTTTGAATTGTAAAAGAACCCTAAACAATAGTTGATTGTAAAAACTAGGTTTTTGTAAAGATCAAAAGTGACCGTTTGAAAGAAAAAACCAAATCGGTTATATGTTAGTTAGGAAAGCTGTTTAGCAAAATAGCTAGGTTGTTAGAGTAACTAACCCAGATCAACAAACCCTAAATGTAGTATAAGGGGTCATACATATATGTACAGAATACATGATTTGAACAAAAAGAAGAAATAAACTACCGAGTTTTTTATAGTTCCCTTGCATCCTCGCTTTCTCTTCTAGCTTCGTATCCGTTGCTTCGTTCTCTTCTCTCACTATTATCCTTCACAGTGATGCTGGGTCTTGTAACCATTACCACCAGATCATCATCATCATCATCATCATCATCATCATCATCATCATCATCATCTTCGTTCTCTCAGTTGCTGTAACTTAGTTTGCTTGATTGAAACTCTACAACCTGCAATTGAAGAGAAAGAAGAACTTAGGGTTTCTATTTCGTAGAAAGAAGGAAGAGAAAAAAAAGAATAGAGAGAGAAAGAATCTCACCGAATAGAAAGAACAACTAGGGTTTACTTGTTTATTTTGCTTCTCTGTGTTTGCATTGGGTCGGGTATTGACCGATTGGACTCAAGTGCACAGTAACCTGCAGTAAGAACAACTAGGTCAGTTTTGTTTCTAACATTATTGGGCCTATTTTTTCTTCTATTTGCACCACAGTTTCATATTCTACACCAACACATTGGTATCTTAGAACATAGTTACATTCTTGGGGGATCAAGAAATTCTGGGAAACAGAAGAGTGTGTTAGGTGTGTGAATTTTTGTGAGTTTTAGTCAGAGTGACTGATTCTTGGGTTAAGGGAAACAGTGTGTGAAACAGTTTTCATTCCTTAACCGTGGCAACAGGAAGTCTACCCACAATCATACCTAAACTAGATAGCAAAAGCTGTGACAGATGTTTGATCCAAATGGAAGCAATATTTGGCTTCCAAGACATCTTTGAAATTGAGACAGAAGGGTTTGCAGAGCTGTCTGCAGAACCAACAGATGCAGAAAGAGCCACATACATTGAGAACAAGAGGAAAGATTGCAAGGGTAAGTATCTCATTCATCAAGCATGGGATGAACCAAACTTTGACAAAATCAGAAATGCCAAGACTTCTAAAGAAGCCTGGGATATTCTGAAAACCAGTTTTTTGGGTGATACCCAAGTGAAAAAGGTCAAGTTGAATGCTTTGAGAAAGCAATATGAGAACACTAAGATGAAGGATCAAGAGAAGATCTGTGATTATATTGCTAGACTTAGAGTTATCACTAATGCAATGGGGTTGAATGGTGAACAACTCCCAAATCAGCAAATTTGCGAAACTATCATACGTTCTTTAACTCAATGATTTGGCTATATAGTCAACTCTATTGAGGACACTATGGATCTAGCAGCAGTGACCATTGAACAACTTCAAAGCACCTTAGAGGCCAAGGAAATTCATCTAAATGAGATGGAATGAGGTGATAAAGGGAAGGAGACAGCCTTTCCAAGCTAAATCCTCTAAATCAAACTAGTCTAAGGGAAAGAAGAAGCCTAAGGACAAAGATTCCGAATCCTCTAAATGAGGGTCTAGTAGCTCCAAAAGTAAGAAAGAACCTACTGATAAGAAGAAGATTCAGTGCTAGAACTGTGAGAAATTTGGGCACTATGCCAGTGACTGTTTGTCAAAGGCAAAGAAGGACAAAGACAGGGAAGAGGAAGCCAATGTGGCTCAGGAATCGGATTCAGATTCTGATCCTGTGGCATTCACAGTTGTTAGTGATGATTCAGAATGGGTGGCATTCATGATCACCACAGGTGATGGAAAGACAGTGGTGGACATATGGTTTTTGGACATTAGGTGTTCAAATCACATGACTGGAAACAAAGATTGGTTGATCAATTTTGATCCAACCAAGAAAACCTCCATTATGCTTGCTAATAAAAAGAGTATGGTGGCTGAGGGAATGGGTGATATACTTATTCAAAGGGCAGATGGCAAAACTGTGTTGATTGAGAATGTGTGGTACATTCCCAACATGAGAAGCAATCTCATTAGTGTTGGACAGCTAGTTGAAAAGGGTTTTTCAGTGACAGTCAAGGACAAAAAGCTGAAGCTCTATGACACAAGGGAGGAACCAGTCCTATCCTCACCACTATCTAAGAACAGAACATTCAGAACCAGCCTAGAAGTTGCAGAAGTAGAATGCCTCAATGCAACACCAGCTGATTCAGAAAGTTTCCTATGGCATCAAAGGTATGGACATCTAAATTTTAGAAGTCTATCTCTATTGAATGCTAAGGAACTAGTTTGTGGCATGCCTAAGAATGTTTTACCAGAAAAGATTTGTATTGTATGTCTAGTTGGTAAACAACCTAGGCTAAAGTATAAATCAGATCTAAAAGGAAGAGCTAAGGATGTGCTAGGTGTCTTACATTCTGATATTTGTGGTCCTTTTCAGGTACAATCTGTTGGAGGCAACAAGTACTTCATCACTTTTGTGGATGAGTACTCAAGGATGCTTTGGATGTATCTAATCAAGGCAAAGAGTGAAGCTCTTGAAGTATGCTAAAACAGAAGCATATTGGATATGGTCGGGAGTATGCTAAAACAGAAACAATTGCCTCATAAGCTATGGGGAGAAGCTGTGATGACAGCCACTTACTTGTTGAATAAATGTCCTACTAAGAAACTGAATAGGATGGTGCCTGAGGAAGTTTGGCTAGGAAAAAAGCCTAGTGTATCTTATCTGAGGGTGTTTAGTTCTTTATGCTATGGACACATTCATGATGCTACTAGAAAGAAACTTTAAGACAAGAGTAAACCTCTTATCATAGTTGGTTATCATCCTACTGGTGCTTATAGATTGTATAATCCTACTAATGATAAGGTTGAAATTAATAGAGATGTTGTTGTCTTGGAGGATGAAAGCTGGGATTGGCAAAAATTAAACCAAACTAGCTCTCAATTCCCTCTGTGACAGTGAATCTGGAACCTATTGAGGAAGGGATAGAACCTGTAAATGTTCCTAATGGTGATGACAGTAAAGAGGAACAAGCTGAGGAGGTGGCAGAACCTAGACCTCAAAGGCATAGATAGATGCCTAGAAGATTTGATGACTATGAGGTGAATAATGATGCTGAAATCACCAATGAAGGTGATTTAGTGCAGTTTGCAATGCTAGAAGATGCAGAGCCAGTTAGTGTCAAAGAAGCCTTAGATGACAAGGCTTGGAAGTGTGAAATGGTAGAGGAACTAAATTCCATTGAAAAGATGATACTTGGAAGTTGACCGAATTACCTCAAGGTCAAAAATCTATAGCTGTGAAGTGGGTATTCAAGTTGAAACTCAATCCAGAAGGCAAGATAGTGACGCACAAGGCCAGGTTAGTGGCCAAAGGCTTCCAACAAAGGGAAGGTTTTGATTTCACAGAAGTTTTCTCTCCCGTTGCTAGGCATGAAACAATCAGATTGGTGATTGCTCTTGCTTGCAGCAAAGCATGGCCATTAATTCACCTAGATGTGAAATCTGCCTTTCTTAATGGGCCATTAGAAGAAACAATCTATGTAGACAAGCCACCTGGTTTTGAAGCCAAGGGCAAGGAGGACAGGGTATACAAGTTGAATAAGGCCCTATATGGGCTGAAGCAAGCACCTAGAGCTTGGAATAAGAGAATTGACAAATTTTTCTTAGACCTAGGCTTAAAAGGTGTACAGTTGAATATGGGCTCTATATATGGCAAAAAAAAGATTCTGATCTTCTTATTGTGTGACTATATGTTGATGATTTACTTGTTACAAGAAGCAACAAGGCTGAAATTTCAGAATTCAAGCAACAGCTGTAGTCAGAGTTTGAGATGACTGATCTGGGCAGATTATCCTACTTTCTAGGGCTGGAACTACTTACACAAAACAAGGACTGATACTACATCAATCTAGGTATGCTAAAGATATCCTAAAGAGGTTCAATATGCTGGATTGCAACCCAGCAAGCACTCCTGCAGATGGCAGTGTGCATATCATTGAAGAAGAGCATGAGGAAGTTGATCCTACAATGTATAGAGGCATTATTGGTTCACTAAGGTACCTATGTCACACTATACCTGATATATGTTTTGCTACTGGCTTAGTGAGCAGACACATTGTAACACCCGTTTCTACCCCTTTCACTTATAACAATTATCAGAGTGCACAAATTATTTTTTTGAAACGGAATGCTACATTTACTTCAAAAACACGTCAATTGTTTAACTTAAATTAAAATCATTACGTGGCATCATGGGCGGCCATTACTCAAAAATACGGTTACAACGTTAAAATAAAATCCAACAAGTCGTACAAGACAAAATCACTATCTAATAAGACGCCCCCCAGGTGCTACGTATCAGAGCGACTCGAACTCAAGGGAATGAAGGTCAAAGCCTTCAAGTACGGTTACCTGTAAAGTAAAAATCAACAAAAGGGGTGAGTCTCAAACCCTATAATAAAGTACATAAGGAGTAGTATGTACGAATACAGGACTACATCAATCACAGCAATATTCACTTTAATCACCAGTTCAGTCAATCGAAATTTATCACCAATTCATCACCAACTAAATATTCACCAAACAATCACCAAATAAAAGTAATCACCAAACAATCACCAAATAAATAATCACTAAAACATTCGCCAACTGTATGTTTAATGTATGAGATGCAACCCAAAACTCCACTGGGCATATGCATGTGGATCCATTCACCAAAAATGAGCCTTGAGGGCATTCACCAAAATTTATAATAAGGCCGAAGCCCGAGGCCGAAGCCTATTCACCAAAGATCATGCATATGATTATGTGACACCATGACAATGCATCACACACCAGAATCACCAAATAAAAGTATGCCATAGCATATTCACCGACAGTTGGTTTATTCACCCACACCCAAAAGAGGATCACATACCCCATTCACCAATAATAATATACGCCATATATATATATTTGCATACCACACTGTTACACAGCACATTACTTTCACCGTGACAACACCATTTAAAATTACAAGGAACAGTACCTTAGTCTCATGACGAACACCAACATTTTATTTAAAAAGGGACAGTAGCGATTTCCAATCCAAACAACAACTAGTACACAGTCACTTGGGACTTTCAGAAAACGACCAGGGAAAAATATTAATTTTTGATTTTGGCCTAGACAACCAGAGAGACAATTAAATGATCTTCGTAACGCACTTTGAACCACCTAAAACGGACACCCGAGTCAAAAGTTACGTTAAAAACAAAACCGGAAAAATACTTAGACATCCTGGAAACTGGCGCCCAGGCGCTGGGCGCCCAGGGGCAACACAGCACTTGGCGCATGGGCGCTTGGCGCCCAGGAAACAGCAACACGCGCTTAGGCGCTGGCGCCCAGGAAAAACTGGCGCAGGGCGCCTAGCGCCCAGACACAGGCGCAGGAAACTGGCGCAGGGAATCACAGCGCCCATGCACAAGGCGCCTTGCCAAAACACGCCATAAGACTCTTTTAGCTTCAAAATTAATTTTGCACGAGCCAAATGCTCAGAATAAGTGAACCCAACAAAGATTTTGGCAAAATGTGACACGCCTCTTTGGCGCCCATGGACTAGGCGCCTAGGGCCAGGACAAACCACAACTCCTATGACTCCAAAAATTGTTTTACACGAGCCATTTAGCTTGGACATGAAAACCCAGTATCAATTTTCGCAATATGAACAACCGAAAATTGGGGCCCTTGGCGCCCATGACACAAGGCACACGGCCAAATTTTTGACCCAACACCAGAAACTGACTCTTTTTGTGCCCAGGAACCCCCATACCAAATTTGAAAGCAAACCGAACACCCAATCTCCGGGACCCCCGGTTCCCATGGTGCCTAGACACGAGCAACACAATTCTGCAACACAGACACAGCACATGGAAAACTGGCGCAGAGACAACATTCTGTGCAACACAGCACACAGAAACTGGCGCAGAGGCAACATCCTGCGCAACACACCCAGACACAAAAACTGGCGCAGAGGCAACATTCTGCGCAACACAACACACAAAAACTGGCGCAGAGGCAACATCCTGCGCAACACAGCCAGACACAAAAACTGGCGCAGAGGCAACATTCTGCGCAACACAACACACAAAAACTGGCGCAGAGGCAACATCCTGCGCAACACAGCCAGTTTTCCAGCAACATCAAAAACACCTAAAAACTAATTTTTTGCCAATTTCAAAACATCAAAATATACTTTTTGACACACCCAAAATTCCAACCACCAAAAATCAAACTTTATTCACATCATCAAAATCATTTTTACTCTTTATCAACATCAACACTATGGCACCCTAGGCGCCTATGCACACACATATGTACGTATAAATTCATCATCAAGGACAAATCAAGAGCATCAAGAAACATCAAGAAACATGGCATGCATCAATCTCATCAACAACACCAAATTATATAATATGTTCAAAAATACATCGTTTACGCAATTATTCGAGCACTTAGCAGGCAACTCAAATTCAACATACAGAGCAACAATTCGCATATCATCACAACGGGCACCAATAATAACAACAACATACTCATATATCATGAACAACATAAAAATCAATATAAACAGGACATAGGACCTAACCCCTACATACATCCCATTATGCTCCCTATTATAAGGCAAGACCCACCCTTACCTTAGTTTCACCGAAGACAGGGACTCCTCCACGTGCACACCGAGTAACCACAGCAACTGAGCTCCTCTTCTCCTCCTTGGGATTTTGCGCCTCTCCCTTCTCCTCTCCTCTCCCTTGCGCTATTTTTCTTCTCTTTCTTTCTCTCCTTTGCGTTTCTTTCTTTTCTTCTCTTTCACGCTCCTCTCTCTTTTTTTTTCTCAAGTGAGGCGCCTCTCCCCCAACCCCTAGTCACATGCGCCTAAGTCAACTCTTGGGCCTGGATCGCGGGCCTCCATCCACTTAAACCCATTTAAAAAATTAAATATCACCACCCTCTAAATAATTAAAACCACCCAATATTATTATTATTATTATCATCATTATTATTATTATTATTATTACTATCACCAACTCCTATTTAATTAATTAAATAAATACTAGATAACTATTTAATTAATTTCGGGGTGTTACAACTCTCCCCCACTTAGATTATTTTCGTCCTCGAAAATTCGCATCAACATCTCCCTAACTCACCGGCTGGCTACGACAATTGACATCCTCACGGTTATGCTCTAACTAGTCCGTACCCACGATTACAATTAATTCACCCAACAACAAACAACAAAACTCGCAACAAGGTCTCTGTCGAAGATCGACAAGGGACACAAAGAACACACCAGGCAACATAAGACCAATCAGAGAAAACAACACAAGACTTAAGCATTCACAACATTCAGCAGTATTAAAACAGTGAGCGGCATCGGTATCGACAATAGGTTTAGCGGAAAACTTTAACGAAACACATACCTCCGAAATGATCATCATTCTTCAGAAGACTCAGTGCCCACCAAGGCAAACACCCTCCCACTAGACTTCTCTTTCTTCGGCTTGGAACACTTGGTACTAATATGTCCCATCTCCCCACAGTTGTAGCAAACAACGTCTCTCTTCTCGCACTTAGCAGCTACGTGACCTTCCTTGCCACACTTGAAACACTTGTAGGCCATGCAATCGGGACTCTTATGCCCCGGCTTACCACACTTGTGACACACAATGCCCGCAGTAGCGTCTCCCCCACTTGGCTTCCTGCCCGAACTCTCCTCTCCCTTGCCCTTACCACCTGAAACATCATAGGGCTTCCCCCTAAACTGAGAATTTCTCTTCTCCTTCACAGCCTTGTAAGCAGCAGAACTGTCTTCCTCATAGATCCTACACTTATCAACCAATCTAGCGAAGACCCGAACCTCTTGATATCCAATTGCTTTCTTTATTTCAGGACGTAGACCACTCTCGAACTTGACACATTTTGAAAATTCAGAATTGGCATCATTAGCATAATAAGGACAAAATTGGGCCAGCTCCTCAAACTTGGCGGCATAATCAGCCACAGTCTTGTCTCCCTGCTTCAGCTCTAAAAACTCCACTTCTTTCTTGGCTCGCACATCCTCAGGGTAGTACTTTCTCTTGAACTCTCTTGTGAAAACCTCCCAAGTCACTTCCTCACCAGCATCTCTTAACCTTCGCAACATTCCCATCCACCAGTCTTCAGCTTCCTCCGTTAACATATGAGTCCCAAACTTCACTTTCTGAGCTGGAGTACACTCCATGACACGAAAGACCCGCTCTATCTCCTTCAGCCATGACAACGCTCCATCCGGGTTGTACCGACCCTTAAAGGTGGGTGGGTTCTCTCTCTGGAATGTAGCCAAATTGCGCGTCCCGTCATTAACAACACCGGGCATATTACCCATCACCCCGGCTATAGCCTGCAAGGCAGCAGCAAGTGCAGCATCGTCCCGTCTGGCCATTCTAGCACTGCAACAGAAAACAGAATTCAGAAACGAGTTACAAACTCAATGTTACTCAACACGACGACTCAACTACCGGCCGGACAGACCGAACTGCTCTGATACCACTATGTAACACCCGTTTCTACCCCTTTCACTTATAACAATTATCAGAGTGCACAAATTATTTTTTTGAAACGGAATGCTACATTTACTTCAAAAACACGTCAATTGTTTAACTTAAATTAAAATCATTACGTGGCATCATGGGCGGCCATTACTCAAAAATACGGTTACAACGTTAAAATAAAATCCAACAAGTCGTACAAGACAAAATCACTATCTAATAAGACGCCCCCCAGGTGCTACGTATCAGAGCGACTCGAACTCAAGGGAATGAAGGTCAAAGCCTTCAAGTACGGTTACCTGTAAAGTAAAAATCAACAAAAGGGGTGAGTCTCAAACCCTATAATAAAGTACATAAGGAGTAGTATGTACGAATACAGGACTACATCAATCACAGCAATATTCACTTTAATCACCAGTTCAGTCAATCGAAATTTATCACCAATTCATCACCAACTAAATATTCACCAAACAATCACCAAATAAAAGTAATCACCAAACAATCACCAAATAAATAATCACTAAAACATTCGCTAACTGTATGTTTAATGTATGAGATGCAACCCAAAACTCCACTGGGCATATGCATGTGGATCCATTCACCAAAAATGAGCCTTGAGGGCATTCACCAAAATTTATAATAAGGCCGAAGCCCGAGGCCGAAGCCTATTCACCAAAGATCATGCATATGATTATGCGACACCATGACAATGCATCACACATCAGAATCACCAAATAAAAGTATGCCATAGCATATTCACCGACAGTTGGTTTATTCACCCACACCCAAAAGAGGATCACATACCCCATTCACCAATAATAATATACGCCATATATATATATTTGCATACCACACTGTTACACAGCACATTACTTTCACCGTGACAACACCATTTAAAATTACAAGGAACAGTACCTTAGTCTCATGACGAACACCAACATTTTATTTAAAAAGGGACAGTAGCGATTTCCAATCCAAACAACAACTAGTACACAGTCACTTGGGACTTTCAGAAAACGACCAGAGAAAAATATTAATTTTTGATTTTGGCCTGGACAACCAGATAGACAATTAAATGATCTTCGCAACGCACTTTGAACCACCTAAAACGGACACCCGAGTCAAAAGTTACGTTAAAAACAAAACCGGAAAAATACTTAGACATCCTGGAAACTGGCGCCCAGGCGCTGGGCGCCCAAGGGCAACACAGCACTTGGCGCATGGGCGCTTGGCGCCCAGGAAACAGCAACACGCGCTTAGGCGCTGGCGCCCAGGAAAAACTGGCGCAGGGCGCCTAGCGCCCAGACACAGGCGCAGGAAACTGGCGCAGGGAATCACAGCGCCCATGCACAAGGCGCCTTGCCAAAACACGCCATAAGACTCTTTTAGCTTCAAAATTAATTTTGCACGAGCCAAATGCTCAGAGTAAGTGAACCCAACAAAGATTTTGGCAAAATGTGACACGCCTCTTTGGCGCCCATGGACTAGGCGCCTAGGGCCAGGACAAACCACAACTCCTATGACTCCAAAAATTGTTTTACACGAGCCATTTAGCTTGGACATGAAAACCCAGTATCAATTTTCGCAAAATGAACAACAGAAAATTGGGGCCCTTGGCGCCCATGACACAAGGCACACGGCCAAATTTTTGACCCAACACCAGAAACTGACTCTTTTTGTGCCCAGGAACCCCCATACCAAATTTGAAAGCAAACCGAACACCCAATCTCCGGGACCCCCGGTTCCCATGGTGCCTAGACACGAGCAACACAATTCTGCAACACAGACACAGCACATGGAAAACTGGCGCAGAGGCAACATTCTGTGCAACACAGCACACAAACTGGCGCAGAGGCAACATCCTGCGCAACACACCCAGACACAAAAACTGGCGCAGAGGCAACATTCTGCGCAACACAACACACAAAAACTGGCGCAGAGGCAACATCCTGCGCAACACAGCCAGACACAAAAACTGGCGCAGAGGCAACATTCTGCGCAACACAACACACAAAAACTGGCGCAGAGGCAACATCCTGCGCAACACAGCCAGTTTTCCAGCAACATCAAAAACACCTAAAAACTAATTTTTTGCCAATTTCAAAACATCAAAATATACTTTTTGACACACCCAAAATTCCAACCACCAAAAATCAAACTTTATTCACATCATCAAAATCATTTTTACTCTTTGTCAACATCAACACTATGGCACCCTAGGCGCCTATGCACACACATATGTACGTATAAATTCATCATCAAGGACAAATCAAGAGCATCAAGAAACATCAAGAAACATGGCATGCATCAATCTCATCAACAACACCAAATTATATAATATGTTCAAAAATACATCGTTTACGCAATTATTCGAGCACTTAGCAGGCAACTCAAACTCAACATACAGAGCAACAATTCGCATATCATCACAACGGGCACCAATAATAACAACAACATACTCATATATCATGAACAACATAAAAATCAATATAAACAGGACATAGGACCTAACCCCTACATACATCCCATTATGCTCCCTATTATAAGGCAAGACCCACCCTTACCTTAGTTTCACCGAAGACAGGGACTCCTCCACGTGCACACCGAGTAACCACAGCAACTGAGCTCCTCTTCTCCTCCTTGGGATTTTGCGCCTCTCCCTTCTCCTCTCCTCTCCCTTGCGCTATTTTTCTTCTCTTTCTTTCTCTCCTTTGCGTTTCTTTCTTTTCTTCTCTTTCACGCTCCTCTCTCTTTTTTTTTCTCAAGTGAGGCGCCTCTCCCCCAACCCCTAGTCACATGCGCCTAAGTCAACTCTTGGGCCTGGATCGCGGGCCTCCATCCACTTAAACCCATTTAAAAAATTAAATATCACCACCCTCTAAATAATTAAAACCACCCAATATTATTATTATTATTATCATCATTATTATTATTATTATTATTACTATCACCAACTCCTATTTAATTAATTAAATAAATACTAGATAACTATTTAATTAATTTCGGGGTGTTACAACTCTCCCCCACTTAGATTATTTTCGTCCTCGAAAATTCGCATCAACATCTCCCTAACTCACCGGCTGGCTACGACAATTGACATCCTCACGGTTATGCTCTAACTAGTCCGTACCCACGATTACAATTAATTCACCCAACAACAAACAACAAAACTCGCAACAAGGTCTCTGTCGAAGATCGACAAGGGACACAAAGAACACACCAGGCAACATAAGACCAATCAGAGAAAACAACACAAGACTTAAGCATTCACAACATTCAGCAGTATTAAAACAGTGAGCGGCATCGGTATCGACAATAGGTTTAGCGGAAAACTTTAACGAAACACATACCTCCGAAATGATCATCATTCTTCAGAAGACTCAGTGCCCACCAAGGCAAACACCCTCCCACTAGACTTCTCTTTCTTCGGCTTGGAACACTTGGTACTAATATGTCCCATCTCCCCACAGTTGTAGCAAACAACGTCTCTCTTCTCGCACTTAGCAGCTACGTGACCTTCCTTGCCACACTTGAAACACTTGTAGGCCATGCAATCGGGACTCTTATGCCCCGGCTTACCACACTTGTGACACACAATGCCCGCAGTAGCGTCTCCCCCACTTGGCTTCCTGCCCGAACTCTCCTCTCCCTTGCCCTTACCACCTGAAACATCATAGGGCTTCCCCCTAAACTGAGAATTTCTCTTCTCCTTCACAGCCTTGTAAGCAGCAGAACTGTCTTCCTCATAGATCCTACACTTATCAACCAATCTAGCGAAGACCCGAACCTCTTGATATCCAATTGCTTTCTTTATTTCAGGACGTAGACCACTCTCGAACTTGACACATTTTGAAAATTCAGAATTGGCATCATTAGCATAATAAGGACAAAATTGGGCCAGCTCCTCAAACTTGGCGGCATAATCAGCCACAGTCTTGTCTCCCTGCTTCAGCTCTAAAAACTCCACTTCTTTCTTGGCTCGCACATCCTCAGGGTAGTACTTTCTCTTGAACTCTCTTGTGAAAACCTCCCAAGTCACTTCCTCACCAGCATCTCTTAACCTTCGCAACATTCCCATCCACCAGTCTTCAGCTTCCTCCGTTAACATATGAGTCCCAAACTTCACTTTCTGAGCTGGAGTACACTCCATGACACGAAAGACCCGCTCTATCTCCTTCAGCCATGACAACGCTCCATCCGGGTTGTACCGACCCTTAAAGGTGGGTGGGTTCTCTCTCTGGAATGTAGCCAAATTGCGCGTCCCGTCATTAACAACACCGGGCATATTACCCATCACCCCGGCTATAGCCTGCAAGGCAGCAGCAAGTGCAGCATCGTCCCGTCTGGCCATTCTAGCACTGCAACAGAAAACAGAATTCAGAAACGAGTTACAAACTCAATGTTACTCAACACGACGACTCAACTACCGGCCGGACAGACCGAACTGCTCTGATACCACTATGTAACACCCGTTTCTACCCCTTTCACTTATAACAATTATCAGAGTGCACAAATTATTTTTTTGAAACGGAATGCTACATTTACTTCAAAAACACGTCAATTGTTTAACTTAAATTAAAATCATTACGTGGCATCATGGGCGGCCATTACTCAAAAATACGGTTACAACGTTAAAATAAAATCCAACAAGTCGTACAAGACAAAATCACTATCTAATAAGACGCCCCCCAGGTGCTACGTATCAGAGCGACTCGAACTCAAGGGAATGAAGGTCAAAGCCTTCAAGTACGGTTACCTGTAAAGTAAAAATCAACAAAAGGGGTGAGTCTCAAACCCTATAATAAAGTACATAAGGAGTAGTATGTACGAATACAGGACTACATCAATCACAGCAATATTCACTTTAATCACCAGTTCAGTCAATCGAAATTTATCACCAATTCATCACCAACTAAATATTCACCAAACAATCACCAAATAAAAGTAATCACCAAACAATCACCAAATAAATAATCACTAAAACATTCGCTAACTGTATGTTTAATGTATGAGATGCAACCCAAAACTCCACTGGGCATATGCATGTGGATCCATTCACCAAAAATGAGCCTTGAGGGCATTCACCAAAATTTATAATAAGGCCGAAGCCCGAGGCCGAAGCCTATTCACCAAAGATCATGCATATGATTATGCGACACCATGACAATGCATCACACATCAGAATCACCAAATAAAAGTATGCCATAGCATATTCACCGACAGTTGGTTTATTCACCCACACCCAAAAGAGGATCACATACCCCATTCACCAATAATAATATACGCCATATATATATATTTGCATACCACACTGTTACACAGCACATTACTTTCACCGTGACAACACCATTTAAAATTACAAGGAACAGTACCTTAGTCTCATGACGAACACCAACATTTTATTTAAAAAGGGACAGTAGCGATTTCCAATCCAAACAACAACTAGTACACAGTCACTTGGGACTTTCAGAAAACGACCAGAGAAAAATATTAATTTTTGATTTTGGCCTGGACAACCAGATAGACAATTAAATGATCTTCGCAACGCACTTTGAACCACCTAAAACGGACACCCGAGTCAAAAGTTACGTTAAAAACAAAACCGGAAAAATACTTAGACATCCTGGAAACTGGCGCCCAGGCGCTGGGCGCCCAAGGGCAACACAGCACTTGGCGCATGGGCGCTTGGCGCCCAGGAAACAGCAACACGCGCTTAGGCGCTGGCGCCCAGGAAAAACTGGCGCAGGGCGCCTAGCGCCCAGACACAGGCGCAGGAAACTGGCGCAGGGAATCACAGCGCCCATGCACAAGGCGCCTTGCCAAAACACGCCATAAGACTCTTTTAGCTTCAAAATTAATTTTGCACGAGCCAAATGCTCAGAGTAAGTGAACCCAACAAAGATTTTGGCAAAATGTGACACGCCTCTTTGGCGCCCATGGACTAGGCGCCTAGGGCCAGGACAAACCACAACTCCTATGACTCCAAAAATTGTTTTACACGAGCCATTTAGCTTGGACATGAAAACCCAGTATCAATTTTCGCAAAATGAACAACAGAAAATTGGGGCCCTTGGCGCCCATGACACAAGGCACACGGCCAAATTTTTGACCCAACACCAGAAACTGACTCTTTTTGTGCCCAGGAACCCCCATACCAAATTTGAAAGCAAACCGAACACCCAATCTCCGGGACCCCCGGTTCCCATGGTGCCTAGACACGAGCAACACAATTCTGCAACACAGACACAGCACATGGAAAACTGGCGCAGAGGCAACATTCTGTGCAACACAGCACACAAACTGGCGCAGAGGCAACATCCTGCGCAACACACCCAGACACAAAAACTGGCGCAGAGGCAACATTCTGCGCAACACAACACACAAAAACTGGCGCAGAGGCAACATCCTGCGCAACACAGCCAGACACAAAAACTGGCGCAGAGGCAACATTCTGCGCAACACAACACACAAAAACTGGCGCAGAGGCAACATCCTGCGCAACACAGCCAGTTTTCCAGCAACATCAAAAACACCTAAAAACTAATTTTTTGCCAATTTCAAAACATCAAAATATACTTTTTGACACACCCAAAATTCCAACCACCAAAAATCAAACTTTATTCACATCATCAAAATCATTTTTACTCTTTGTCAACATCAACACTATGGCACCCTAGGCGCCTATGCACACACATATGTACGTATAAATTCATCATCAAGGACAAATCAAGAGCATCAAGAAACATCAAGAAACATGGCATGCATCAATCTCATCAACAACACCAAATTATATAATATGTTCAAAAATACATCGTTTACGCAATTATTCGAGCACTTAGCAGGCAACTCAAACTCAACATACAGAGCAACAATTCGCATATCATCACAACGGGCACCAATAATAACAACAACATACTCATATATCATGAACAACATAAAAATCAATATAAACAGGACATAGGACCTAACCCCTACATACATCCCATTATGCTCCCTATTATAAGGCAAGACCCACCCTTACCTTAGTTTCACCGAAGACAGGGACTCCTCCACGTGCACACCGAGTAACCACAGCAACTGAGCTCCTCTTCTCCTCCTTGGGATTTTGCGCCTCTCCCTTCTCCTCTCCTCTCCCTTGCGCTATTTTTCTTCTCTTTCTTTCTCTCCTTTGCGTTTCTTTCTTTTCTTCTCTTTCACGCTCCTCTCTCTTTTTTTTTCTCAAGTGAGGCGCCTCTCCCCCAACCCCTAGTCACATGCGCCTAAGTCAACTCTTGGGCCTGGATCGCGGGCCTCCATCCACTTAAGCCCACTTAAAAAATTAAATATCACCACCCTCTAAATAATTAAAACCACCCAATATTATTATTATTATTATCATCATTATTATTATTATTATTATTATTACTATCACCAACTCCTATTTAATTAATTAAATAAATACTAAATAACTATTTAATTAATTTCGGGGTGTTACACACATGAACAAACCTTTGAAGCCTCATTTGCTCGCTGCAAATAGAGTTCTAAGGTACATTAAAGGTACTCTACACTATGGCATACTATTTCCTAAGGGAGAAAGCAGTAAAGGATCAGAATTAGTTGGATATTCTGATTCAGATTGGTGTGGGGATAAGGCTGACAGGAGAAGCACAAGTGGGTATTTGTTCAAGTTTAATGGAGCCCCAATATCATGGAGGTCCAAGAAACAAAGTGCAGTGGCATTATCTAGTTGTGTGGCTGAATATATAGCAGGCTCAGCTGCTGCATGCCAAGCTAACTGGTTTGACTCTCTATTGGAAGAACTACTGCTAAAGGGGAAACAATCAATCAGGCTACTGATTGACAACAAATCAGCAATCAACTTAGCAAAGAATCCCATTTCTCATGGGAAAAGTAAGCACATAGAGACTCGTTTTCAATACCTAAGAGACCAGGTGAACAAACAAAAGCTACAACTAGACTACTGTCCTATAAAGGAGCAACAGGCAGACATACTCACTAATGCAGTCAAAAGAGAACAATTTTTCAAGCTGCGAAGGGACCTGGGACTGGTTTCCTTCGAGGAACAGAATTAAGGAGGAGTATTGACCTGTAATTTTGTTTACTTTACATTAGATTTTTTAGGGTTTGAATTGTAAAAGAACCCTAAACAATAGCTGATTGTAAAAACTAGATTTTTGTAAAGATCAAAAGTGACCGTTTGAAAGAAAAAACCAAATCGGTTTTAAGTTTGTTAGGAAAGCTGTTTAGCAAAATAGCTGGGTTGTTAGAGTAACTAACCCAGATCAACAAACCCTAAATGTACTATAAAAGTGTAACCCCCCAAAAATATAATTAATTATTTAATTAAATTGTTTGGGAATTTAAGTGGTAGAAAAATAATAAAGATAACAATGCTGGTATATGTGGGCCTATTATTAGTGTTAGGATTAGTAAAGAAGAGGTGTTAGGAGAAAAAGCCCATGATTAATTCGAATTAGCTAAGGAAAAGCCCGTAAAGATTAACTAAAGTATAAATAGGCATTATTTAGGGTTTTGCTCATTTGGAAGGAACAAAAAAAAAAGAGTTGGAGAAAAGAGAAGGGAGGGGACGGCGCGAAGAAGAGAGGGAGCTAGGGCAAGCCAAAGACTTTGAATTCTTCAAGGCTAAGGTAAGGGTGGGGTTCTATCTCTATAATTGGGTGTATGAATGGCTCTATGTAGGAAGGTTATGGAACCCTAGGTGTATTAAGTCTAGAAAACCCTAGTTGTAGGAATTGAACTTTGAACGATGAATTTCACATTGAGGCTTGGAACGATGTGTTGATGTTGAATATGTAATTAGGCCCAAAGTTGCCAAAATATTGGAAAACTGCTAAGTTGTTGATGTGTTGCCAAAAATGTTGAAAGTTGCTAAGTTGCTAATTAGTGTTGATGATGGTGTAGCAAGTTGAATTGCCTCTATTTATTGGCAAGTGGTATGTTGTAGGCCTATGGCCAACGATGGTTTCCGATGTTGTTGTGTTGCTATGTAATCGTTGTTTGTTGGTTGTGCATTTACATAGCGTCGCATACATAGCATATTTTTACGATGGAGCTATGCTCAAAACACGACGACCTGGATTGGCAATTACGATGAAATGATGATACGACGTTAATGCCTCTATTTATTGACTGGATTATGGTACCACATGCATTATAGGGCGGTGGCCCTGAGATGAGTCACATTCCATGTTGGTAAATGATGAGTTGATGCTATGACCTGAATTACATATTGTCTTTCATATGTATGATTATAAGCTGCGATATCTCACCCCTTCTGTTTGAATGTTTCCCTGATGTTGGTAACGTGCAGGTAATCACGAATGAAGGCTGTTTACCTTCGTTTGATCGAGTCGGTGTCGTCGATCTGATATGTAACACTCGGGGGGAATGAACACACGTTTAAATATTGTTGCTATGTTATTTCGTTGTTTTTGAGTTGTTTTGAATTGTTAAGATGCTACGGTATTTATGGCAGAGAGAGAGAAGTGGAATTCGCTATTGATCTTGTACCTAGTACCAGACCGGTATCTATGGCACCGTACAGGATGTCGGCATCTGAATTGTCCGAATTGAAGAAGCAGCTGGAAGATTTGCTCGAAAAGAAGTTTGTGAGAGCAAGTGTGTCGCCGTGGGGAGCTCCTGTGTTGCTAGTAAAGAAGAAAGATGGAAGTATGAGGCTCTGTGTTGATTATAGACAGTTGAATAAGGTAACGGTTAAGAACAAGTATCCACTTCCAAGGATAGATGATTTGATGGATCAGCTGGTGGGTGCTCAAGTGTTTAGTAAGATTGATTTGCGGTCGGGCTATCATCAGATTAAAGTGAGAGACGAGGATATTCAGAAGACGGCTTTTAGGACGCGTTATGGGCATTATGAGTATTCGGTGATGCCTTTTGGTGTTACTAACGCGTCGGGGGTATTTATGGAATACATGAACCGTATTTTCCATACTTACTTGGATCAGTTTGTGGTGGTATTCATCGATGATATTCTGGTCTACTCTAAGTCGGAAGAAGAGCATGCGGAGCATTTGAGATTAGTGTTGGAAGTCCTGAAAAAGAAGTTATATACAAAGCTGTCTAAATGTGAATTCTGGTTGAAGGAAGTGAGTTTCCTTGGTCACGTCATTTCAGGTAGTGGCATTGCGGTGGATCCGTCTAAAGTAGATGATGTGTTGCAGTGGGAAGCCCCGAAGTCGGCTACCGAGATTGGAAGCTTTTTGGGGTTAGCTGGTTATTATAGAAGGTTCATCGAGGGTTTTTCGAAGCTAGCCCTTCCGTTAACTCAGTTGACTTGCAAGGGTAAAGCCTTTATATGGGACGCTCGTTGCGAAGAAAGTTTCGTCGAATTGAAGAAGAGATTGACGACGTCTCCTATTTTGACGTTGCCAAATCTGGTAGAGTCTTTTGTGGTGTATTGTGATGCTTCCAAGATGGGTTTAGGAGGTGTGCTTATGCAGAATGGGAAGGTAGTTGCTTATGCGTCGAGGCAGTTGAGGACTCATGAAAAGAATTATCCTACGCATGACTTAGAGCTTGCTGCGGTTGTTTTTGTGCTGAAAATTTGGAGGCATTATCTTTATGGTTCTAGATTTGAGGTATTTAGCGACCATAAGAGTCTGAAGTATTTGTTTGATCAGAAGGAATTGAATATGAGGCAACGGCGGTGGTTGGAGTTATTGAAGGATTATGATTTCGGGTTGAATTATCACCCAGGGAAGGCTAATGTCGTGGCTGATGTGTTAAGTCGAAAGACCTTACACATGTCAGCAATGATGGTTAAGGAGTTGGAATTAATTGAGCAGTTCAGAGATATGAGTTTGGTCTGTGAAGTGACACCGCAGAGTGTCAAGTTGGGAATGTTAAAGATTAATAATGACTTTTTGGACAGTAACAGAGAAGCTCGGAAATTGGATGTTAAATTGGTGGATTCGATGGTTAGGATCGAACAGTCGGAGAATAGTGATTTCAAGCTGGATGCGCCAGGTGTGTTGAGGTTCCGTAATAGGATTTGTATTCCTGTCAATGCAGAGATGAGGAAAGCGATTCTTGAAGAGAGTCATAGGAGTAAGTTAAGTATCCATCCAGGAGCTACTAAGATGTATCAGGACTTGAAAAGGATGTTTTGGTGGCAAGGGATGAAGCGTGATGTAGCGCAGTTTGTGTATGCGTGTTTAACTTGTCAGAAGTCGAAAGTTGAACATCAAAAGCCTGCAGGGTTGATGCAACCGTTAGAGGTCCCAAAATGGAAATGAGATAGTATTTCGATGGACTTTGTGACGGGATTGCCTAATACCGCAAGAGGTCATGACGCGATTTGGGTGATTGTTGATAGGCTAACGAAGTCGGCTCACTTTGTTCCTATTAACATCACATATCCAGTATCGAAGTTGGCAGAGATTTATATCCGAGAGATTGTGAAGTTGCATGGTGTTCCTATGTGTATCGTTTCGGATAGAGATCCGAGGTTTACGTCTGATTTTTTGAAGAGTTTGCAAACAGAGTTGGGTTCTAAGTTGAGATTGAGTTCGGCGTATCACCCTCAGACGGATGGTCACTCAGAGAGGACTATTCAGTCGTTGGAGGATTTGTTGAGGGCTTGTGTTCTGGAGCAAGGAGGTCCGTGGGATGCATACCTTTCGTTGATTGAGTTCACTTATAATAATAGTTACCATTCTAGTATTGGGATGGCACCTTTTGAAGCGTTGTATGGTCGAAAGTGTAGGACTCATTTGTGTGGATACCTTGTATGCAGGAATCTTACTATAGGACAAAGAGTCCTAATTGATTTTGATGATGAAAAACAAGATAAAGAAAGTATGAGCAAGTGAAGACCTAGAAGAGCAAAGGAAAAAGAAAAGCAATCACAAGCAACAAATCATCCAAGTCAAGGCAAGCCCAAAGAATGAAGAATTGAAGACTTTTTAGGGTTGTCCTAAAAATTAAGGGTAGTCCTTAGGGTTTGGGTGAGTGATTGGGAATTTTGTAAGCTCTCGCAGAGGTCGGCTCATATCTCAAGTCTCGCGGTTTTCAAAATGCATGCATAATATATAAAACCCTAAAAGCATTTTTGAAAAACCTAAAACAAGTTTTCCAAACTAAAAACAAAGTAAAGAATCGATTCACCATGATTTAAACCAAAGCATGAATCGATTCTCCTCCCTATATGGCAAGTCCTAAGGTTTTTTTTGGAAACTAAGAATCGATTCTCTTAAAGCATGAATCGATTCTCTTAAAGCATGAATCGATTCACACCTCTGAAACAATTCAGGTGAGGAATCGATTCACACCTATTTTAACTAAAGTATGAATCGATTCACCTATGTTTTAAATGAGCCATGAATCGATTCACTCAAGTGTCAACTAAACCATGAATCGATTCACACTTTAAAAAGGAAAGTTTTTGTGAAAAAGGCAATGGCATGAATCGATTCCTTCTTTCTTTGTAATCTTACATGAATCGATTCACACTTAATCTCCTATAAATAGGGCGCCTCTTTTCACTCTCAAATCAATCAACCCATTCGCATATCATCTCCTATCTCTTTACAAAAACTCTTATATTTTCTCTGGTGCTCTATTCGTTCCGTTGGTCCATCAAAGAGCTGATCTGTTGCTAAGAGTTAGTTGGGGTTGTATTCTTCAAGTTGTAATATCTGCCTACACTAGAGGTATTTCTGCATTTACAATTGTTTATTATTTAATTGTTGTGTTTTGTTCTAGGGAGTGGGGTATCTCTCTAGGGTAGCTGCATGTACTAGGAAGTGGGGTATCTTTCTAGGGCAGTTGATTATAACAGGGGTGGGGTATCTCTTGTTATTGTTATATTAGATCTGAGGGCTCTCTATAGGTGGGGTATCCTAGGAGGAGAGTGCCTGAGTCTGTAAAGGTTTTCCAAGGCACCTGTAAGCCTTGTTGTGTTAGTGGAAAAATCTCACAAGGGTGTGAGGACTGGACGTAGGTCACTAGGAGGTGACCGAACCAGGATAAATCTCTGTGTGCTTTACTGCTTTTCTGCTTTACTGTTATACCGCTTTACTGCTTTATATTCTAATTCCTTCTCTTCCACTTAACCTGCGCGAAAATTGATCTAAGTCATTGAAAAGGGGAAAAACGTTTTCGAAAGATCTGAAAAGTTTTAAATCTCAATTCACCCCCCCTCTTGAGACTGAAGCCACTTGGTAACAAGTGGTATCAGAGCTAGACTCTTGTATAAAAGGCCTAGCAGCTTCAAGAGAAATGGCTTCAGGTTGGTCTACGCAAGAGGGTGCATCTCTTTTCCGTCCTCCGGGATTCAACGGAGAAGACTATGCATATTGGAAAGAAAGAATGAGAATTTTTATTGAAGGGGTAGACTTAGATGTTTGGGATGCTGTGGAAAAAGGACCTTTCGTTCCCACACACATAGTAGATGGTATTCTTACAATTAAAAGTAGAAATGAATGGTCTGATGATGAGAAAAGAAAAGTACAACTTAATTTTCGTGCTAAAAATATTATTACTTCTGCTTTGAGTGCTGATGAATTTTTTCGAGTTTCAAACTGTAAAACTGCCCAAGAAATGTGGGATAATCTTCAAGTTACTCATGAGGGTACAAGTGAAGTGAAAAGGGCAAGAACAAATACTCTTACCAGAGAATACGAATTGTTCAGAATGAATACAGGTGAAACAATATCAGAGATGCAGAAAAGGTTCACTCATATAGTGAACAAATTGGGTTCATTAGGAAAATCATTTCCTCCCGAAGACTTGATCAACAAAGTGCTAAGATGCCTAAACAGAGAATGGCAACCAAAGGTGACTGCAATAACTGAGTCAAGAAACTTGACTAGCATGACTCTCGCCACCCTGTTTGGGAAACTACTAGAGCACGAGTTAGAGCTCACTCGTCTAGCAGAGAATGAAGGAAAAGTCAAGAAAAAGAAAAATCTAGCTTTCAAAGTTTCAAATTCAAGTTCATCCGACGACAGTGATGACTCGCAAAGTGAAAGTGATGAAGAGGATGAGAATATAGACCTAATGGTAAGAGAATTCAAAAGGTTCATAAGGAGGTCTCTAGAAAAGAATTCTCCAACCAAAGAAGTCTCATGCAAACAAAACTAATTAAGTCCTTTAACCTGCTACGAATGTGGGAAACCCGGACACATAAAATTGGAATGCCCAAAATTACAAAGAAAACGACCAAGAGATGAGAAAAAGGGATCCAAAGGAAAAAGGAGTAGAAAAGCCTACACAGCATGGGAAAACAGGAACTCATCAGATAGCTCAGAAAGTGAAAAAGATCAAGTTGCTCTCATGGCCGACCACGACAGCGAAAGTGAAACTGAGGTATATTCTAACTCTGAATCTTTACAAGATGCCTATGATGAATTATATGAAGCTTTTACTGAATTACATGATAAATCATTAAAATTAGCTAAAGCGTTAGACAGATCTAAGAAAGCTATCACTCATCTGGAAAAAGACATCACTTCTTTAGACAAAGAAATAGTAGAACTTAGAAAAGAAAATGATAGTCTTGCATGCTTTAAAGAAAAACATACATGTGATAAATGTGTTGAAAGCAAAAAGAAAGTTCATGAACTAGAGTTGACTATTGAAAAACTATCTAGAATCAAAACCATAGAAAAGCATGTTCATTACAAATCTAATTTTTCCACTAGACCATACATTAAATGTTATTACTGTGGTAAACCTGGACATACAGCTTCTGTTTGCAGAATAAGAGGTAAACAAGTTATGAAGAAGGTATGGGTTCCCAAAAGGACCATACCAAACATTAACCCACAAGGACCCAAAGAGATTTGGGTACCTAGAACCTTGTTTTAGATCATTGCAGGTACGCTGCAAGGTATGGGGACATGTGGATACCTTGACAGCAAAGACTCAAAGCACATGACCGGAATCGCAATAAAGTTATCAACTCTCACCTCGGAGAAAAATCTGTCATGTGACTTGTGATGAATAGAGGGAGAATCACTGGTAAAGGTTAGAAAAGTTTTATTCACCTCTAAACTGAAAATGTGCTTAAATCATAGTTTACTTAGTCAAACATGTGACTTGTGAAACAAATTGATCTCTAAACCGCATTTCATGCATCTCTAAGGAAACATTTTTTTTAAGGCATGAAAACAAATAAAGTATTCTGATCATCCCTCTAAAACTGAGCATGTAGAATTATCATATCACCTTCTTAGAGGTTATGGTTAGAAAGGCGATAATATGATTGAGCAAGTTGAATCGTCAAAATCAGCTAGTTGATACTTTTACAAACCCATTGCAAAAGGAAACCTGATTTTTTATTTTAAATGTTTCTCAAAGTGATCCTGTAAAGAAATGTGAAGCTTAAACAACTATTTCAAAAATAAATTCTCTATGATTTTGATGATCACTTATGAACCCGCAATGGTCCTTCAAATAGCTGTGACGCTCGATTCGCAAACTCTATCTTACGTCGACCTTTTTGATCATGACAAAAAGGGGGAGAGAAATATAGGGTTGCATATGAGCATATAGAACATATGAGCATATTATGCATCTAGTCAATAATTCAGGGGGAGCATCATGATAGGGGGAGTAACATATATATTATCTGTTTGAACTAACCTCCCACCTTGAGACGAACAATGTTTTGTCATCATCAAAAAGGGGGAGAATGTGGATACCTTTGTCATACCCCAATTTTGTCCGACTAGTTGAAAATCAAATAAAATTGTATTTTTGTGAACACTCATTTTTTTAACGGTGTTTTGATGTTTTTTCGAAAATTATCAAAATATGTGCTCTTTGCATGTTTCGCGCGTTTTGCGTCGAATACGTCATTTTACTAGTTTCTGTCGTTTTCGGGTTAATTTCACTATTAAAAATGTGATACAAAAGTCTAGTGGTTTTCGCGGGTGTGCGAATAAAGTGTATAGTAATGGGCGCGTGTCGCAGCGAGTTAACGAGATTATTATTGTTTTGTTATTGTTATCATTGTTAATTGTATTTATTTATTAGTAGTCATAAAAATAAGAGACACACAACAAATAGTCAAATTGTTTATTTTATTTAAATCTAAAGTTACATTTTTCTTAGTTACAAATAAGACAAAAAAAAAATGAAAAGTAAAACAAAAAAAAGGGGTATATACGCCCCTGCCTGTTGTTGCTCAGTTTGAGCTACAAGCTGAACCTCTTTCACCTTGTCTCATTGGCTTTTTGCATCTTTGACAATAACATGTCAGCTCAACTTTTGCTGATCCACCATGTCTCTGCTACCCCATAACCAATTGGTCTCCTCAAGCAATAATCCCCTGCACCTCATCTACAGCCTACACCACAATAAGAGCACTATAAATACACATGAAAACCGCAAGCAAAGGGGGGGGAGGGAAGGAAAAACCGTGAGGCACTGGGAAACAGAAAAAAATTTTATCAACACATTAACACACAGACAGAGGGGGAACGATTTCTAAAAAGCAGAGAAAAGTGAAGAGGCAAAATGTAAAAGATGGGGGGTGTCCAGATTTAAAAGGAGGAGGAAAAGAGATTGGGAAGGAGGAATCAGTTTATGAAAAAAATGAAAGAGAGAAGAAGGATGAGAAGTAAACACTCACCACAACCACAAGCCTTCGCGCACCGCCACGAATCCCAAACGGCCACCACCACCACGAGCGGCCAGCCACCACCATCACCACCCCTCCAAACTCCCACGTCCACCGCAAAAGACCTCCACCATACACCACCATCACTGCCCCACCCTCTTCCCACGGCCAGACCACCACCTCTCTCTCTCTCTCTCTCCATCACTTTCGTTTCACTCTCTCTCTCACGGTTACTACCGTTTTCCCTTTTCTCTGTGTGTGTGTATTGTGTTTGAAATGAAGTTTGTGTTTTCCTTTAACAGGGTGTGTGTGTTGTTTTGTTTCTAACTTGTTATTGTTTTTTTTAGTTTATTTTTGTTTAACAACCCACTCCCCTGCGTGTCTCCCATCCTATCCAGTCTCTATTATTTATTTTTTAGTTCTACTATTCATACCCATATTATTTTATTTAAATACTCCACTTCCTTTTATTTATTTATTATCCCTCACACCATCTCTCAATGTATATATTTTATTTGTTTATTCATTTTTATACATTAGTTGTCAGTTCCTCTTTTCTTTGCAGACAGGTTACTGTTACTGTTAAAAAGAAAGCAATCTCCCTCAGCTCAACTACATTCACGTCACTGTTACTCTCAAAAAGAAAGCAACCACACATTGTCTTCACACCCGTAATTCACTCACATCCCCTTTCCTTTTCATTTTTATTATTTCTATTATTCTCTTAATAACTCCAATGTTATCATCATCAATATTGTTTCTCACGCCCACCGTCATGCGTGTATCCCCTCTTCCTTTTATTATCATTATTATTAGTTATTATTATTACCATTGTTATTATCACTATCTCCCATGAAAATAAAAAATATGGGACCGGCTGAGATGCGACATCTTGTAAATCCCAGTTCAAGACGCCTGAGTTGTACAACTTGGTGATCTTAAAACCCCCTTCCAAAATTTAAAATCAACAAAGCAAATAAACCTTTTTTAAATTAGAACTACGTCGCTTTGATTCCCATTTGGGATACGTAGGAGCGAGCCACGTCCTCGTCAAGCACAACAAACCAAAATTAATTCAATTGCGAAAGCCCTTTTTGATCATCTAAAATAAAAACTGATTATCATTAATGATCACTCGCGCCGTTGCCGTTTGGTTGTCAATGATAATTCCATTGTCAAAAGAGTTAGTAGCGCGGCCACTCTAAACCGTTGTTGTTTGGTCGTCGCGAACACTCGAATCAAAAGCAAAACCGATTATCGTTAATGATCACTCGCGCCGTTGCCGTGTGGTTGTTAATGATAATTTCATTTTCAAAAGAGTTAGTAGCGCGGCCACTCTAAACCGTTGTTGTTTGGTCATCGTGAATCCTCACTCCTACTGCGAAAACTCATCTAAACAGACTAAAAAACAAAAACCTTTTTAGGACAACCAAGAACTACGTAGCTTTGAATTCTCCATCGCACCAGGAGATACGTAGGAGCGAGAGGCCAACTCTCGTCAAGCGCCAAAAATAAAAATTTTCATTAAGTCTTCTCATTCCCTTTTCAATAAAGAGGCCAAATAAAAGCATTTTCAAATCAACACTTCAAACCACACATTTAATTAAAGGTTCCCTTTCGGTAGAAAGGAGGTACGGGGTGCTAATACCTTCCCTATGCCTAACCGACCCCCGAACCCGTATCTCTAGTTTTCGAAAGACCATCTGCCTTGTCTAAAAGACCTTTTTTCAATGTTTTGGTCTTAAAATTAAAATATTGGTGGCGGCTCCAAACTTTTTCCATGTTGTCAAACGAAAAGTCCCAAACCGGATTTTTCGGGCGCAACAGCTGGCGACTCCACTGGGGACACTTTTTTAAAAAAAAAAAAGAGACGAGGGTCAAGCCTAGTTAACTTTGATGTGCGGTTTTAAAATTAATTGAGTTGAAAGCTTTGTTTTACTTCTTTTCTATTTGTTCACAATGCCATGTTCATGCATTCCTCAATTCCCATGTCCCCTATTCTTTGCTCCCTTTCTTAAGGTAAAAACATGCATTTCCTCCCATTATATTATGATCCCTTCTTCTCCGCTCCCTTTCTTGAGGTAAGCAGTGCATATGATTGTTGCTGAAACCTAGGTTGGATTATTAGTATTGTGATATTGAACCCTAGGGTAGACGACATGTTATTACCTGCTATTATTTGGACTGTTCTGGGTTTTCCTTTGCAGGTGGGGTATATGTGGGTAGTTTTAGGCGGTATGCCCTTGCTGCACACACTCACACCTTATGCTTACTATGCTTTGAGAGGGGCCTAAAACCCAAGGACTGACAAAACTTAGGAGAGTGGAAACGAGTAGTGACTGGCAATTGGACTGTTGTCCTTCCGACTCTCACGAAAGTTTCAGCCAGAGTATGCTCTTTCACGATGTCTCACACCAGATGGCGTTCCATCGTTGTGGGTGCTATTGTGAAAGAGAATTAGCTCTGGTAGCCTGGTGAAGAAGTGACTAGAACCCACATGGGAGGAACATTTGAGTTGTCCTAGAACTTAGGTCCCCACCTTCGTAGGACACAAGGGGCATACCAAATTGTGTGTTGCATGGTAATATAGACATGTTTTCAAAAAAGAGTAGGAGGTTTTTCAAATAAAAAGTAGAGAAAGAGCTGCCGGTGTAGCCCTTCTTTTGCTGGTCCGTACGAAGTGACATATGGCCCACTCTTTTCAAAAAAAAAAGAGAGAACGAGCTGCCGTTGTAGCCTTTCTCTTGGTCCATATGAAACCACGTACGGCTCGCATTTTTCAAAAAAAACAAAAAAACTTGAACTAAGGCCAATAAGGGTTTTGCCCTAATCTACATATGCATAAAACATCATCATCATTTTGCATGCATCCTCGCATTGCATCCAACAGAAGCTTTTACAGTTCATGCATGCATCCTTGCATTTCATCAAAGTTTGTTTACCGAGAATCCCAAAGTGACAAAGAATCTTGTCATAGGCACGATGTGGAATCAAAAGTGAAACAGCGTATACTCCGAGGTGTGAGTTTGTTTAAGTTTGAATGCATGGAATGTGCTTTGTTTCGCTTATTGATTCTAACCTTGTTGTGTTTCAAAGAAAGAATAATCAAAATCCACCGTTAAACCTATGGCAAGACATAGTACACCGTGATTCCCGGCACCAAGACAAACATGAAATCATACATATTGCATTGCACTTGCATTCAAACAAGTATTAGTGCATACCGTCTTTTAAAAAAAAAAAAACCAAAAATCAAGAAAAATCAAAAATTATTATTTTCCACAAGTTTTTTTTAGAAAACATGCTACATGCATTTTTTTCTTTGCATTACAAAAAATAATCAAATAAACATCTCATTTCGCATGCATTTTCATAAGAATCATATCTTTCCACGCACTAAAAATAATTGTTAGTATCAGGCACTCCATTTCATAGTTTAAAAATAAAACGAAAAGCAATCATCATCCGCACTTCGCATCATGGCATCATGCATTACATAAAACAAAATTCTGAAAAAAAAAAAACAATTATCATCCCTATGGTATTTCATTCGCTCATAATCATGAAAAATCATCAAGTGATGCAACTTACGTTATCCTCATTCAAAATGCACATTCGTTCATTCATTCACCCACCCATTCCGTCGTCCGTCCATATCACATCATCGCATTAATACTTTTGTGTCGCAAATCAAAAATAAGCATTAACGTCTCATCTCGCATGCATCTTCATTCAATATCTCCCATGCATTAGGAAAGTAATTGCAAGCATCACGCATTTCATTTCATTGCATAAGAAAAATGAAAACCAGAAGCATCTATCATCCATATCACATTTCATTCATCCTTGATTATGCAAAAACTATCATCAAAAAATGCGGACATCGCGTCAATGTGGCGCTCATGCGTCATTAACCTCATCACTTTGTTCGAATACATCATTTCTCCCTACATGCATCCTTTCGAAACAAAGAAAAATTTCTCATGTGATGGCTTGATGGATAGAAGTGCACCTTTGAACGACGAAGGGTAATGTCTCAAATTTGTTTGTCGACTACAAATTTGAGATGTTACTTTACGATGTCAGAGCACTTTGACCCAGTCGCACGTATTTTAATTTCAAGTAGGGAATTAAATTGAGTCAACTAATTGTCAAAACGTTTCAGTACATTGTGTGAAGTATTGAGTCAGGATCCACTCAATGTTTCAGGCAAGTTACTCAGGGTAACGACAATCAGTTGCCTCATATTACCATTCTTGCATCTCTCATCATTCAAAAAAGGGGCATTGGCATTTCGCATCTTGTCTCGCCTCTAAAAAAATAAAAAAAATAAAAAAAATCAAAAATCATTTGGAAGAAAAATGGGGGGCATCATTCTTGCATCATTCGCATTGGTATTCCATATTTTGTCTTGCAACAAAATAATTTAGAATAAGCCACACTTTTCGAGTAGTCGTTCTCCACGCATTTGCATCATACTTGCATGTCATAATTTGTTCATTCATTCATTGCATAAAATAAAAGTTGTGATGAGAAGCGAGACGTTCTTGCAAAACAATCATCCTTTTTTGAAAAAGTTTATCCTTACTTGGTTGCGAACTCAAGGTGTTCCAAGGCACTCAGTTTTGCAAATCAATAGCTCATTTGCATGTCTTTCAAAAGCATTGCATCTCATCCACCCCATGATGAATGACCGAAATGGTCCACAAAAATTTTTCTTTCACGTTTTAACTAATGTTAACTCTCTGCGAAGCATTCGTGTAGTAACTTGTGTGTGACATGTGTCTTTATTTTTGTTTGAGTCAGTTAGCGTCCCTACCTTATCATCATCCTCTGTCAAAGTCTGACCCCACCCCGACCACCCATAAAGTACATATCCCCCACATCAGTACCTAGTTGACTATTTGGGTTGTTCTCACTAATGAAACATCACTTTAGACCCTCATTACTAGGGGCAAATTTGTGGTCACTACGATACCTTGTCAATATTTTTTTCCCTTGGTGCAAGTCCTTTACAAAAAAAAATCAAAAAAGGCCCGTTAGGTTGAAAACTCGTAAGAGCGGCCTAAGCAAAAATTAGGGCACAAAAAAAAGAGAAATAAAGGAAAAGAGCAAGTATATAAAATAAGTAGATTATTGTCCTTAAGTTATTTTTTGAGAAAACGAGCAATCATGATTTGAAATGAAGTTGAACCATCTTTCCATATCCTCAAAAAAAAAAAATCCTTTACCACCCACCTTAATCCAAAAAAAAAACATTTCAATCACCCTAGACAAGGATTAATTCCACGTTGAAAATGGTGTATCACTTTTATCAGCTCACTCAGTTCAAAAAAAAAAGAGAAAATAAGAATCACAAAAAGTGAAGTCAAAAAAAGAGAATTGAAAAATTCAAACAAAAAGAAAAAAAATAAAAAAGGAAGCAAGGTAGTACAAATTGTGAGCTGATACTTTATACCATTAAACGCTTAAGAGATTCTTGTCTAAAATCAATCTTCAAACACTTCCTTCGGCCTATCCCCCCACAAACCCTTTGCCAAGTCATAATCCTAAACAGGTCCATTTTACCATGAGACACATAAGAGGTTCTCATCTCAATAAGACCTCAAACACCTCATTAAGCTTAAAAACTCATACTTTCATTAACTACTAGCCAAATCGTACCACTAAAAAAAAAAAACATATGTTCCATCAATCATCAAATACTTCTTTGAGCCCAATTATCCCTCCCTTCATAAATCATTAATCATTAGCCACATCACAACTCCAAAAATCCATTCTGATCAATGACTGATTGCTCCCGTTTTCTCAAAGTTTTAATCTTAGGACAAATAAGTTTATTTATTTACAATATGTTTGCTCAAAAAAAAAAAACAAAAAAAAAATCTCAAGAAAAAAAGAAACTCAAAAGAAAAGAAAAATCAAAAGGCTTGCACTCCAAGAATCATTCAAGTTACATCAAGACAATGTTTAGTGATCACTAAGTGAAGTTTTCATCATAGCGAGCTCAAGACTATCATAGTCTGAGACTCATTTTGTAGACAACCAAAAGGTTCATGCCAGGATGTTCGCCTTGAATCTAAAGTGGGGTACTCCTTTCACTATTTGTTCCACATAAGCTCGGGGAAATATGTCCAACATCCATCCCGCACCACACCCAGTCTATGCAGCCATATTTGACCATCTCCAAAAACCCTTAACCCTAACTCCGTCACCTTTTCCAATCCTCACTTAAAACAACCTTCTGAAATCCCATTACCAAGTGGGGCAGCCCCGTCGCTCGTCACTCCACCTACAAATGGGAGGATTCACCCTACACCCATCTCATCCCCTTGCCATATTCACATGCCCAAAACCATACCGGGGCAATTTCTCAACTCATTATTCTGCTACTCTAGTCGGGGCAACCTTGTCCTTACCATAATTAGGGCAATACCAAACTCTGTGGGTTGAGGAAAGTCTTTTGCCTTCCACCTTTCACTCCAAAGCCAATTCATCATTTTCTACGCCCCCAGCCTGTCACCACTAGACAGGAGCAAGTTATTACTCACCGTCATCAAATCTAAATTGGGGGCAGTCCCACATTTCTTGGCTTGGAAAAACCTACCTTTCACGACCTTGACAAAGACCAATCAGTCATTCACCCCTTCATGCGCCACAAATATCCTCACCCTAGGCCTTTAAAACCCCAAGTTAACTGACTCATTCATCTATACTTGCACTAACGTACGTCTTTACTAAACAATGCTTCATAGAGAAAGAACACAAGTTGATCATGTGGTGCTAAAAATCCACTTAGGTAACTTTGTGGACATAAACTTCGGTCATCATGGGGCATCATAATGGAAGAGAAAAAGAAGCGAGCTTGCAAATATGGTCAAGTACCCTTTCATATCAATACCTGTAGATAACAACCTTGAGATTACCAAATTTTGAATCAAGCCTAACTTTCCAAGGGATAATCGCCTCCGCTTCTTACATATAAAGTCTCATGTGTCATCATTACCAAAAGAAATGTTCTATACTTCATATCATACGATCGCACCATGTGCCATAACATTTGCATCCAAGCATTTCATTCGCATCATATTCACATTCGCGTTTCATGCATTCATCATGTACCAAAAATAAAAACAAAAAGCAACAAAAGAAAAGTAAAAAGGAAAAGTCATTCTGCATCCCATCATGGCATTTGCATTGCATGCATTCGTTCATCTCACTTGCAGAGTGCTTAGCATGTCAGCCAAGTCCAGACTACCAGCCAATGCAACATGATTTTCCTGATGAAGATATCATGGCATTGTTTCGACGAGGGGAAATCCCAAGAAAATGAAAGATGGCGGATGATCTTCGACGGTGCGTCCGACATATAGGGGCATGCAGGCAGCCCTGAAGTGGAAAGTCAAAAGGCTTGATGCGTACGGTGATTCAGCCCTGGTGATTCATCAAGTAAGAGGCGATTGGGAGACCAGAGATCCCAAACTGATCCCTTATTGTGACCATGTGCAAGAATTGATGGAGTCTTTCGACGAAATCACTTTCAAACACATCCCTCGAAGTGAAAACCAGCTGGCCGATGCCTTGGCAACCTTGTCCTCCATGTTTAACATCAGCTGTGATAAGAGTTTAACTCACATCCGAATCCCACGTCGGAACCTGCCTGCGCATCATTACTGCACATCCATAGACGAAGAGCCTGATGATAAGCCTTGGTATCATGACATCAAGCGATACATCATTAATCAGGAATACCCACCTGGGGCATCAGAAAATAACAAGAGAACTATCAGAAGATTGCCAAGGAATTTCTTCTTGAGTGGAGACGTCCTTTACAAGAGAAACCATGACTTGGTACTCCTCAGGTGTGTAACAAGAGAAGAATCAGTAAAGATTATGCGAGATGTTCATGAGGGCTCATTTGGGGTTCATTCCAGCGGGCACGCAATGGCTAGGAAAATCCTGAGAGCTGGTCACTACTGGTTGCAGATGGAATCAGACTGCTACAGCTTTGTAAGAAAATGCACAAATGCCAGATCTATGCCGATCACATTCTTGTACCGCCTGCTTCCTTGAATGTTCTGTCTGCATCTTGGCCGTTCTAAATGTGGGGAATGGATGTTATCAGTCCTATCGAGCCTAAAGCGTCGAACGGGCATCGCCTCATTTTGGTCGCCATTGACTACTTCACCAAGCGGGTTGAAACTGCCTCGTACTCCAGTATAACTAGTGCTGTGGTTGCCAAGTTTGTAAAGAAAGATCTGATTTGCCGTTACGGTCTTCCAAACGAGATCGTCAAGGATAACGGCAGCAACCTGAACAGCAAAATAATGAAGGACCTGTGCATAGAATTCAAAATTCAGCATCATAATTCCTCTCCCTACCGCCCGAAGATGAATGGGGCAGTTGAAGCAGCCAACAGGAACATCAAAAGGATAGTGCAAAATATGGAGGTAACCTACAAGGATTGGCATGGGGGGGCTTCCCTTTGCTTTGCATGGCTACCGAATTTCAGTACGTACCTCAACAGGGGCGACCCCTTACTCACTGGTTTACGGGTCAGAGGCAGTCCTCCCCAGTGAAGTTGAAATACCATCCCTGCAGGTGTTAATGGAGACAAAACTTGATGAAGCAGAATGGGTTCGGTCCCGTCTTGACCAGTTGAACCTCGTTGAGGAAAAAATGATTGCCGCCTTGTGTCATGGGCAGCTGTATCAACAAAGGATGAAGACAGTTTTCGACGAGAAGGTTCGTCCCCGAGAATTCAGCGAAGGAGACCTTGTGCTCAAGCAGATCTCGCCGCTCCAGACGGACCCCAGGGGCAAATGGGCTCCCAAATATGAAGGACCATATGTTGTCAAGAAAGCTTTCTCCAGAGGAGCACTGATACTTACCAACATGGACGGCGAAGATCTCAAGAACCCAGTCAATTCAGACTCTGTGAAGAAGTATTATGCTTGAAAGAAATAGACCAAAAAAGAGAAAGATAAGCCAAAAGAGCAAAAGTGCCAAAAAAAAACAAACAAGCAGAAAAAAGAAAGCTGCTTAAAGAAAACAAACAGAATAAACAAAAAAAACAAAAGAGAAGAAAATCACAGAAGACGGAACATAAAAGAACACAACATCTTCATATCATTCATCATTCTCATATCATCCATACCATTCGTCACTCCGTGGCATCAAACAGTAGTGCATTACACTTTCAAATTCGCATCTCAGAAAGAGCGAAAGAATAACAAAAGAAAAAGAAAAGAATGAAAATCAAACAGAAAGAGCATCCCACCCAAAATCAATCATTGCATTCATGTGCACCCAAATACCCAAGTGCATGCATTTCATGCACCATCCAAGAGAAAAGTTACTTCGGACCAGAGAGTCCCAAAAATCTCATTTTTAGAAAATCACCACAACACAGAGTTAGTAAACTCCATCAACACAGAGTTAGTAAACTCCATCAACACAGAGTTAGTGAACTCCTTCCACAGATCACAACATCGTGTACGAGCGCGCGATGGATCCATCAGACTTCGTTAAGTCCTTCGGATTAGTTGTGTCGGCCTAAGGCATAGCGTAAATCCATTGATCAAATCAGTTCCGGACCTGATGTTGATCGGCCGCTCGAAAAGGCCACCCCAGAGCTCGGACTCGACAAGAGTCCGTTAGAAGGTTTTAGGCAGCCTCCGAATTCCCAATTTACCGCTTTCTGCACGCCAAGTGCTCATTTACCGCTTTCCGCACGCCAAGTGCCCATTTTACTTTTCTGTCTGCGCGCCAAGTGCCCATTTACTTTTCGGTTTGCACGCCAAGTGCCCATTTACTTTTCGGTTTGCACGCCAAGTGCCCATTTTACCTTTCAGTCTGCACGCATCGACACGAAAGTGTCTATCTTTCGAAAAAAATAATAATAATAATAAAAAATTCGGATTTCTCCAAGTGGACAAAATTGGTATAATTTCTGAATTCTTTGTTTCAATTTTGCCTCGGAATATGTTTCGGCCAATTCATATTCCTTGTCAAAATCCAAACAAAGAGGGGCAGCTGTCATACCCCAATTTTGTCCGACTAGTTGAAAATCAAATAAAATTGTATTTTTGTGAACACTCATTTTTTTAACGGTGTTTTGATGTTTTTTCGAAAATTATCAAAATATGTGCTCTTTGCATGTTTCGCGCGTTTTGCGTCGAATACGTCATTTTACTAGTTTCTGTCGTTTTCGGGTTAATTTCACTATTAAAAATGTGATACAAAAGTCTAGTGGTTTTCGCGGGTGTGCGAATAAAGTGTATAGTAATGGGCGCGTGTCGCAGCGAGTTAACGAGATTATTATTGTTTTGTTATTGTTATCATTGTTAATTGTATTTATTTATTAGTAGTCATAAAAATAAGAGACACACAACAAATAGTCAAATTGTTTATTTTATTTAAATCTAAAGTTACATTTTTCTTAGTTACAAATAAGACAAAAAAAAATGAAAAGTAAAACAAAAAAAAGGGGTATATACGCCCCTGCCTGTTGTTGCTCAGTTTGAGCTACAAGCTGAACCTCTTTCACCTTGTCTCATTGGCTTTTTGCATCTTTGACAATAACATGTCAGCTCAACTTTTGCTGATCCACCATGTCTCTGCTACCCCATAACCAATTGGTCTCCTCAAGCAATAATCCCCTGCACCTCATCTACAGCCTACACCACAATAAGAGCACTATAAATACACATGAAAACCGCAAGCAAAGGGGGGGGAGGGAAGGAAAAACCGTGAGGCACTGGGAAACAGAAAAAAATTTTATCAACACATTAACACACAGACAGAGGGGGAACGATTTCTAAAAAGCAGAGAAAAGTGAAGAGGCAAAATGTAAAAGATGGGGGGTGTCCAGATTTAAAAGGAGGAGGAAAAGAGATTGGGAAGGAGGAATCAGTTTATGAAAAAAATGAAAGAGAGAAGAAGGATGAGAAGTAAACACTCACCACAACCACAAGCCTTCGCGCACCGCCACGAATCCCAAACGGCCACCACCACCACGAGCGGCCAGCCACCACCATCACCACCCCTCCAAACTCCCACGTCCACCGCAAAAGACCTCCACCATACACCACCATCACTGCCCCACCCTCTTCCCACGGCCAGACCACCACCTCTCTCTCTCTCTCTCTCTCTCTCTCTCTCCATCACTTTCGTTTCACTCTCTCTCTCACGGTTACTACCGTTTTCCCTTTTCTCTGTGTGTGTGTATTGTGTTTGAAATGAAGTTTGTGTTTTCCTTTAACAGGGTGTGTGTGTTGTTTTGTTTCTAACTTGTTATTGTTTTTTTTAGTTTATTTTTGTTTAACAACCCACTCCCCTGCGTGTCTCCCATCCTATCCAGTCTCTATTATTTATTTTTTAGTTCTACTATTCATACCCATATTATTTTATTTAAATACTCCACTTCCTTTTATTTATTTATTATCCCTCACACCATCTCTCAATGTATATATTTTATTTGTTTATTCATTTTTATACATTAGTTGTCAGTTCCTCTTTTCTTTGCAGACAGGTTACTGTTACTGTTAAAAAGAAAGCAATCTCCCTCAGCTCAACTACATTCACGTCACTGTTACTCTCAAAAAGAAAGCAACCACACATTGTCTTCACACCCGTAATTCACTCACATCCCCTTTCCTTTTCATTTTTATTATTTCTATTATTCTCTTAATAACTCCAATGTTATCATCATCAATATTGTTTCTCACGCCCACCGTCATGCGTGTATCCCCTCTTCCTTTTATTATCATTATTATTAGTTATTATTATTACCATTGTTATTATCACTATCTCCCATGAAAATAAAAAATATGGGACCGGCTGAGATGCGACATCTTGTAAATCCCAGTTCAAGACGCCTGAGTTGTACAACTTGGTGATCTTAAAACCCCCTTCCAAAATTTAAAATCAACAAAGCAAATAAACCTTTTTTAAATTAGAACTACGTCGCTTTGATTCCCATTTGGGATACGTAGGAGCGAGCCACGTCCTCGTCAAGCACAACAAACCAAAATTAATTCAATTGCGAAAGCCCTTTTTGATCATCTAAAATAAAAACTGATTATCATTAATGATCACTCGCGCCGTTGCCGTTTGGTTGTCAATGATAATTCCATTGTCAAAAGAGTTAGTAGCGCGGCCACTCTAAACCGTTGTTGTTTGGTCGTCGCGAACACTCGAATCAAAAGCAAAACCGATTATCGTTAATGATCACTCGCGCCGTTGCCGTGTGGTTGTTAATGATAATTTCATTTTCAAAAGAGTTAGTAGCGCGGCCACTCTAAACCGTTGTTGTTTGGTCATCGTGAATCCTCACTCCTACTGCGAAAACTCATCTAAACAGACTAAAAAACAAAAACCTTTTTAGGACAACCAAGAACTACGTAGCTTTGAATTCTCCATCGCACCAGGAGATACGTAGGAGCGAGAGGCCAACTCTCGTCAAGCGCCAAAAATAAAAATTTTCATTAAGTCTTCTCATTCCCTTTTCAATAAAGAGGCCAAATAAAAGCATTTTCAAATCAACACTTCAAACCACACATTTAATTAAAGGTTCCCTTTCGGTAGAAAGGAGGTACGGGGTGCTAATACCTTCCCTATGCCTAACCGACCCCCGAACCCGTATCTCTAGTTTTCGAAAGACCATCTGCCTTGTCTAAAAGACCTTTTTTCAATGTTTTGGTCTTAAAATTAAAATATTGGTGGCGGCTCCAAACTTTTTCCATGTTGTCAAACGAAAAGTCCCAAACCGGATTTTTCGGGCGCAACAACCTTGTATGCAGGAATCTTACTATAGGACAAAGAGTCCTAATTGATTTTGATGATGAAAAACAAGATAAAGAAAGTATGAGCAAGTGAAGACCTAGAAGAGCAAAGGAAAAAGAAAAGCAATCACAAGCAACAAATCATCCAAGTCAAGGCAAGCCCAAAGAATGAAGAATTGAAGACTTTTTAGGGTTGTCCTAAAAATTAAGGGTAGTCCTTAGGGTTTGGGTGAGTGATTAGGAATTTTGTAAGCTCTCGCAGAGGTCGGCTCATATCTCAAGTCTCGCGGTTTTCAAAATGCATGCATAATATATAAAACCCTAAAAGCATTTTTGAAAAACCTAAAACAAGTTTTCCAAACTAAAAACAAAGTAAAGAATCGATTCACCATGATTTAAACCAAAGCATGAATCGATTCTCCTCCCTATATGGCAAGTCCTAAGGTTTTTTTTGGAAACTAAGAATCGATTCTCTTAAAGCATGAATCGATTCTCTTAAAGCATGAATCGATTCACACCTCTGAAACAATTCAGGTGAGGAATCGATTCACACCTATTTTAACTAAAGTATGAATCGATTCACCTATGTTTTAAATGAGCCATGAATCGATTCACTCAAGTGTCAACTAAACCATGAATCGATTCACACTTTAAAAAGGAAAGTTTTTGTGAAAAAGGCAATGGCATGAATCGATTCCTTCTTTCTTTGTAATCTTACATGAATCGATTCACACCTAATCTCCTATAAATAGGGCGCCTCTTTTCACTCTCAAGTCAATCAACCCATTCGCATATCATCTCCTATCTCTTTACAAAAACTCTTATATTTTCTCTGGTGCTCTATTCGTTCCGTTGGTCCATCAAAGAGCTGATCTGTTGCTAAGAGTTAGTTGGGGTTGTATTCTTCAAGTTGTAATATCTGCCTACACTAGAGGTATTTCTGCATTTACAATTGTTTATTATTTAATTGTTGTGTTTTGTTCTAGGGAGTGGGGTATCTCTCTAGGGTAGCTGCATGTACTAGGAAGTGGGGTATCTTTCTAGGGCAGTTGATTATAACAGGGGTGGGGTATCTCTTGTTATTGTTATATTAGATCTGAGGGCTCTCTATAGGTGGGGTATCCTAGGAGGAGAGTGCCTGAGTCTGTAAAGGTTTTCCAAGGCACCTGTAAGCCTTGTTGTGTTAGTGGAAAAATCTCACAAGGGTGTGAGGACTGGACGTAGGTCACTAGGAGGTGACCGAACCAGGATAAATCTCTGTGTGCTTTACTGCTTTTCTGCTTTACTGTTATACCGCTTTACTGCTTTATATTCTAATTCCTTCGCTTCCACTTAACCTGCGCGAAAATTGATCTAAGTCATTGAAAAGGGGAAAAACGTTTTCGAAAGATCTGAAAAGTTTTAAATCTCAATTCACCCCCCCTCTTGAGACTGAAGCCACTTGGTAACAATTTGTGTTAGTATGAATCTGGAGAAAGTGTAGTACTTGGACCTGAAATTGTTCGAGAGACTACTGAGAAGGTGAGATTGATTCGGGAGAAGATGAAAGCTTCGCAAAGTAGACAGAAGAGTTACCATGATAAGCGGAGAAAGAATTTAGAATTTCAAGCAGGTGAGCATGTGTTTTTGAGAGTCACTCCGGTGACCGGTGTTGGACACGCTTTGAAGGCTAAGAAGCTCACGCCTCGTTTTATCGGTCCGTATCAGATTTCGGAAAGAGTTGGAAATGTTGCTTATAGGGTGGCCTTACCGCCTAATCTTTCGAATTTGCATGACGTGTTTCATGTGTCGCAACTTCAGAAGTATGTTTCAGATCCGTCTCATGTAATTCATATGGATGATGTGCAAGTTCGGGACAATCTCACTGTGGAGACGATGCCGGTGCGTATCGAGGATCATGAGGTGAAGACTCTAAGAGGCAAGGAGATCGTTTTGGTGAAAGTAGTCTGGTTGGGAGCCGCCGGAGAAAGAATGACGTGGGAGCTGGAAAGCAAGATGCGGGAGTCTTATCCAGAGTTGTTCGAACCAGGTAAATTTTCGAGGACGAAAATATTCTAAGTGGGGGAGGGTTGTAAAGCCCCGAAAATTTAATTAATTATTTAATTAAATTGTTTGGGAATTTAATTGGTAGAAAAATAATAAAGATAACAATGCTGGTATATGTGGGCCTATTATTAGTGTTAGGATTAGTGAAGAAGAGGTGTTAGGAGAAAAAGCCCATGATTAATTCGAATTAGCTAAGGAAAAGCCCGTAAAGATTAACTAAAGTATAAATAGGCATTATTTAGGGTTTTGCTCATTTGGAAGGAACAAAAAAAAATAAGAGTTGGAGAGAAGAGAAGGGAGGGGACGGCGCGAAGAAGAGAGGGAGCTAGGGCAAGCCAAAGACTTCGAATTCTTCAAGGCTAAGGTAAGGGTGGGGTTCTATCTCTATAATTGGGTGTATGGATGGCTCTATGTAGGAAGGTTATGGTACCCTAGGTGTATTAAGTCTAGAAAAACCTAGTTGTAGGAATTGAACTTTGAACGATGATGCTAATTTCGATTGATGATGGTTGTTGCCTTTTGACGATGTGTGATCATGCTTGTTGATGTTTTGGAACCACAATTCTATGCATGGGCGCCATGGGCGCCGTTTTTGATTCTGCCGCAAGGCGCCATGGGCGCCGTCTCGTGTTTGTGTGCTGGGCGCCTTCTTGGGTGCCACTCTGTGGGTGTCGTGTTCTAGCGCAGGGGCGCCAAGGGCGCCATGTTGGCTGCCCTGTCCTGTTGCTAGGCGCCATGGGCGCTGTTCCTGAAATGTTGCTGGCGCATGGTTCCTGAACTATTGCAGGTTCCTGGCGCATGGGCGCCAAGGGCGCCAACGTGGTGGCTTCCCAGTTGCTGTTTTAGGTCTTGTTCTGGTGCATGGGCGCCAAGGGCGCCAATGTGGTGGCTGCCCAGTTGCTGTTTTAGGGGTTGTTCTGGCGCATGGGCGCCAAGGGCGCCAATGTTGTGGCGGCCCAGTTGCTGTTTGGTGTGTGGTACTGGCGCATAGGCGCCAAGGGCGCCAAGGTTGTGGCTGCCCTGTTGCGATGGCTGTGTTATCCTGGCGCTTGGGCGCCAAGGGCGCCAAGATTGACTGCCCAATTTCTGTTGTTGCTTGCTGTGTCTGGCGCAGGGGCGCCTTGGGCGCCAATGTTCTGGCTGCCTGTTGCTGTGTCTGGCGCAGGGGTGCCATGGGCGCCAAAATCTGGCTGCCTGTTGCTGTGTCTGGTGTAGGGGCGCCATGGGCGCCAGAATCAGGCTACCCTGTTGCTGGGTTGTGTTCTGGCGCCAAGGGCGCCAGTGTGGCTGCCTATTTTGCGTGTTGTGCTGCGTGTTGTGTTGTTGGGCACCATGGGTGTAACGCCCCAAATATTTAATTAATTAATTAATTAATTATTTAATTGACTTATTTAATTGACTTATTTAATGATTAAGTGTGTGACTTATTTAATTGTTAGTATAGCCTAGAAAATAATATTTGAGTAATAATATTATTTATTATTGTATGGGCCTATTTTTATGTAGAAATAGTAATATAAGGGGGTGTGAAGAGTGGCCCATAAGGCTAATTAGAAGAGAAGTATAAAAGGATTAGAAATAGGTTAAGTTGTCATAAGTTGACAGAAAAATAAGGATTAGAGAAAACCTAGAAGCAAGGAGAGAAGGAGGCTGCGCATTCTTGGTGAGAAATACAGAGGGGGCTGCGCATTCTTTATCCAAGGTGGGAGGTGACTGCGAAATCTTCAAAACCCAGGTAAGGGTGGGGTTGTAACTCTATAATAGGGTACATGAAGGGCTTTATGTGGGTTCTACGAAGTTGCTTATGTTTTCAGTTTAAAAACATGTGTATCTCTGAATTGGGTTGATGATGTGTTTGACTATTGAAATTTGATGAATGTTTGATGCCAATTTTGTTGCTAAACTCATTGTTTGGGGTGATCTGGGTATAGGTTCGGTTATACAATAACTGGGAAAAATCTAGTGGTCCAAAAATTATGTGGTTTACCTTTTCAGAAACTAGACTTAATGCTTGTTAATTTAACGCTAGTTTGGTTGCATTTGGAGTTCTATAGCTCGAGTTATAGGTGTCACAAGTTAGGTTAAAATTCTGGAAACAATCTGGGTATAGGTTCGGTTATACAGTAACTGGGAACAATCTGGTTGTCCAAAAATTATGTGGTTTACCTTTTCAGAAACTATACTTAATGCTTGTTAATTTAGCGCTAGTTTGGTTGCATTTGGAGTTGTATAGCTCGAGTTATATGTGTCACAAGTTAGGATAAAATTCTGAAAGAATCTGGATATAGGTTCGGTATTTCGTGTATAACGTTTTCGTTTGAACTCCTTTTTGAATGATTCTTGATTCATTGGAAACTACACTCAATTTGTTTCGGGTTAGGCTCAAGTCATATGTCATTTGACTGAGTTTTGATAATTTTAGAGGTGTCACAAGCTTGGTCATGGTGGCTGTTGATAAGTCTATTTTTAGAGTCTTTTTAATAGTTATTTTATTAAGTCTTTTTAGTATTTTAATTATATTTTTGATGTATTTTACTACAAATGTTTACTTTTTACCTTCAGGTTTTATTTTGAAGCAATTTCGACTGCTTATGTCTCAGCAGGTCAGAATTCGACTGGATCTCCCAGAATTCGACTGCATCATCCAGATTTCGACTTCGACTGCATCTGTCTTCCAGATTTCGACTTCGACTGCATCTGTCTTCCAGATTTCGACTTCGACTGCATCTGTCTTCCAGATTTCGACCTCGACTGCACCTGTCTTCCAGATTTCGACTTCGACTCCATCTGTCTTCCAGATTTCGACTTCGACTGCATCTGTCTCCCAGATTTCGACTTCGACTGCATCTGTCTTCCAGATTTCGACTGCACCTGTCTTCCAGATTTCGACTTCGACTGCATCTGTCTTCCAGATTTCGACTTCGACTGCATCTGCTATCCAGATTTCGACTGTGCAGTCAAAATTGGATATTTTTGCCCACTTGAAGATGGCTTTTTGATGACTACCTTGGCCAACTTGATTTGCCACTTTTTCCTCTTTTGGACCATTTTGCCCCTCATATTTTCCTATAAATAGAGGCTTGATCCTCACTTGTAACTAAGCTTGAATTTTGTTAGAAAATCAATGACAAAGGCTCTCTAATGATTCATGACTTCAATTTACTCTTCATGCTATTTATGATTCTTGTTTATTTACTTTCTTGCTCCTTTAATTTCTTGCCCCTTTAATTTCCAAGTCATTTACTTTCTTGCCCTTTAAATTCTTGCTATTTATTTTCTTGCCCTTTTACTTTCCAAGTCATTTACTTTCTTGCTCCTTTAAATTCTTGCACCTTTATTTTCCAAGTCATTTACTATTCTTGCTATTTAATTTCTTGCACCTTTATTTTCCAAGTTATTTACTTTCTTGCACTTTTATTTTCCTTGCTCTTTAAATTTCCAAGTCAAGTAAACTACTGGCAAGTCAAGTAAATTACTGGCAAGTCAAGTAAATTACTGGCAATTTCCTTTTCAAGCAATTTACTTTCTTGTCATTTACAATTCCGCTATTTATGATTTTTGCACTTTACCGCTTTCTTTTATTTCTCGCTATTTAACTTTATGTCTTCTTCTTTTATTTTCTTTTCTCCTCTTTTGTCTACAATGATCATGAGTGAGTAGACTTTACTAAAATATTCCTTCTTTCCAAAAACACTTTCTTTTCAGTTAATCAACTTTGAAAAATTATATTGGTATTCACCTAGGCTCTCCCTGTGGATCGATAACTCTTTTATTACGCGATACGACCCGTGCACTTGCGGGGCTATCAAGTTTTTGGCGCCGTTGCCGGGGAAGCAGTGATATTGATTAAGTTTTTCGAAACCGGTTAGACTGAAATTTTATTTTCTTTATTTTTACTTTTTCTTCTCTTGTCCCTCGAATGCGAAGAACCAGAAGTTTCGGTGAAACTGTTCAACAAATTCCCGAAATCGAAAGGTTCTTACATAGAAGGAGGAGAGAAATTCCCGATAACCAAATGGCGGCTAATGAAAATCGTGCTCTCAAAGAGTACGCAACACCTTCAGCAGAGCCATCGGCTGCCATTGTACATCCAAATGTGGAAGCAAATAATTTTGAACTCAAAACATCTCTGCTTTCGATGGTACAACAAAACCAATTTTCTGGTTCTCCCACGGAGGACCCAAATCTTCATATTTCAATTTTTCTTGAATACTGTGGAACTCTCAAATTAAACGGGGTACCTCCGGATGCCATAAGACTAAAACTCTTCCCTTTTTCATTAAGGGATAGAGCTAGAGCATGGCTACATTCTTTGCCTTCGGAATCCATTACCAGTTGGGACCAGCTAAAACAAGCTTTTCTTACTAAATTCTTTCCCCCGAGTAAGACAGCTCAAATGAGAAATCAAATTACTCGATTTTCTCAAAATGACGGGGAATCTCTTTATGATGCTTGGGAATGTTTCAAAGAAATGTTAAGGCTATGCCCCCATCATGGACTAGAGAAATGGCTTGTTGTTCACACTTTTTATAATGGATTACAATATGCAACTAGAATGACTGTTGATGCAGCTGCAGGTGGAGCTTTGATGAACAAAAATTTTACTGAAGCTTATGCACTCATTGAAGATATGGCTCAAGACCATTGTCAATGGGCAAGTAAGCGAGCCATAGCAGATAAACCAGCATCATCAAAAGAGCCAGGTAAGTATGAAATATCCGCTGTTGATCATCTTGCCTCAAAAGTGGATGCACTTTTTCAAAAATTTGAAAAATTAAATGTAAGTGCCGTTTCACAAACTTTTTCTCCTACTACTCCACCATGTGAATTATGTGGGGTTGTTGGCCATATTAGAGCTAAATGCCAGCTTGAGGCATCTAGTACTGGAAATGAGCGTGTAAACTATGCTCAAAAAGAAGATCCGTTTTCAAATACTTATAATTCTGGGTGGAGAAATCATCCAAATTTTTCTTATAAAAATCCTCCACCCAATCCAGCACCTAGACCACCTCCTGTCTTTCAAAATCAAAGCGTTTTTAACAACCCACAAAACAACCCGCAAAAGTCGAACTTGGAATTTTTGATGGAAAAATTTGTGTCATCTCAAACAAAACAAAATGTAGAATTCAAAAATCAAACTGGTTATTTGAATGACACACTTATCAAATTAGAATAAAAAATCGACTCTATTGCCACTCACAGTAAGATGCTTGAAAATCAAATAACTCAAGTAGCAACACAGGTGGCTTCATCCTCTAAATCTTCGGGGGTATTTCCCGGACAGCCTGAACAAAATCTAAATGGCCAAATATATGCTGTCACCCTTAGAAGCGAAAAACAATTAGAGGAACCAAGAGCAAACCAAGAAAAAATTGTGAGTGAAAAACATAATACACCGCGTGAGCAAGAAGAGAAAGAAAAAGAGAAGGAACCAGAAAAGGAAAGAGAAGAACCATACACCCCCCCACCACCATACAAACCATCTCCTTTATCTTACTTTTCACCTTCCTTTGTGGAAAAAATAACATTTGATCTGGGGGGAATTGTAAAAAAGATCTTATTGCTTACACAACTTCCATTTTACAAGCCATGGGATCTAGGAATATGCTTTCATTCTTCATATGTCACTTGGTCTCTATGCTTCAAGCGATGGGACCCAGGAATAACTTTATAAAGGGAAAAGGTCAAGCTAATGACCATAAACGAGCGCTGCGTGGGAGGCAACCCACGGCTTAATGTATTTTTCGATTTGTTTAAAAAATAAAATACCTCAGGGACGAGTATCCTGAACCAGACAGCCAGGTGAGCTCTCCTAACCCCTTTTGTTTTATTTGAAAAAACATTGAGGACAATGCCTAGTCCAAGCATGGGGGGGTATTTTATTACTTTTATTAGAAATGTCTTTATTGCTTTGCCGAGTTCTTATCTTTTTGTACTTTGAGTTGTATCTGCTCCCTCCATCACGAACTTTGTGAACCTTAAGCATGTTTTAGATAAGCCTTTTCTGGACAAAAATAATTTTTCAATTTTTCATTAGCAATCATCTAGGTGGACTGGTTGGGAACAACAAAATTGTATCATGGTTCGATTTCTACTTCTAGGGCTTTTTCACACGCACACTATTGAGACTGTTTTCAGCTATTAATACGATTAGAGGGACCGAAAAGAAACTAGTAACCAGGTTCTCTTGGTGACATTTACTAGATGCGCGGTTACTGGAGAAAAACGTCTGAGTTGGGGTATTCAAAAAAAAAAAAAAAATTATATATGTATATATGCAAAACCAATTCAAAAATGCAAAAGTTAGTGCATTTTAAATGTCAAAATAAATGGTTACATATAAAATCAAAAAGAAAAGAAAAATGCTTGAATACCCAACGTATAAAGACCCTCCTTTGAGACCCGGTCTTATTAAATGGAGGACCCAAGCTTAAGAATGTTGGGGAACCGGTTCTATGATGACATTGATATCCTCTCTAGAGTACTGATACTTTAAAGTTGTCTCTCAATTCCACAAGAAGCCCAAAATAGTAGCTCTCAAACAAAGTGTTAGAATTGCCCCACAGTTCACTTAAGGTTTCGATATGAAAATAATTTTCCTTCAGAATTGGCCTAAAGATTTACACAGTTTTTGCTTGAGGACAAGCAAAGGTTCAAGCATAGGGGAGTTTGATAAGCCTATTTTTAGAGTCTTTTTAATAGTTATTTTATTAAGTCTTTTTAGTATTTTAATTATATTTTTGATGTATTTTACTACAAATGTTTACTTTTTACCTTCAGGTTTTATTTTGAAGCAATTTCGACTGCTTATGTCTCAGCAGGTCAGAATTCGACTGGATCTCCCAGAATTCGACTGCATCATCCAGATTTCGACTTCGACTGCATCTGTCTTCCAGATTTCGACTTCGACTGCATCTGTCTTCCAGATTTCGACTTCGACTGCATCTGTCTTCCAGATTTCGACCTCGACTGCACCTGTCTTCCAGATTTCGACTTCGACTGCATCTGTCTTCCAGATTTCGACTTCGACTGCATCTGTCTCCCAGATTTCGACTTCGACTGCATCTGTCTTCCAGATTTCGACTGCATCTGCTATCCAGATTTCGACTGTGCAGTCAAAATTGGATATTTTTGCCCACTTGAAGATGGCTTTTTGATGACTACCTTGGCCAACTTGATTTGCCACTTTTTCCTCTTTTGGACCATTTTGCCCCTCATATTTTCCTATAAATAGAGGCTTGATCCTCACTTGTAACTAAGCTTGAATTTTGTTAGAAAATCAATGACAAAGGCTCTCTAATGATTCATGACTTCAATTTACTCTTCATGCTATTTATGATTCTTGTTTATTTACTTTCTTGCTCCTTTAATTTCTTGCCCCTTTAATTTCCAAGTCATTTACTTTCTTGCCCTTTAAATTCTTGCTATTTATTTTCTTGCCCTTTTACTTTCCAAGTCATTTACTTTCTTGCTCCTTTAAATTCTTGCACCTTTATTTTCCAAGTCATTTACTATTCTTGCTATTTAATTTCTTGCACCTTTATTTTCCAAGTTATTTACTTTCTTGCACTTTTATTTTCCTTGCTCTTTAAATTTCCAAGTCAAGTAAACTACTGGCAAGTCAAGTAAATTACTGGCAAGTCAAGTAAATTACTGGCAATTTCCTTTTCAAGCAATTTACTTTCTTGTCATTTACAATTCCGCTATTTATGATTTTTGCACTTTACCGCTTTCTTTTATTTCTCGCTATTTAACTTTATGTCTTCTTCTTTTATTTTCTTTTCTCCTCTTTTGTCTACAATGATCATGAGTGAGTAGACTTTACTAAAATATTCCTTCTTTCCAAAAACACTTTCTTTTCAGTTAATCAACTTTGAAAAATTATATTGGTATTCACCTAGGCTCTCCCTGTGGATCGATAACTCTTTTATTACGCGATACGACCCGTGCACTTGCGGGGCTATCAAGTTTTTGGCGCCGTTGCCGGGGAAGCAGTGATATTGATTAAGTTTTTCGAAACCGGTTAGACTGAAATTTTATTTTCTTTATTTTTACTTTTTCTTCTCTTGTCCCTCGAATGCGAAGAACCAGAAGTTTCGGTGAAACTGTTCAACAAATTCCCGAAATCGAAAGGTTCTTACATAGAAGGAGGAGAGAAATTCCCGATAACCAAATGGCGGCTAATGAAAATCGTGCTCTCAAAGAGTACGCAACACCTTCAGCAGAGCCATCGGCTGCCATTGTACATCCAAATGTGGAAGCAAATAATTTTGAACTCAAAACATCTCTGCTTTCGATGGTACAACAAAACCAATTTTCTGGTTCTCCCACGGAGGACCCAAATCTTCATATTTCAATTTTTCTTGAATACTGTGGAACTCTCAAATTAAACGGGGTACCTCCGGATGCCATAAGACTAAAACTCTTCCCTTTTTCATTAAGGGATAGAGCTAGAGCATGGCTACATTCTTTGCCTTCGGAATCCATTACCAGTTGGGACCAGCTAAAACAAGCTTTTCTTACTAAATTCTTTCCCCCGAGTAAGACAGCTCAAATGAGAAATCAAATTACTCGATTTTCTCAAAATGACGGGGAATCTCTTTATGATGCTTGGGAATGTTTCAAAGAAATGTTAAGGCTATGCCCCCATCATGGACTAGAGAAATGGCTTGTTGTTCACACTTTTTATAATGGATTACAATATGCAACTAGAATGACTGTTGATGCAGCTGCAGGTGGAGCTTTGATGAACAAAAATTTTACTGAAGCTTATGCACTCATTGAAGATATGGCTCAAGACCATTGTCAATGGGCAAGTAAGCGAGCCATAGCAGATAAACCAGCATCATCAAAAGAGCCAGGTAAGTATGAAATATCCGCTGTTGATCATCTTGCCTCAAAAGTGGATGCACTTTTTCAAAAATTTGAAAAATTAAATGTAAGTGCCGTTTCACAAACTTTTTCTCCTACTACTCCACCATGTGAATTATGTGGGGTTGTTGGCCATATTAGAGCTAAATGCCAGCTTGAGGCATCTAGTACTGGAAATGAGCGTGTAAACTATGCTCAAAAAGAAGATCCGTTTTCAAATACTTATAATTCTGGGTGGAGAAATCATCCAAATTTTTCTTATAAAAATCCTCCACCCAATCCAGCACCTAGACCACCTCCTGTCTTTCAAAATCAAAGCGTTTTTAACAACCCACAAAACAACCCGCAAAAGTCGAACTTGGAATTTTTGATGGAAAAATTTGTGTCATCTCAAACAAAACAAAATGTAGAATTCAAAAATCAAACTGGTTATTTGAATGACACACTTATCAAATTAGAATAAAAAATCGACTCTATTGCCACTCACAGTAAGATGCTTGAAAATCAAATAACTCAAGTAGCAACACAGGTGGCTTCATCCTCTAAATCTTCGGGGGTATTTCCCGGACAGCCTGAACAAAATCTAAATGGCCAAATATATGCTGTCACCCTTAGAAGCGAAAAACAATTAGAGGAACCAAGAGCAAACCAAGAAAAAATTGTGAGTGAAAAACATAATTCACCGCGTGAGCAAGAAGAGAAAGAAAAAGAGAAGGAACCAGAAAAGGAAAGAGAAGAACCATACACCCCCCCACCACCATACAAACCATCTCCTTTATCTTACTTTTCACCTTCCTTTGTGGAAAAAATAACATTTGATCTGGGGGGAATTGTAAAAAAGATCTTATTGCTTACACAACTTCCATTTTACAAGCCATGGGATCTAGGAATATGCTTTCATTCTTCATATGTCACTTGGTCTCTATGCTTCAAGCGATGGGACCCAGGAATAACTTTATAAAGGGAAAAGGTCAAGCTAATGACCATAAACGAGCGCTGCGTGGGAGGCAACCCACGGCTTAATGTATTTTTCGATTTGTTTAAAAAATAAAATACCTCAGGGACGAGTATCCTGAACCAGACAGCCAGGTGAGCTCTCCTAACCCCTTTTGTTTTATTTGAAAAAACATTGAGGACAATGCCTAGTCCAAGCATGGGGGGGTATTTTATTACTTTTATTAGAAATGTCTTTATTGCTTTGCCGAGTTCTTATCTTTTTGTACTTTGAGTTGTATCTGCTCCCTCCATCACGAACTTTGTGAACCTTAAGCATGTTTTAGATAAGCCTTTTCTGGACAAAAATAATTTTTCAATTTTTCATTAGCAATCATCTAGGTGGACTGGTTGGGAACAACAAAATTGTATCATGGTTCGATTTCTACTTCTAGGGCTTTTTCACACACACACTATTGAGACTGTTTTCAGCTATTAATACGATTAGAGGGACCGAAAAGAAACTAGTAACCAGGTTCTCTTGGTGACATTTACTAGATGCGCGGTTACTGGAGAAAAACGTCTGAGTTGGGGTATTCAAAAAAAAAAAAAAATTATATATGTATATATGCAAAACCAATTCAAAAATGCAAAAGTTAGTGCATTTTAAATGTCAAAATAAATGGTTACATATAAAATCAAAAAGAAAAGAAAAATGCTTGAATACCCAACGTATAAAGACCCTCCTTTGAGACCCGGTCTTATTAAATGGAGGACCCAAGCTTAAGAATGTTGGGGAACCGGTTCTATGATGACATTGATATCCTCTCTAGAGTACTGATACTTTAAAGTTGTCTCTCAATTCCACAAGAAGCCCAAAATAGTAGCTCTCAAACAAAGTGTTAGAATTGCCCCACAGTTCACTTAAGGTTTCGATATGAAAATAATTTTCCTTCAGAATTGGCCTAAAGATTTACACAGTTTTTGCTTGAGGACAAGCAAAGGTTCAAGCATAGGGGAGTTTGATAAGCCTATTTTTAGAGTCTTTTTAATAGTTATTTTATTAAGTCTTTTTAGTATTTTAATTATATTTTTGATGTATTTTACTACAAATGTTTACTTTTTACCTTCAGGTTTTATTTTGAAGCAATTTCGACTGCTTATGTCTCAGCAGGTCAGAATTCGACTGGATCTCCCAGAATTCGACTGCATCATCCAGATTTCGACTTCGACTGCATCTGTCTTCCAGATTTCGACTTCGACTGCATCTGTCTTCCAGATTTCGACTTCGACTGCATCTGTCTTCCAGATTTCGACCTCGACTGCACCTGTCTTCCAGATTTCGACTTCGACTGCATCTGTCTTCCAGATTTCGACTTCGACTGCATCTGTCTCCCAGATTTCGACTTCGACTGCATCTGTCTTCCAGATTTCGACTGCACCTGTCTTCCAGATTTCGACTTCGACTGCATCTGTCTTCCAGATTTCGACTTCGACTGCATCTGCTATCCAGATTTCGACTGTGCAGTCAAAATTGGATATTTTTGCCCACTTGAGGATGGCTTTTTGATGACTACCTTGGCCAACTTGATTTGCCACTTTTTCCTCTTTTGGACCATTTTGCCCCTCATATTTTCCTATAAATAGAGGCTTGATCCTCACTTGTAACTAAGCTTGAATTTTGTTAGAAAATCAATGACAAAGGCTCTCTAATGATTCATGACTTCAATTTACTCTTCATGCTATTTATGATTCTTGTTTATTTACTTTCTTGCTCCTTTAATTTCTTGCCCCTTTAATTTCCAAGTCATTTACTTTCTTGCCCTTTAAATTCTTGCTATTTATTTTCTTGCCCTTTTACTTTCCAAGTCATTTACTTTCTTGCTCCTTTAAATTCTTGCACCTTTATTTTCCAAGTCATTTACTATTCTTGCTATTTAATTTCTTGCACCTTTATTTTCCAAGTTATTTACTTTCTTGCACTTTTATTTTCCTTGCTCTTTAAATTTCCAAGTCAAGTAAACTACTGGCAAGTCAAGTAAATTACTGGCAAGTCAAGTAAATTACTGGCAATTTCCTTTTCAAGCAATTTACTTTCTTGTCATTTACAATTCCGCTATTTATGATTTTTGCACTTTACCGCTTTCTTTTATTTCTCGCTATTTAACTTTATGTCTTCTTCTTTTATTTTCTTTTGTCCTCTTTTGTCTACAATGATCATGAGTGAGTAGACTTTACTAAAATATTCCTTCTTTCCAAAAACACTTTCTTTTCAGTTAATCAACTTTGAAAAATTAGATTGGTATTCACCTAGGCTCTCCCTGTGGATCGATAACTCTTTTATTACGCGATACGACCCGTGCACTTGCGGGGCTATCAGCTGTCCTGTTTTCTGCACCTAGTTGCTTACTTACTGAAACAGTACAAATTGGACCATTATTTTGCAAAATAACAATTATAGTCAGGAACTAGACATTCTTAGCTTTCCATAGAGGGGTCCTTTGCTAAGTTTCGATACCGTTTGATAGGTTAATTAATTCACCGAAGTAGAGATATGTTTGATGGAAATTTGTCTGTTGTTGTTGCTGGGCGCCAAGTGTGGCTGCCCCTGATTTTCCTGGGCGCCATGGGCGCCAAGGGCGCCTTGTCTGGCTGCCCGTTGCTTGTGTTGCTGATGTTGCTGGGCGCACTGGGCGGCAAGGGCGCCATGTCTAGCTGCCTGTGCTTGTTGTCTGCTGGTTGCTGGGCGCACCGGGCGCCATGGGCGCCATGTGTGGCTGCCTGTTGCTTGTTGTCTGCTGGTTGCTGGGCGCACTGGGCGCCATGGGCGCCATGTGTGGCTGCCTCGTTCGGTTGCTGGGCGCATTTGGGCGCCGTCTTGTGGGTTGTTGGGTACTTTAGGCGCATTAGGCCCACGGTTGGCTAATTGTTGGTTAAGTCGTTAAATTGTTAATCGTTAATTTGTTGAGTTGTTAACTGTTGGTTGAGTTGCGAACTGTTAACTTGTTAAGTTGCTAAATTGTTGGATCAGTTGTTGATTTGTTGATGATGTTGCGCCTAGTTGTGATTACCTTTGTGTGAAGTTGGCGACGTGTATCTGGTTGGATTGCCTCTATTTATTGGCAAGATATTATGTTGTAGGCCTATGGCCAATGTTGAAATCTGTTGTTGGTGTGTGTTGCTATGTAATCATTGATGATTGTTTGTGCATTCACATCGCGTCGCATACATAGCATTTTAATGTTGGAGCTATGCTCAAAACACGTTGGCCTGGACTGACAAATTATGTTGAAGGCTTGTGCCTTGTTGATGCCACTATTTACTGGCAGATTTTTACGACGAAGACGGGAGTTCTGCTCCAATGGTACCACATGCATGTGCATAGTATTGAGTCGCATTCATATTGCATACTTGAGTGGCTATGTTAATGACTTCTGATTGATTGAAGTTGTTGATGACGGTGAAGTGGTATGTTGTTGACTTGTGATTGATTGAAGTTGTTTGATGATGGTGAAGTGGTGAACTTATGTCTTCTGATTCTAACATACTGCTTTTCATATGTTCTATTATATGGTTCGATATCTCACCCCTTCTGTTTGAATGTTACCCTCCTGTTGGTAACGTGCAGGTAATCACAAATGAAGGCTGCTTACCTTCGTTAGATCGAGTCGGTGTCGTCGCTCTGATACGTAGCACTCGGGGGGATGACCGCTTATTTTTCTATTACTTATGTCATTTTATTTGTTGGATTTCGAGTTTATTGCTATTATGAATCTTGCTTAGATGCCAGGGTTAATTAAGTTGAACCTTTTGAATTTCCGCTGCGTAGTAAATGAAATTTGACTTGTTTTGAAAATTGAAAATGTTGTGTGTCGGTTCATCCAAGTTAGGGTGTTATGTATCCGCTTTTCAGAAATGACCTTATTATGTTTGTTCATGGTTTTTAGTAGAAAAATGTAGCATCCATTTGTTTGTGAAAACTCTGATTTTACTATATTTTACTGGGTAGAAATGGGTGTTACATTAGTGGTATTAGAGCAATGGTTGGTCTGTCCGACCAAGTCGTCGAGTCGTTGTGTCATTTGACGATCTAGTATTGTCATTTAGTTCTAACCATTGTTTGTGTTGTAGTATTAAGTTATGATGGCTGGAAAGCAAGATGCGGGAATCCTATCCCAATGATTTACACTGTGATTTGGCGTTCTAAGATTCAAATGTATACTTGGTGTTCTTGTATGCTTCTAGTAAGTTACTTTGTTGTTTGATACTCACATATGTTTTTGATTTGCTTAAATTGTTTTAATTGATCGACTCTTTTTCCTTAAAGAGAATTTTTCACAGACCCTTGTCTATTCTAAAGTCTGTTCATGGTGTGTCTGTTATCTCTTCCTTGTGTGCAATGTATATCTATTGCTTTATTGTTTGATACTTTCTTGTTATGTGAACTTTTATTAAGATAGTCTAAGTTCTATAATTTGGTTAAATTAAAGTTTAGTCTTGTATAAAATCAATTTCTATAACATGTTTTATTTCTTGTGTTGAGACTCTCTAATCTAAGTGTTCTGTGAAATTATTTCACTAATTATTTTAAGGTGCTATGATGTCTTAATGGCTATAAGTGGTCCTTCTTTGCTAAATGCTACAATTATTGGTTCCTTTTATCTTGTGAGTACAATTAAACACAATGATTTTGAAATGTCAACTATGTTTTATGTTTGTTGTTTTATTTTCCTTTATGCTGTGTCCCTAATTGTTCTTGACATGCAGTGTTGCGAATTTTGGGTCTTTGTGAATTGCTTCATAATTCCATGCTACGTGAAGTTTGATCTTGTACACTTGAGTTTTAGGACATGATTTTGGTTGTTACTTCTTGATTTGTCTTATGTGGTTTTGTAATCTAAAAATAAAGTATTTTTTGAGGTTGTTTGTGAACCTCTATTAAATAATTTTATGGTTGGATACTAATATTCGTATTAAATTTATTTTTTATAAATAAATACTAACCTTGTATAAAGCTTTTACTGTAGCATGTTCTTGATTTCATATTGATGTTGTATACTAAGTGCCTTGTGGGCTAGTCTTGCTACTTATGTTAAGGTGCTTCATTGTCTTGACTACTATGAGTGATAAATTTATTGTTTAAATGCTACAACTATTGTTTTCTCCTATTTTATAATTGCAACAACGTGTAATGATTGTGAGTTGTATTTTTGGGTTATTATTATCTCACTTATTTTATTCTATCGTTTAAACACAGATTATAATAAGTACATGGTAATGAAACTATTTCTGTTTTCGTAATTGTGTGAAGATTCTTTTTAGGGAAGAATGATTAATTTGTTGCACAAGTATGCTCTTTGTGGATCATGTGTGTCACCTTTTAAAATAAAAAAAAAGTGTATGCTGGTTGTTTCTTTCTAATGAAAGCCTAGAAATATATGGGTATCTCCATTTTTTTAAATTAATTACACATTGTATCCATTCCCTTTGAAACTTTGCTAACCAATGTGTTAGCTACTTCTTTTAAATCTGAAGGAAAATGTTATTGAGGTTTCTTTGAAATTTTTAATAACTTGTTTTTGTTATTTCTGTTGACGTATACGTGTATTGAATTTGATTAATTTACTACAAAAAAAAAACTTGCGGTGTATGACTTATCTACATCGTAATGGTTGTTCTTGCATGACTTCAACTTCTCGTTACTTTTATTTTTGATTTTCGTAGTTAGCAGTGGACTACCATCTCGTGTTATTACTACCTTAATTTCTTTTTCTTTTCTTTCCTATTTGCTTAATTTTTCTCAACGTGGGATGTTGCTAACTCCGAATCTTTGCAAATTACTTCGTGACTTTTATGCTATATAGTCTCTAACCTGGAACTTTAATTGTGCACAATTGCTGAATTTTAATGATTAAATTTTGGGTGTTATATCTTTAAGATTGGTGTTACTTGGTTTTCCAATTTCATGAATGAAAATGTACATTAAGAATGCCGGTACACTTCTACTGAATTGGTTTTTATAGCATGCTTTTATTGTTGTATTGGTGCTTTAAATCGGGTGCTTCATGAAATTACTATTTTGAGTATTTTAATCTGTCACTCCATCACAATAACATGCAGTAATGTTTTGATCATTGTAAGTAATGACGTCTTTGTTCAAATATTTTAATTTTACCTTCTATGACTTATAATTGTTTTCTATCGAGGAGCTAGAGTTATTATACTAGTTTTCCCCTTAACTGTTGACTAATTTCCTTTACACTAGTTTTTAGTTTTATTTTTGGGTGCTCCCATAGGCACTGAACTTATTTAATCAGTGGATAGTAAGTTTTGTATAAAATCTTTGCTATAGTGTATTTTAGTTTTATATTGATGATCTAGAGGAAGTGCTTTGTGAATTTGTTCATCTAATGATTTTTAGAGGTGTTACTTCCTTGCTAATGTGCGAACTATTTTGATCTCTATCAGTAATATTTTACTTGTTTACACGCTGTAATTATAGTTTTATTTATAATCGCGATCACGTGTAATGATTTTAATTCTGGACGGTGTTTTTATGCTATTATTATTTTCACTGATTTTACGATGGTTTGTTAAGTATGCAATTTTGTGCCTTATTTTTTTTGTTGATACCTTCGTTCCTTCCCATGATAGTCGTTTTTAATTTCTCTGACTTTGACAATGTTTCGATTCCTCTTTCATGTTGTGAAATCTTGATGTATTCATTCTATTTATTTTATCCTTGAGGCTTATGTAAATTTTCGAGGACGAAAATATTCTAAGTGGGGGAGAGTTGTAACGCCCCAAATATTTAATTAATTATTTAATTAATTATTTAATTGACTTATTTAATGATTAAGTGTGTGAATTGTTGAAGTTGAGAATTATTAGTATAGTTACTATGTTGACTTTTATTTAATTAACTGGTTTATTAAGCCTAGAAAATAATATTAGAGTAATAATATTATTTATTATTGTATGGGCCTATTTTTATGTAGAAATAGTAATATAAGGAGGTGTGAAGAGTGGCCCATAAGGCTAATTAGAAGAGAAGTATAAAAGGATTAGAATTAGGTTAAGTTGTCATAAGTTGAAAGAAAAATAAGGATTAGGTTAACGCTAGTTTGGTTGCAGTTGGAGATGTATAGCTCGAGTTATAGGTGTCACAAGTTAGGTTAAAATTCTGGAAACAATCTTGATATAGGTTCGGTATTTCGTGTATAACGTTTTTGTTTGAACTCCTTTTTGAATGATTCTTGATTCATTGGAAACTACACTCAATTTGTTTCGGGTTAGGCTCAAGTCACATGTCATTTGACTGAGTTTTGATAGTTTTAGAGGTGTCACAAGCTAGATGGTGGCTATCCTGTTTTCTGAACCTTGTTGCTTATTTACTGAAACTGTACGAATTGGACCATTATTTTGCAAAATAACAATTATAGTCAGGAACTAGACATTCTTAGCTTTCCATAGAGCGGTCCATTGCTAAGTTTCGATACCGTTTGATAGGTTAATTAATTCACCGAAATAGAGGTATGTTTGATGGAAATTTGTCTGTTGTTGTTGCTGGGCGCCAAGTGTGGCTGCCCCTGATGTTCCTGGGCGCCATGGGCGCTAAGGGCGCCATGTCTGGCTGCACGTTGCTTTTGTTGCTGATGTTGCTGGGCGCACTGGGCCCCAAGGGCGCCATGTCTGGCTGCCCGTTGCTTGTGTTGCTGATGTTGCTAGGCGCCAAGGGCGCCAAGTCTGGCTGCTCGTTGCTTGTGTTGCTGATGATGCTGGGCGCACTGGGCGCCAAGGGCGCCATGTCTGGCTGCCTGTGCTTGTTGTCTGTTGGTTGCTGGGCGCACTGGGCGCCATGGGCGTCATGTGTGGCTGCCTGTTGCTTGTTGTCTGCTGGTTGCTGGGCGCACTGGGCGCCATGGGCGCCATGTGTGGCTGCCTCGTTTGGTTGCTGGGTGCATTTAGGCGCCGTCTTGTGGGTTGTTGGGTACTTTAGGCGCATTAGGTCCACGGTTGGCTAATTGTTGGTTATGTTGTTAAATTGTTAATCGTTAATTTGTAGAGTTGTTAACTGTTGGTTGAGTTGCGAAACTGTTAACTTGTTAAGTTGCTAAATTGTTGGCTCAGTTGTTGATTTGTTGATGATGTTGCGCCTAGTTGTGATTACCATTGTGTGAAGTTGGCGACGTGTATCTGGTTGGATTGCCTCTATTTATTGGCAAGATATTATGTTGTAGGCCTATGGCCAATGTTGAATTCCGTTGTTGGTGTGTGTTGCTATGTAATCATTGAAGATTGTTTGTGCATTCACATCGCGTCGCATACATAGCATTTTTATGTTGGAGCTATGCTCAAAACACGTTGGCCTGGACTGGCAAATTATGTTGAAGGCTTATGCCTTGTTGATGCCACTATTTACTGGCAGATTTTTACGACGACGACAGGAGTTCTGCTCCAATGGTACCACATGCATGTGCATAGTATTGAGTCGCATTCATATTGCATACTTGAGTGGCTATGTTAATGACTTGTGGTTGATTGAAGTTGTTGATGACGGTGAAGTGGTATGTTGATGACTTGTGATTGATTGAAATTGTTTGATGACAGTGAAGTGGTGAACTTATGTCTTCTGATTCTAACATACAGCTTTTCATATGTTCTATTATATGGTTCGATATCTCACCCCTTCTGTTTGAATGTTACCATCCTGTTGGTAACGTGCAGGTAATCACGAATGAAGGCTGCTTACCTTCGTTAGATCGGGTCGGTGTCGTCGCTCTGATACGTAGCACTCGGGGGGATGACCACTTATTTTTCTATTACTTATGTCGTTTTATTTGTTGGATTTCGAGTTACATATTGTCTTTCATATGTCTGATTATGTGGTGCGATATCTCACCCCTTCTGTTTGAATGTTGCCCCGATGTTGGTAACGTGCAGGTAAACACGAATGAAGGCTGCCTACCTTCGTTTGATCGAGTCGGTGTCGTCGCTCTGATATGTAACACTCGGGGGGGAATGAACACACGTTTAAATATTGTTGCTATGTTATTTCGTTGTTTTTGAGTTGTTTTGAATTGTTAAGATGCTACGTCTATTTGAGTTGACTTGTTATGAATCCGCTGCGAAGTGATTAAAGAGGAATTATTTTGAAGACTAAAAGTTTGTTTTATTGGTTCATCCTAAAGCGCTATGTACCTGTTTTCAAAAGCGAATTAACCCGTCTATTGTTTTCACGAAACAAATGTGGCACTCCATTTATTTGATGAAATTTTTTATAACTCTGATTTTCGTATTATTTTACCCGGTAGAAATGGGGTGTTACAAAAAGGGTCATACATATATGTACAGAATACATGATTTGAACAAAAAGAAGAAATAAACTACCGAGTTTTTTGCAGTTCCGTTGCATCCTCGCTTTCTCTTCTAGCTTCGTATCTGTTTCTTCATTCTCTTCTCTCACTATTATCCTTCACAGTGATGTTGGGTCTCGTACTCATTACCACCAGATCATCATCATCATCATCATCATCATCATCATCATCATCATCATCATCATCATCATCTTCGTTCTCTCAGCTGCTGTGTCTCAGTTTTCTTGATTGAAACTCTGCAACTTGCAATTGAAGAGAAAGAAGAACTTAGGGTTTGTATTTCGTAGAAAGAAGGAAGAGAAAAGAAAGAATAGAGAGAGAAAGAATCTCACCGAATAGAAAGAAGAACTAGGGTTTAGTTCTTTATTTTGCTTCTCTGTATTTGCATTGGGTCGGGTATTGACCCATTGGACTCAGGTGCACAGTAACCTGCAGTAAGAACAAGTCGGTCAGTTTTGTTTCTAACATTCTTGGGCCTATTTTTTCTTCTATTTCCACCACAGTTTCATATTCTACACCAACATTTATTTGATACATATAATAATAAATATATTACATTTTACAAAATAATAAAACATGTTTAGCTCAAAATGAAAAGTTTATGAACAATTAATAATATGCACACGTAGGCATATTTATTTAGAGTGTCTTTTTTATATGAGAGTGATAGGAGGAAATTTATGTCATCGGTTAATGCCCCTCCATTTCCATTTACCAAGCAAAGATACATTGAATATTTCCATATTTCTAATACCCAACCCACCACTTTCTTCTGGAAGACAAATTTTGCTCCATCCAATCCATCCCGTTTTTCGTACTTCATCACTTCCACCCCACAAAAAATTCCACTGAATTCTTGTCAATTCTTTTAACACCTTTTTGGAGCTTTGAGAAAGGAGAAGTAATACAACGTGAGGCTGGCAGAACTGAATTGATCAAAGTGATCCTCGTAACATCCCCAAAATAATTAGGTTAATTATTTTGATGTTTAACCCAATTAATTTAATTTAGTGGTTGATTGATAAATTTTTTGATTAAGTACTAAATTAATTAGTTATCGGTGTGGAGTTTTGAGAGAAAAATAGATAGAAAGAGTATTGTTGAGGAATCAGAATAGATTGAGGGTATAATTGTCTTTTTGTAACCTTCCCAAAACAATCATATAAGTATTACGATGATTGAGGTCTTAGGATATTTAATTAAGTTGTCAAAGAGTTATTGAGTTAATTAGGGCTATTAAGGAATTAAGGATTAGAGTGGGGTTGGATTTTGAATAAAGAAGAGAGTACGGGTATAAGGGTCTTTTACCCACACCCTCACTTATGTTGTGATAAGTCTATTTTTAGAGTCTTTTTAATAGTTATTTTCATTAAGTTTTTTTGGTATTTTAATTATATTTTTGAGCTATTTTACTACAAATATTTACTTTTTATTTTCAGGTTTTATTTTGAAGCAAAAGAGAAAATATGAGCTAAAATGAAGAACAAAGAAAATATTTGAGGAGGAACAATTTTTAAGACAGCACTAGGCACTCTGCTGGGCGCCAATGGCGCCAAGGAGAAGCACTGGCACAAGGCGCCAAGCAGGGCGCACGACCCAGGCTCCATAGGCGCACGACCCGGGTGTGTGTCAGGCGTAGAGCATCCAAAATTGACTGAACAGGGCGCACGACCCAGGCTCCATAGGCGCACGACTCGCGCGCCAGTGCAAAATTTAGGGGCTGCGCCCACTTGCTGATGGCTATCTTTGCCAACTTTAATTCACACTTCTTTTTGACTATTTTGCCCCTCCACTCAAGTGCTTTTTCCCTCATATTTTCCTATAAATAGGACATTGATCCTCACTTGTAAGGAGACTTGAATTTTGTTAGAAAATCACTCTCAAAAACTCTCTAAGATTCATGACTTCAATTTACTCTTCATGTTCTTTATGATTCTTGCTCTTTTACTTTCTTGCCCTTTTACTTTCTTGCTCTTTTATTTTCCAAGTCATTTAAATTCCTTGCAATTTACTTTTTAAGCAATTTACTTTCTTGTCATTTACAATTGCGGATTTATAATTTTGCGATTTTCTCAATTTTTAACATTTATTTTCTTGCCATTATAACATCTAATTCCTAACTCATTTACACATTCCGCAACTTATCGCTTTCTTTACAATCCTTGCAATTTACACATTCCGCAACTTATCGCTTTCTTTACAAATTCTTGCAATTCACAAATATGCAATCTTCCCCTTCTCCTCTTTTGTCTACAATGATCATGAGTAGACTTTCTTAGCCTTGGGGTTTTTGGCAACAATCAAATGATGGCTTCCTACTAATTAATTCCCGAGACTATTCTCCACCTTAATCGCTTTGTATTTTTAAATCTAGTTTCATCACTTTTCATTATTATTTCAAAACACCACACGATGTGCCGAAAGGGGAAGTGTGGTTGTTGGATCTATGAAATTAGACAATAAAATCAACACATGAAAATAGTTTTGGTTTTATTGAGACATGAAAAGGTCTTTGCTTAATGGGTTCTAATAATAATCAACCATGAAAATAGGCTTGATAATTAGTTTAGAACACACGTTTGTATTCCGAAAGGAAACTCTTACTACAACTGTCGCCTTGTCTTAAGAAATATATCGTTCTTTAAACTGGAAAATAGTCGAAAGGATTAATAACGAAAACCTTATCATTTCGATGAAACTAATACCCCAAGTCTCTTTTTATCTTTAAAACATCAACAAAACATTCCTTCTTTCTAAAAAGACTTTCTTTTCAGTTAATCAACTTTGGAAAATTAAAGTGGTAATCACCTAGGCTCTCCCTGTGGATCGATAACTCTTTTATTACGCGACAAGACCGTGCACTTGGGGCTTATCAAGTTTTTGGCGCCGTTGCCGGGGAGGCAGTGATATTAACTAAGTTTTTCGAAACCGGTTAGACTGAAGTTTTATTTTCTTTATTTTTTCTTTTTCTTCTGTCGTCCCTCGAATGCGAAGAACCAGAAGTTTCGGAGAAACTGTTCAACAAATTCCCGAAATCGAAAGGTTCTTACATAGAAGGAGGAGAGAAATTCCCGATAACCAAATGGCGGCTAATGAAAATCATGCTCTCAAAGAGTACGTACCACCTTCAGCAGAACCATCGGCTGTCATTGTACATCCAAATGTGGAAGCAAATAATTTTGAACTCAAATCATCTCTGCTTTCAATGGTTCAACAAAACCAATTTTCTGGTTCTCCCACAGTGGACCCAAATCTTCATATTTCAATTTTTCTGGAATACTGTGGAACTCTCAAATTAAACGGGGTACCTCAAGATGCCATAAGACTAAAGCTATTCCCTTTTTCATTAAGGGATAGAGCAAGAGCATGGATACATTCTTTGCCTTCGGAATCCATTACCAGCTGGGGCCAATTAAAACAAGCTTTTCTTGCTAGGTTCTTTTCCCCAAGTAAAACAGCTCAAATGAGAAGTCAAATTACTCGATTTTCTCAAAACAACGGGGAATCTCTTTATGATACTTGGGAACGTTTCAAAGAAATGTTAAGGCTATGCCCCCATCATGGACTAGAGAAATGGCTCGTTGTTCACACATTTTATAATGGATTACATTATGCAACAAGAATGACTGTTGATGCAGCTGCAGGTGGAGCTTTGATGAACAAAAATTTTACTGAAGCTTATGCACTCATTGAAGATATGGCTCAAAACCATTGTCAATGGCCAAGTGAGCGAGCCATAACAGATAAACCAGCATCATCAAAAGAGCCAGGTAAGTATGAAATATCTGATGTTGATCATCTTGCCTCAAAAGTGGACGCACTTTTTCAAAAATTTGAAAAATTCAATGTAAGTGCCGTCTCAAAAACTTTTTCTCCTACTACTCCACCATGTGAATTATGTGGGGTTGTTGGCCATATTGGAGCTGAATGCCAGCTTGAGGCATCTAGTACTGGAAATGAGCATGTTAACTATGCTCAAAAAGAAGATCCGTTTTCAAATACTTATAATTCTGGGTGGAGAAATCATCCAAATTTTTCCTATAAAAATCCTCCACCCAATCCAGCACCTAGACCACCTCCTGTCTTTCAAAATCAAAGGGTTTTTAACAACCCACAAAACAACCCGCAAAAGTCAAACATGGAATTTTTGATGGAAAAATTTGTGTCATCTCAAACAAAACAAAATGAAGAATTCAAAAATCAAACTGGTTATTTGAATGACACACTTATCAAATTAGTATCAAAAGTCGACTCTATTGCCACTCATAATAAAATACTTGAAAATCAAATAACTCAAGTGGCAACACAGGTGGCTTCATCCTCTAAGTCTTCGGGGGTATTTCCTGGGCAACCAGAACAAAATCTAAATGGCCAAATAAATGCCGTCACCCTTAGAAGCGGAAAACAATTAGAGGAACCAAGAGCAAACCAAGAAAAAATTGTGAGTGAAAACATAATTTACCATGTGAGCAAGAAGAGAAAGAAAAAGAGAAAGAACCAGAAAAAGAAAGAAGAATCACACATCCCCCCACCACCATACAAACCACCCATTCCTTTTCCCCAAAGATTTGCAAATAACAAACTTGACGAGCAATTCAAAAGGTTTGTCGACTTGCTTAAAAAGCTTTACATCAACGTTCCTTTCACTGATGCATTGTCTCAAATGCCGTCTTATTCTAAATTTTTGAAAGAAATTTTATCCAAGAAAAGAAAAATAGACGACTATGAGACGATTGCATTAACAGAAGAATGTAGTGCAATTATCCAGAACAAGCTGTCACAAAAGCTCAAAGATCCAGGTAGTTTTTCCATACCTTGTGTAATTGGAAGTGAAACTATAAACAGAGCAATGTGCGATCTAGGAGCCAGCGTAAGTTTGATGCCTCTTTCTCTTTGCAAAAGACTAGGGATAGGTGAACTTAAACCCACAAAAATGACAATACAGTTGGCAGATCGTTCCATTAAATACCCCACTGGAATCTTAGAGGATGTCCCTATCAAGGTGGGGCAAACTTTTATACCGGTGGATTTTGTTGTAATGGAAATTGAAGAAGACTCCCAAATTCCTATTCTTCTAGGGAGGCCTTTTTTAGCTACTGCAGGGGAAATAATTGACGTTAAAAATGGAAAGCTGGTTTTTAATGTGGGGGATGAAAAGGTTGAGTTCGAAGTTTCAAACTTCATGAGGAGTCCGTCTGTAAAGGACTCATGCTGCAGGATTGATATTGTAGACTATTGCGTGCGAGACTGCTCTTTAGCATCATCTTCACAAGATAGTCTAGAAGATTGCCTTTTAGGCAAAACAGATACAAATGCAGCAGAGGAAACCCAATTCTACATAAAACTTTTAGATGAGAATCGACCATCACAAAAATTGGGTACTGAAACTTTGGGTGAGGGAAAACCTCGACCTCTCCCAAAAGAAGCACCAAAAATAGAACTGAAGCCCTTACCAGCATCTCTCAGGTATGAGTTTCTTGGCCCTCATTCTACTTTTCCAGTAATTGTAAATACAGATCTAAAACAAAATGAGACTGAAAAATTGCTTAATGTTCTTAAAAAGTATCCCAAAGCCATAGGGTATACTATTGAGGACATTAAAGTAATAAATCCATCAATCTGCATACACAGAATACTACTGGAAGAGGACTATAAACCTTCTATCGAGAATCAAAGAAGATTAAACCCAAACATGAAAGAGGTTGTTAAAAAGGAAGTTTTAAAACTCCTTGATGCTGGGGTAATATATCCTATTTCCGATAGTAAGTGGGTTAATCATGTTCAAGTAGTACCTAAGAAGGGAGGCCTAACAGTTATTAAAAATGAAAAGGATGAATGCATTTCCACAAGGACAATTACGGGATGGATAATGTGTATTGATTACAAAAAGCTTAACAAAGCTACCCGGAAAGATCACTTCCCTCTCCCGTTCATTGATCAAATGCTAGAAAGGTTAGCACGGCACTCATATTTCTGCTATTTGGATGGTTATTCGGGATTTTTCCAAATTCCCATCCACCCTGGCGACCAAGAAAAAACAACTTTCACATGTCCTTTTGGCACTTATGCCTATAGAACGATGCCCTTTGGTCTATGTAATGCTCCTGCTACCTTTCAAAGGTGTATGATGTCCATGTTCTCAGACTTTGTTGAAAACATAATGGAAGTGTTTATGGATGATTTTTCCGTCCATGGCTCAAATTTTGAAAACTGTTTAGCCAATCTGGAAAAAGTCTTAGAGAGGTGTGAGAAGGTGAACCTAGTTCTAAACTGGGAAAAGTGTCATTTCATGGTTAGTGAAGGAATTGTCCTCGAACACTTAATTTCTAATAGAGGTATTGAGGTAGATCGTGCAAAAATTGAGGTGATTGAAAAAATGCTACCTCCCACCTCAGTAAAAGAGGTGAGAAGCTTTTTAGGCCATGCGAGTGTCTACCACCGGTTCATAAAAGACATCTCAAAAATTTCAAAACCTATGACAAGTCTGCTCCTTAAGGATGTAGCATTTATTTTTAATGATCTTTGTCTTGAAGCTTTTGACAGGTTGAAAAAGGCTTTGGTTACTGCCCCAATCATACAGCCACCGGACTGGAATCTTCCGTTCGAGATAATGTGCGATGCAAGTGACTATGCAGTTGGGGCAGTCCTGGGGCAAAGAAAGGAAAAAAAGTTGCATGCCATATACTATGCAAGCAGGACCTTAGACGAAGCACAAATGAATTATGCCACAACTGAAAAAGAATTATTGGCGGTAGTTTTTGCCGTTGATAAGTTTCGATCATATTTGGTAGGTTCAAAAATCATCATTTATACTGATCACTCGGCCATAAAATATTTGTTAAACAAAAAAGATGCCAAGCCGAGATTGATCCGATGGGTTTTACTCCTACAAGAATTTGATCTTCAAATAAGGGATAAAAAAGGCGTTGAAAATGTTGTGGCTGATCATTTGTCCCGCCTACAAGGAACAAAAGAAGAAGAGTTACCACTTAATGATACATTTTTGGTTGATCAACTCTTCTCATTGGTCAAAACTGAAGCACCATGGTATGCAGATTTTGTAAACTACCTTGCAGCAGGAGTACTCCCCCCAGATTTAAATTATCAGCAGAAGAAGAAATTCTTCCATGATCTTAAACAATACTACTGGGATGAGCCACTGCTTTTTAAAAGAGGAGCAGACGGGGTGTTCAGAAGATGCATTCCGGAAGAAGAGGTAAGTAACATTCTATACCATTGTCATTCTTCTTCCTATGGCGGCCATGCCAGTTCTTCAAAAACTGCTACAAAAATTCTACAATCTGGTTTTTATTGGCCGTTCCTTTTTAAAGACACGCATCAATTCGTTTCTAAATGCGACCAGTGTCAATGCACCGGAAATATTTCAAAAAGAAATGAAATGTCCTTAAATAATATCTTAGAGGTTGAAATTTTTGACGTCTGGGGTGTCGATTTCATGGGACCATTTCCATCTTCTTTTGGAAACCAATATATTCTGGTAGCTGTTGACTATGTGTCAAAATGGATCGAAGCCATTGCTTCTCCTACAAACGATGCAAAGGTAGTCATAAAACTTTTCAAAAATATAATTTTTCCAAGATTCGGAGTCCCTCGTGTTGTCATAAGCGACGGAGGATCCCATTTCATCTCAAAACATTTTGAAATGTTACTGCAAAAGTTTGGAGTAAGGCACAAAATTGCAACGCCTTATCACCCTCAAACTAGTGGTCAGGTTGAGGTATTGAACAGAGAAATTAAAAGTATTTTAGAAAAAATTGTTTCGACCTCAAGAAAAGACTGGTCGGTAAAGCTTGATGATGCTCTCTGGGCTTATCGGACTGCATACAAAACTCCCATAGGAATGACTCCTTTCAAATTAATTTATGGGAAGTTTTGCCACCTTCCGGTTGAACTAGAGCACAAAGCTTACTGGGCAATTAAACGCCTTAACCTGAACATGGAATTAGCCGGAGAAAAAAGAAAACTCCAACTAAATGAATTGGAAGAACTGAGAATGGATGCTTATGAGAATGCCAAACTTTACATAGAAAGAACAAAAAAATTGGCATGATAAGCGTATCTTTCGCAGAGAATTCAAGGAGGGTGATCTGGTGTTATTGTTTAATTCCAGGCTAAAAATTTTCCCAGGAAAGTTAAGATCAAGATGGTCCGGTCCTTTTGAAGCGAGAAAACCGGATCGTTTAAAGTCAATGGTCAAAGGTTGAAAAATTATTTGATTGGTGACCCAATTAAGAAAGGAACTAGTTTAGTTCTACATGATCCCAATTGAAAAAAAAAACTCACAGTTAGAAATTATGTCAATCCTGAAGCTTGCGCGGCAAAAACAGGTTTTCGAAGTTTAAAGCATCACTAGGCACTCTGCAGGGAACCAAGGGCGCCAAGGAGCAGCACAACGCAAACTGGCGCAGGACAGGACGCCTTGCTGGGCGCCATCAGCAACAACACTGACGCACGACCCGTGCTATACCACGCACGACCCGTGCGTGTAAACAACTTAAAATGGCTCAATTTGGTAGAACGCAACGCACGACCCGTGCGTATGGCAAGCACGACCCGTGTGTGTTTTGCTGGCAATGTAAGTCACTAGTTCCTCTTCATCCTCATCACTTTCATCATCTTCTTCACTCAAAAACACTATTCACATCCCCATAACCCAAACTTCAAACCTCCATTAAACACCCAAAAGGCCAAAACTCCAACAAATTTCCACCAAAACAACAACCCACAACCTCCTTTACAAAACCCTACCATCAAAATCTTCAAAAATCCACCCAAAAACATACCCCCAAATTTGTGTACCTCCATCCCCATAAACCAAAAACTCCATAAACCACCCCAAAACACCACCCAAACAACAAATTTCTTCCCCCAAACCAATAGGCATCATCAATAAACCGATATTCCTCCATCAAAACATCAAAATACCACCAAAATTGCAAAACCCAAAAATCCCCAAAATACCCTTTTTGTACTATGGCTTCAAAGAAGATGAAAAATGTTGAAGTTGGAAGCACTTCAACCGGGAAAACAAAAAGGAAGGATAGCACGGCCAATGAATACGGGGTGATCTTCAAAGACAGATACCAAAGAAAACAGTTCACGGCTCTCCACGAAAGGTTAGTCGTTCCTACACGGTATCCGCATTTTTATCCTACTCTACAAACCCTAGGATTAGATGAAAATGTGAAATATCTGTTACGTACTGTTCGCTGGCTGAAATTTCTGAATGAGGCTAGGGCTACATATATCGGACTCACTCTTGAATTTTTAAGCTCATTGCATATTACTAGATATGAGAGCGACATGTTAAACCCGAACCATAAACTGTGCTTCCGGCATTTTTATGAAGACTATGAAATGATGTTCAATGATTTCTGTGAATTGCTGGGTTTTGAAAATCAAGGGTTTATTCACGATTTCCATAAATGCTGCTGTTAGGCCACAAGGTTATGACCCTAATACATTCTGGTCACAAATTACCGGAATTAACCATTATGAAGCAAGAAGCGCAAAAGCTAGCTCAATTCATAATCCGGTTTTCCGGTATATTCTTAGGATTATGGCTTGCACTGTCTTTGGCAGGGGTGAAATGGGCAGTGTCAGAACAAGTGAACTGTTTTGCTTATGGGCAATGGTACACGGGATGCCGATAAACACCTGCCATTACATCCTAAGTAATCTGGCACGTGCTGCAGCACAACCAAAAGGGGATATTGTTATAGGGGGAATGGTAACCTACATTGCCGAGAAACTGGGAATGCAAGAAAAGCTGGGGAATCTAGAAATTTTGGCAGGGAACCAATTCATTGATATGGATATTTGCAAAAGCATGTCCTTGGTAAAACCAACAAAAAAGGGAGCAGCAACATTCCATCTGCTTATTGCCAAACAAAAGTCAATCATTTTACCGGACCCGCCAGGACAGATTCAAGGACCCAGACAAATTGGCTATATCAAGATGAGGCTAGGGAAATGCAGTAAGAAGCACCAAAGCCAGTTCAAGAAGAAATGGCTGAGCAGCAAGCCCATCAAAACTAAAACTTTGATATGCAAGCCTGGTGCCAAAGAATCGAGGCTGAGCAGGTAAGGCAAGGTGGAGAGCTGCAAAGGCAAAATGAAGAGCTGCAACTAATCAGGGAAGACCAGCTGTACCACAGCCAGCAATTGGAGCACGTGACAGATATGCTCCAAACCCTAATGCATCATTTCAACATCAACAAGGGTCCCCCGCCCAGGCAGCTGTGATCCGGTGAGCTATCCTAACCCCTTTTGTGTTGTTTTATTTGAAAAATCATTGAGGACAATGCCTAGTCCAAGCATGGGGGTATTTTATTGCTTTTATTGGGTATGTCTTTATTGCTTTGCTGACTTTTTATCTTTTTGTACTTTGAGTTATATCTGCTCTCCCCATGATGAAACTTTGTGAACCCTAAGCATGTTTTAGATAAGCCTTTTCTGGACAAAAATAATTTTTCAATTTTTTATTAGCAATCATCTAGGTGGGCTGGTTGGGAACAACAAAAATTGTATCATGGTTCAATTTATACTTTTAGGGCTTTTTCACACACACACTATTGAGACTGTTTTCAGTTATTAATACAATTAGAAGGACTGAAAAGAAACTTGTAACCTGGTTCTCCTGGTAACATTCACTAGATGCGCGGTTACTGGAGAAAAACGTCTGAGTTGGGGTAAAAAAAAATATATGCAAAACCAATTCAAAATGCAAAAATTGGTGCATTTTAAATGTCAAAATGAATGGTTAGCATATAAAATCAAAAAGAAAAGAAAAATGCTTGAATGCCCAACGTGTAAAGACCCTCCTTTGAGACCCGATCTTAGTGAATGGAGGACCCAAACTTAAGAATGCCGGGGAGCCGGTTCTATGATGACATTAATATCCTCTCTAAAGTATTGATACTTTAAAGTTGTCTCCCAATTCCACAAGAAGCCCAGATAGTAGTTCTCAAACCAAAGTGTTAGAATTGCCCCACAGTTCACTTAATGTTTCGATGTGAAAATAATTTTCCTTCAGAATTGGCCTAAGGATTTACACTATTTCTGCTTGAGGACAAGCAAAGGTTCAAGCATGGGGGAGTTTGATAAGTCTATTTTTAGAGTCTTTTTAATAGTTATTTTCATTAAGTTTTTTTGGTATTTTAATTATATTTTTGAGCTATTTTATTACAAATATTTACTTTTTATTTTCAGGTTTTATTTTGAAGCAAAAGAGAAAATATGAGCTAAAATGAAGAACAAAGAAAATATTTGAGGAGGAACAATTTTTAAGACAGCACTAGGCACTCCGCAGGGCGCCAAGGAGAAGCACTGGCACAAGGCGCCAAGCAGAGCAGCCAAAATTGACTGAACAGGGTGCACGACCTAGGCTCCATAGGCGCACGACTCGCGCGCCAGTGCAAAATTTAGGGGATGCGCCCACTTGCTGATGGCTATCTTTACCAACTTGAATTCACACTTCTTTTTGACTATTTTGCCCCTCCACTCAAGTGCTTTTTCCCTCATATTTTCCTATAAATAGGACCTTGATCCTCACTTGTAAGGAGACATGAATTTGGTTAGAAAATCACTCTCAAAAACTCTCTAAGATTCATGACTTCAATTTACTCTTCATGTTCTTTATGATTCTTGCTCTTTTACTTTCTTGCCCTTTTACTTTCTTGTTCTTTTATTTTCCAAGTCATTTAAATTCCTTGCAATTGACTTTTTAAGCAATTTACTTTCTTGTCATTTACAATTCCGCTATTTATAATTTTGCGATTTTCTCAATTCCTAACATTTATTTTCGGGCCATTCTAACATCTAATTCCTAACTCATTTACACATTCCGCAACTTATCGCTTTCTTTACAATTCTTGCAATTTACACATTCCGCAACTTATCACTTTTTTTTACAAATTCTTGCAATTCACAAATATGCAATCTTCCTCTTCTCCTCTTTTGTCTACAATGATCATGAGTGAGTAGACTTTCTTAGCCTTGCGGTTTTTGGCAACAATCAAATGATGGATTCCTACTAATTAATTCCCGAGACTATTCTCCACCTTAATCGCTTTGTATTTTTAAATCTAATTTCATCACTATTCGTTATTATTTCAAAACACCACACGATCTACCGAAAGGGGAAGTGTGGTTGTTGGATCTATGAAATTAGACAATAAAATCAACACATGAAAATAGTTTTGGTTTTATTGAGACACGAAAAGGTCTTTGCTTAATGGGTTCTAATAATAATCAACCATGAAAATAGGCTTGATAATTAGTTTAGAACACGCGTTTGTATTCCTAAAGGAAACTCTTGCTACAACCGTCGCCTTGTCCTAAGAAATATATCGTTCTTTAATCTGGAAAATAGTCGAAAGGATTAATAACGGAAACCTTATCATTTCGATGAAACTAATACCCCAAGTCTCTTTTTATCTTTAAAACATCAACAATAACATTCCTTCTTTCTAAAAAGACTTTCTTTTCAGTTAATCAACTTTGGAAAATTAAATTGGTAATCACCTAGGCTCTCCCTGTGGATCGATAACTCTTTTATTACGCGACAAGACCGTGCACTTGCGGCCTATCATTTTGGTATTTAAAAAGAAAAGAACAGAAAAGAAAGAGAGAAAAAGAGAGAAGGTCGGGAGAAGAGAGGAAAGAAGGAAAAGAAGAGAAAAAGAAGAAGAAAGGAAGAAGAGAAGAAGGAGAAGAAGAGGAGCACCACCACCCAATATCCTAACTTCAAGCCATCATCACCTCCTTCCTTCCATTTTCGTTTCCCATAAGCTTGGTAAGTTTTTCTCTCTTTTTCCTTTCATTTTGGGTACGAAAATGGTGAGTTTGAGAAGAGGGATGAGTTGTGATTTTAAGTTTTGTGATGATTTTGATGATTCCTATATGATTAGAAGCGAACCCGAGGTAGATTGAGGAAGGAATGAAGTTCGATTCGTTGGTTGGAAGCGATTTGGTGAGCGAGGGTTCCAAATTGGGGGTTTTGTTGTTGAAGCTCAAATTGGGTGATTAGGAAGAAAACTAATCCTACAAGCTAGGAGTTTCTCGCGTATTTGAAGATTACTTTTTATTTTCAGGTTTTATTTTGAAGCAAAAGAGAAAATATGAGCTAAAATGAAGAACAAAGAAAATATTTGAGGAGGAACAATTTTTAAGACAGCACTAGGCACTCTGCTGGGCGCCAATGGCGCCAAGGAGAAGCACTGGCACAAGGCGACAAGCAGGGCGCACGACCCAGGCTCCATAGGCGCACGACCCGGGTGTGTGTCAGGCGTAGAGCATCCAAAATTGACTGAACAAGGCGCACGACCCAGGCTCCATAGGCGCACGACTCGCGCGCCAGTGCAAAATTTAGGGGCTGCGCCCACTTGCTGATGGCTATCTTTGCCAACTTGAATTCACACTTCTTTTTGACTATTTTGCCCCTCCACTCAAGTGCTTTTTCCCTCATATTTTCCTATAAATAGGACATTGATCCTCACTTGTAAGGAGACTTGAATTTTGTTAGAAAATCACTCTCAAAAACTCTCTAAGATTCATGACTTCAATTTACTCTTCATGTTCTTTATGATTCTTGCTCTTTTACTTTCTTGCCCTTTTACTTTCTTGGTCTTTTATTTTCCAAGTCATTTAAATTCCTTGCAATTTACTTTTTAAGCAATTTACTTTCTTGTCATTTACAATTGCGGATTTATAATTTTGCGATTTTCTCAATTTTTAACATTTATTTTCTTGCCATTATAACATCTAATTCCTAACTCATTTACACATTCCGCAACTTATCGCTTTCTTTACAATTCTTGCAATTTACACATTCCGCAACTTATCGCTTTCTTTACAAATTCTTGCAATTCACAAATATGCAATCTTCCCCTTCTCCTCTTTTGTCTACAATGATCATGAGTGAGTAGACTTTCTTAGCCTTGGGGTTTTTGGCAACAATCAAATGATGGCTTCCTACTAATTAATTCCCAAGACTATTCTCCACCTTAATCGCTTTGTATTTTTAAATCTAGTTTCATCACTTTTCATTATTATTTCAAAACACCACACGATGTGCCGAAAGGGGAAGTGTGGTTGTTGGATCTATGAAATTAGACAATAAAATCAACACATGAAAATAGTTTTGGTTTTATTGAGACATGAAAAGGTCTTTGCTTAATGGGTTCTAATAATAATCAACCATGAAAATAGGCTTGATAATTAGTTTAGAACACACGTTTGTATTCCGAAAGGAAACTCTTACTACAACTGTCGCCTTGTCTTAAGAAATATATCGTTCTTTAAACTGGAAAATAGTCGAAAGGATTAATAACGAAAACCTTATCATTTCGATGAAACTAATACCCCAAGTCTCTTTTTATCTTTAAAACATCAACAAAACATTCCTTCTTTCTAAAAAGACTTTCTTTTCAGTTAATCAACTTTGGAAAATTAAATTGGTAATCACCTAGGCTCTCCCTGTGGATCGATAACTCTTTTATTACGCGACAAGACCGTGCACTTGCGGCCTATCATGTTGGTATTTAAAAAGAAAAGAACAGAAAAGAAAGAGAGAAAAAGAGAGAAGGTCGGGAGAAGAGAGGAAAGAAGGAAAAGAAGAGAAAAAGAAGAAGAAAGGAAGAAGAGAAGAAGGAGAAGAAGAGGAGCACCACCACCCAATATCCTAACTTCAAGCCATCATCACCTCCTTCCTTCCATTTTCGTTTCCCATAAGCTTGGTAAGTTTTTCTCTCTTTTTCCTTTCATTTTGGGTACGAAAATGGTGAGTTTGAGAAGAGGGATGAGTTGTGATTTTAAGTTTTGTGATGATTTTGATGATTCCTATATGATTAGAAGCGAACCCGAGGTAGATTGAGGAAGGAATGAAGTTCGATTCGTTGGTTGGAAGCGATTTGGTGAGCTAGGGTTCCAAATTGGGGGTTTTGTTGTTGAAGCTCAAATTGGGTGATTAGGAAGAAAACTAATCCTACAAGCTAGGAGTTTCTCGCGTATTTGACGCGTTGGATTCAACGAGTTGGGTGAGTTAGTCGATTATTGAGGTTTCGTTTAGTTTGTTGAAAATTGAGCGTTATGGTATAAGTTGAGGTTGTTTCAAAATGGATATGTTTGAATTGTTGTATCGGTTTGTTGAATATGTCGGAAAAAAATTTCCCGTAAAAACCGATAAAATCGTATTTGAAATCAAATTCATTTTTGATTGATATGATTGATTAATATATTATGTTTGAATTGATGATTGGTGATTGAAATTGATTGTTTGAAGTTGTTATGGTGACTGTTATGAACTGTGTTTGAGTTAGGAAACGATCGGAATGAGTTTTGGAAACGAACGACATCAAAATATTCAAGAAAAACAGAATATCTGTTATCAGGACACGGCCCGTGTCCAAACGACACGGGTACTCGTGTCCAAGTCTGTCACTGAAATTTCTCGGTAGCCTTCCAACTTGTTTCGTTTATAACTTTTGATCCGAAACTCCGATTTTAGTGTTCTTGGATGCGTTTTAAAGCTAACGAAAAGTTATAAAACCCTAAGTAAATTAAATAGTGTGTTCCAAACTTATTCCAATCCTTTTCCCGACCCTATATAATGATGAAATAACCGTAATTCGTGGAAAACGCTTATGTTTGATTTATATATCGTGAATTCTCTAAATTATGTTAATGAACGATAAATGTTTAGTATCCACGAGTGAGGAAATGTTAAGACATGATGAAACGGAATATGTGTTCCATAAGGTTGAGCTTAATGTTTATGTACAAACCGAATAGTTTTGTATCGAGTGTGAATACAGTCAAAGTAAAAAAAAAAGAATACGACCTTGTGTCGAGTAACAGACTTAGTGTCTGAGTTAAGGAAAAGAATACGACTTCGTATCGAGTGACAGACTTAATGTCAGAGATAAAAGTAAAAGATATTGAGGGGGATGACGATCTCGAGTTTATGTAGCATACCTAGCCGAGGGGAGTCATGAATCCAACGCTAGGGACCTGGCATTACTCGTATAGCTATACAGATTGGGGTTTCCGTTGGTATTGGGAATTCTAGAATACCTGGCATTATATCTCAGATTATTCTAAGCCAGAGACAAGATTAAAAGACAGGAATGATAAATCACAGACAAGGACAAGTATGAGCGAGAACGACTCATAAAAAAAAGGAAAACACCGAGAGAGGAAATGTGAGGGGGTGCGAAAGAACGGCTCACTGTATATATTGTGGTGTTTTCAGATGTGCAGGGAAAGCAAAGCATATTGAGGTGAAGTGACGTATGCTGTAGCAGTTTAGTTAGAGGGAAGATTCCTTGGAGATCTCACTATGTACTTTGCTTATTTCCCTACTCATGTATTGTTAGGATTCAATCCTTGAACTATTATCAAGGTCATGTAGTGTTTAGAACCGTGTCTTGTAAATGGACCATAGCGATGTATAATTTATCGAATGGGTACCTTTTGTGTACTTAATTCGGAAGTGTAATTGAGAAATTTTATCTCAATGTTATGTACGTGGTTGTAATTCGCTTTAGTTTTTAATTGGTCCATTGTTATGAGCAGGTTATACTCTGATGTTTATGATTACGTTAATGTCTTACTGATCACTATGAGGTGAAATTTAAGGTGTTACAATCTTGCCCCCTATAGATAATTGTGTTGCCAAGTGGCTACAGTCTCAAGAGGGGGGGGGTGAACTGAGATTTAAAAACTTTTGAAAACTTTTTCCCCTTTTCAATGACTTAGATTAATTTTCGCGAAGGTTAAGTGGAAGCAAAGGAATTAGAAAATAAAGCGATAAAGCACACAGAGATTTATCCTGGTTCGGTCACCTCCTAGTGACCTACGTCCAGTCCTCCCACCCTTGTGAGATTTTCCACTAACACAACAAGGCTTACGGGTGCCTTGGAAACCTTTACAGACTCAGGCACTCTTCTCCTAGGATACCCCACCTATGAAGAGCCCTCAAATCTATTACAACAATAACAAGAGATACCCCAACCCTGTTACAACCAGCTACCCTAGAAAGATACCCCACTTCCTAGTACAAACAGCTACCCTAGAGAGATACCCCACTCCCTAGTACAAATCACAACAAATAAACACTTACAAAAGTAAAAACCAAAATACCTCTAATGTAGGCATATATTACAACATGAAGATTCCAACCCCGACTAACTCTTGCGAGAGATCAGCTCTGAAGGACCAACAGTGCGTGAAGAGCATAAATGAAAGTGTGAAGAGTTTTTCTAAATTATGCTTTGAATCGTGAAAATGGGTTGTTTTGAATTGAGAAGTATGAAGCCTCTATTTATAGGCTATGAGAAAAATATAGCCGTTGAAATAATTATGGAGATGATAGAATCGATTAAGTGCCTGGCTTGCCTAAAAATGATAATCGATTGTTTGCCTAACTAGATCTAGGATGAGAAATCGATTTTGTGTTTGTTTGAAAATAGATGAAATCGATTTTGTGATTCTTTAAAAGATAAAAATAGATTATGTGCTTCCTTAACATAAAGATAAAATCGATTATGTGCTTGAGTATGTTTAATGGGAAAATCGATTATGTGCCTGGATGCACTAAAGATGATGATCGATTCTTGCTTGTTTAGAAAGAGATGCAAATCGATTGTATACTTAGTAAAAACAATAGGAATCGATTCTTTGCTTTGAAAGGGAGTTTAGGAATCGATTATATACTCTCATATTGAGTTAGAAATCGATTTTGATGTTTAGTTAAAAGTAGTGAATCGATTTCTTTCTTTTCCAAAATGGTTTTTAAGTTTACGTGTGCATGCATGCAATTTGAAAAGCTAGTGAAGACGTGAGACTTTGAGAGACGAGCTGACCCTTGGAAGAGCTTACACTTTTTCCTAAGGCAATCCCCAAACCCTAAGGACTACCCTTATTTCTTGAGACTTCAATTCTTTAGCTTGATTGTCTTGGATTGTGACTTTAGATACTTTGTCACTTTCATCAACTTTGGCCATCAACTTTGGCTTTGTCTTTTTCATCATCAAAACCTAACCTGCAATATAAGTTACCAGCAGTACAAGATATCCACAAATTGACGGCTTCTCCAAATAAATAGTTTATCTCTTAACTTATTGGTCACCAGGCGCCATGTAGAGCTCATCCTAGGATTTGCTCCAACTGGAATACCAAGGAAATTGAATGGCACCTCGCCTATTCGGCAATAAAGAAAATGAGCTGCTACATTTAGTTCTTGTGAATCAACATTCATTCCCACTAAACAACTTTTATGGAAGTTAACACGCTATACTGATAACATCTCAAATACCCTAAGCCCGCTTTCAAGAACCACAACTTTGCCCGAGTTTTTTTTGGACATAATAATTGTATCATCCACATATTGTAGAACGGGAAATGATAGATCAGCCCCACCTGAAATTTCCTCAAAAAAATCCCCCTCTATGCTCTTCTTAATCAACTCCGTGAGCCTCTCCGCAACCATAAGAAATAACAAGGGGGCAAGTGGATCTCCTTACCTAAGTCACCTGCCCATCGAGAACTCCAATGTGTGTGTGTGTGTGTGTGTATATATATACAGGGGGCGTATCAAGTGAGAACTAGTGCTCATAATGAGAAAATGAGAACTCTTAATTATCATCGTTAGATTGAAAGAGAGAGAGAGAGAGTGTATTGACACCAGGTGTCAAACTTAGCGATTTATTCCAATTAATATCATCGCATATAAAATGAAATTTATCAATCTAATCATTGAACAAATGCTCAATGCATTTTAATGCACTATTTATAGCTTTGCACTTGGTATTTTTGATTGGGTTCAGTGCCTAATATTTAAGTCTTAGCGCGTTTCTAGACTTTGGGTTTTATTTGAGCAATATTGTAATTTTGTTGAGTAATTCTTGTTTTCATTGCAAATTGACCTCTGTCTACTCTGCAGGCAATAACTTTGGCTGTGGTTATCCGATGGAGGTATGCGAGCATGCATTCAAAAGCTAAGGAACAGATCTACAGTTCTTCTGTTGAGTTCGAAACACAATTCTGACGTCCTTAAGGTCAAAACATCGAAATGCCGAATTAGTACAGTGTAAAACGGGTTTTGGGCCGAATATTAGTTTGTTAACGGGCTTTTCGTTTTCTCTGAAACTAAATACACTTTTTAGAGCCGTCTTTTCTCTATTACGCATTCCTACTTTGAATTTACGTTTTGTGTCCTAACATCCAAGGAAGCCAAAAACCCTAAGTCAATTCATTGGTGAACGGGTGTCGCTGTACGGATTTTGAGGTTCACTTCGTTATTGTTTATGATAATTTGTCTTCGTTTCTAATTTGTCTCTATCAATTTCGATTTCGTTCTTAATGGTTGCAATTTCAGATCTTCTTATTTTGCTTGAATCATTCAAATTTTGTTTTTGCAAAACGCAATTCGTTTGTGTACGCGCTTGCTTGTATTCAATCTCGTTTCGTGACCGATTGACATGAATTCTGTTATGATATTGGTTATGCTTTGAACGACATTTGTCGGCTTTCGTGACCGATTGAACTCACTGTTTCGGCGCTTGCCCGAAATTGTGTGAATTCGTATAAACCAATTAACGCTTGTTCTAGTTAGTTTATATCAATCTGGAATTGGAAATTCTTAGAGACGTTATTTTTTTGATCCTATGATAAATCCGAAAAGAGCACCCTGAAACCGGTGAATTGATTGTCTCTCTAAATTGCTTTTCCCTTTAAACATAAATTGTTTTCTACAACCCCCCCCCCCCCTTTTATTGTTAATTTTGTGCTTGTTGTGGGTAATCTTAATCTTAGAGGTCCTTGTGAGACGACCAAGGTTAACTCACCTTAATACTACATTTTAATACTTTCAAATTATTTTGACCCGCGAACGACCGCTGATCAAATTGGCGCCGTTGCTGGGGATCTCTAATCTGGGATTGCCAATTACAGGGCCCCACTAACAGGACTAATGTTTTTGGTTGTGTTTTCATTGTAATTTTAGATTTGGTTACAGGTTACAGACTCAGTCGTTGTTCAATGCTGTGGTGAAAAAACGGTTTTCGGGCGATATTCTCAGATTGCTTTGAAAATTGGTCAGAAAAGCAGAAAATAATTAAGGAATAGGACTCCCTATTGGCGAAAAATCCAAAGTTCCGTCATTTACTATTTTTAATTAATTTTTCGAATTTCTCATAATCTCAAAAGAAATCCAATTTTTTTTGCATAATCTTGTGTTGATTTTATTAGATTTTAAATGGTGATTTTATATATTTTTGATTAGATTTGATTCGTTTTTTATTTTCTGCCTTAGTTTTAGCCATAACTTCCTTGATTCAGTTTCTGATTTTGTTGATCATAACGTGACTGGTAGAACTCTTAGGGAACTTGCTGCACTTAATGTTACTTACAATGATCTGTGTATCAATTATCCTTATGTTGAAGTGTCTTTTGAATTACAATCTGGTTTGATAGACTTGTTGCCCAAGTTTCATGGTCCTGTAGGTGGTGATCCTCACAAACATCTTACGGAGATACACATTTTGTGCTCAACCATAGAAGAACTCTCATTGGAACATCCCACATACACTACAGTTCGACCAGTGAGTCCCTCCTCCTTACTCTTATTTTATAACTTGTTGTTTTCTTTGAGGACAATGAATGAATTACGTGTGGGGGGGTGTCTTTTAGTAGCTTTTCTTTTTCTTTTATTTTTTGGTTTGTATTTTAGTTTTCCTTATTTAAAAAATAAAAATAAAAAAATGTTATTTTAGCATGTTTTTCCATGAATTCTTAGTTTGCATAAGTTGTGAGTGATTTTACTATTCTAGGACCATAGGTGTTTTGACATGACTTGATTGATTTCTTGTTGCTCTTGGTTTAATAAGTTGGATATGAGCACTAAAATTTGCTTCATCTGTGATAGTCAGTGTCCCTGGTGAGAATTGAGCCTTTTAATGGATGGACTACATTTTGCCATTCTCTCATTTCTTGTGTGTGACTCACTAATGTTTGTTTGTTACTCTAGAACCTGACTTGATTCTTATTGAAACACTTGTTCACATGCATGTTTGATACGATCTAGGCAATTCTGTTTTTTTTAGCTACTAGCCAAATGAGCCTACCCTGAATTTATCCCTTTGTGTAAGCCCCTTTGAGCCATTTTATCCCATTGTTTGTTTTATAGCACATTATAAGCCCAAAAGTGTAAAACAATGTTATTACCCAATGTTAGAGGGTGAAGGAGCTTTGATCTGAAAAATGTCAAATCCATAAGTGTAGTGGGGGTGTCCAAATTGTGGTTCTCACTTGGGTTAGTTCTTGTGTTCTCAATGAAAAGTTTGGCAAGTACATTTGTATAGAAAATATTCCATAAAAAGGAAGAAAAAAAAGAAGAAAAAATGAAAAAAAAAAGCAAAAAGAAAAGAAGTTATTTTTGTATCAAGAAGAGTGAATGTTGTGTGAAGAGAGTTATGGGGAGAAGTATCAAAATAGAGAAGTTAGTCATATCTTGTTGAAGTTGGATACTCTCATGCTCACTTTACAATTGACTTTCATTGCTTCTTTATCCTCTTTGGTTCTTTTTAGCCTAGTTCCCCCTTAGGATTATCCCACCTTGACCTTGGCCCCATTACAACCCTTATAAAGACTTTTTGATCTTATGTGCATGTGTTCTTAAGTGTGGATGTTAGAAGCTTGTCAAGCATATGGCAGTGCTAAGTATATATATGAGAGTAAACACAAGCATAAACACTTGAGTGATTGAGAGCATTACTTATACATATCCTGTGAGGACTCATCACTTACGATCCATTCTTTGGTACTCTATCCTCTTGTTTGCATTGATCGTAATTAAGTGCTATCTTTGATTTTCATTCTCCTTAAAGCCTAGGAAAATCATCTCTCTTATGACTTTGCATTCTTTGGGTTCATTGGAAATTCATGTATTGTTTTTTGTGTGTTGTTTTGTGTGTGTTTTACCCGGAGTGCAAAAGCTTAGGTGTGAAGGAATTTGATCAATGCATTTTAATGCACTCTTTATAGCTTTGCACTTGGTATTTTTGATTGGGTTCTGTGCCTAATATTTAAGTCTTAGCGTGTTTCTAGACTTTGGGTCTTATTTGAGTAATATAGTAATTTCTTGATTAATTATTGTTTTTATTGCATATTGACTCCTGTCTACTCTGCAGGCAATAACTTTGGCTGTGGTTATCCGATGGAGGCATGCGAGCATGCATTTTAAAGCTGAGGAACAGAGCTACAATTGTTCTACACAATTCTGAAGTCCTAAAGGTCAAAAATGCAAAATGCCGAAGTAGTACAGTGTAAAACGGGTTTTGGGCCGAAAATTAGTTTGTTATCAGGCTTTTATCATAGAACCCGTTTAGGGATTTAGGTTTTTCGTTTTCTCTAAGACTAAATACACTTTTCAGATCCTTCTTTGCTCTTTTACGCATTCCTACTTTGAATTTAAGTTTTGTGTCCTAACCTCCGAGGAAGCCAAAAACCCCGAGTTAATTTATTGGTGAATGGGTGTCGCTGTACGGATTTTGAGGTTCGGTTCTTTATTGTTTATGATATTTCGTCTTAGTTTCTAATTTGTCTCTATCAATTTCATTTTCGTTCTTAATGGTTGCAATTTCAGTTATTCTTATTTCGCTTGAATCGTTCTAATTTTTTTTTTTTGCAAAACGCGATTCGTTTGTGTACGCGCTTGCTTGTATTCAATCTCGTTTCGTAACCTTTGATTATTTCGAATTATTTGAATACCTAATTTATTTAATTCGAATTTAAATTGATAGAGGATTGACATGAATTCTGTTATGATATTGGTTATGCTTTGAACGACGTTTGTCCGCTTTCGTGACTGATTGAACCCGCTTTCGTATAAATTAATTAACGCTTGTTATAGTTAGTTTATATGAATCTGGAATTAGAAATCCTTAGAGGCGTTATTTTTTAGAACCTATGATAAATCCGAGAAGCGCACCCCTAAACCGGTGAATTGATTCTCTCTCTAAATTGCTTTTCCCTTTAAACATAAATTGTTTTCTACAAAAACTCGCCCCTTTTATTGTTAATTTTGTGCTTGTTGTTGGTAATCTTAATCTTAGAAGTCCTTGTGAGACGACCAAAGTTAACTCACCTTGATACTGCATTTTAATACTTTTAAATCATTTTAACCCGCGTACGACCGCTGATCAATAACGAGATATTATCTTTGAGATCATATATATCAAATTTTATAAAAATCCAAAACTAGTTCACGGCCCATCGCACTACTCTATTTCGATGGCTAATATGTTATTTAAAAGATAAGCAAATGTGTGTTGTTCGATAACACACCTATGAGTATCCAAATTATTTGAAATTTGATATACATGATCCCAAGGATAATATGACGCTATTCAACGGTCAGATTATTAAATTTCATTTTATACGCGAAGATATCAATTGGTGTTGGTTGGTAAGTTTGACACGTAGTGTCAATTAATATATCCTAACTTTTATATATATATATATATATATATATATATATATATATATATATATATACGGGGTGTACCAAGTGACTGTAGTTTTAATATGGGAGGGTGAGAGGATTAAATCTAGACAGTATAACAATACATGGGTGGTTGGGATTAAAAGGTGAGTGGTTACCACATTGACTTTTTGTTTTAATCTTAACCGCTAATCATTCAGTCTATGATTAAAAGTGCAATTGGCCAGAAGCAGCCCGAGGCAGTAGGCTTGATGGGTCTACCGCAAGGATCATGCTATGGATGTTTTGCCGCGGCTAACTATCCGGCTTAAGCAGGGAGCAAGCCTTCACCTCGGAATCTGGGATTGGCAAGACAGGCAGGTATTTCCTGAGTCAGCAGCCATGGGTCCAGAGACCACCTGACTCGACAAGCCTACCTCCCAGCCAGCCGTACTCCGGAGCACTTGGTACCTACCCTGTGGGTTCTTATTTACAGACACAAATGAATGGTGCCCCGGTCGAGTAGCCATGGAACCAGATTCCACCTCACTGAGGCAATTAGGCACCTGTACCAGGAACTGGCATTGTTATCTTGGCCCAAGTAATGCCTGGGAAGCCATGGACAGATGCTCCACCTCAGGCGTCACGGCAACCAGGGGCGCAGGGTACCCCAGATACAATGTGGCGACCAACGCCTCCACCTGAAAGACCATCGGGGCCCCAACTCCTGGACTCGAATCTAATACCTAACACTATCAAGAAGTTCTTCGGTGTGCATTTGAAACTACTCAATAGGCCGGTGTACAGGAAGCTTTACCCGGAGCACATCGGCCGATTCACGGCCCAATTTGGAGAAGGAAACCCGAATGAATATCACAAGCTGCAGTTGTTTCCCTTGTCCTTGACAAGGACTGCTTTCTCAAGGTACTCTTCATTCCCAGCTGATTCTATTCAGACCTGGGCAAACATGGAAAGGTTCTTCCAAGACAGATTTTATTGGCCACAGCCCAAAGTTACCGTTGCCGATCTCATGAAATTGCGGCAGTTGGTGTCAGTAGTTGACCTTGCAGAAGGGAAAGAAGAAGGATGAGGTGGAAAACAAGGCTGAGTACTCTTTTGATATATCTAAAGCGGACCAGATCTTTGACTACCTGCTAAAAGATAAACTGATCAAGATCCTCGACGGCAAAAAATTACCTCCTCCCGAAGAGATAAAGGGGAAAAAAATACTGCAAATGGCATAATTCATTCAATCCCAGCAAATGGCATAATACTGCAAATGGCATAATTCATTCCGCCGAGCTATTCAGGAAGCCATCGGGAAGGGAAGGTTTAAAATGGCTGACAAAGGGGCACTAGAGATGACTGTTGATACTAACCATTTTCCTAGCATGAACATCAATATGGTCTCCTTCGAGGGAAGCGACTGCGGAAAATGAAAGAAGAAGTATGTGTGGGTCCCCAGACAAGAGGTTCCCCCCCTAGAAAGAAGAGTATCGGTCTTTGACTGGTTTGGATCTCCTGCCGAGGGATCCACTGTGGTCGAGCGTATGCCTCTCTTGCAAGAGAGACTGCGGATAGGGGAACCAAGCCAGCCCAGGGAACCTCAGAGGAAACTTCCCAAGCCATGGAGACTTGTCCATAACCTCAGGGAACTGCATTTGTCCAAACTTAATCCTGAGAGACAAGTACCTCGACCCGAGGATCTGAGGTGAAGACTCCAACACCTCCCGCTTGGGGGACACGGTCGGTCTGCCGATAATTCCATCGAGCAAGCCACTATAACATACCTAGGTGATAGCTCTCACCCGAGGGAAGAGAGGTGAGCGACATAGGTCACTAAGCACAAGAGTCAACGTCAGTGGATATCGCAGTATTGAATGATCGTTAGTTAGGAGTCACTAAAATTGTGTAACCACCCTCGGAGGTTCAGCAAGACCAGTGGATGACAAAGGCAATGTCAAAAGCACCCGGCCCTAAGGCTGCCTCCAGATCTCGCTCGCAGAAGAGGAGGCAGCAGAGTGTAAGGGCCTTACATAGAATGAGGGAAACGTTAAGATGCTTACCTCGTCCAGAGAAGGAAATACGCAGACCATTCATGCAGCCTCTGTAGCTACGACGCTGGAATTAGCGTTCGGAAAACCTGCCGAGGACAAAGTCCTAGACCAACCAGCTACGGAAATAGCTGGCCCTAGCACATCCACCAATAAAGAAGAAAAGCGTAATACCATGATAGGGGTGGTGGACGCAATTGGTAGCCCTTTCACCGAGGAAATGATGGAATGTATATATGGTCTTCACAGTCCCAGACAACCTCAGCTAGTCAGCACTCTTCCGGGTGAGGGGACAATGAGTGAGGAAGAAATTGCAGAGGATGATCTCTTGGGTGAATAAGAAGAGAACCCTTTCGGTCCACTAGATTTTGATGGTAATTCTCTAACGGGGTCAATCCTAGATGACATAATGGACGGAGAGGACAGGGAGTTTCTTGCTAACATAGAAATGGTGGGACTCTTACCACCCGAGTTCTGTGGAAATAAGGGCCAACCAAGAACCCTCGAGGGAGATGTTTTGGATGAGGAGGCTGAATGGGCTGCCTTGACAGAGCCCGAGGAATCAGTCACAAAAGGAATGCTGTTCAAGAAACCTACGGCAGATATGACTATACACTTGAAGCCCCTCTACATTAAAGCCCACTTGAATGGGAAGTTGTTTAACAGAGTACTTGTGGATGGTGGTGCTGTAATGAACAACATGCCGCTGGAAACAATGAAGAAGCTGGGTAAGAATGCTGAGGATCTAATCCCTACGACCATGACCATGACAAGTTTCATGGGCCACCCATTTCAAGCCTTGGGAGTGCTGGTGGCCGATGTAACAGTTGGGTCTAAGGTAACCTAATCAACTTTCTTTGTTATTGAAGGAAAACCCTCCTATGCTGTAATTCTAAGGGAGAGATTGGATCCATACCAGTGAATGTGTTCGCTCCACTCTACATCAGAAATTAATGATATGGATACGTGACAAAGTGGAGATAGTTGAGACTGATCCCAATCTGTTCCGTACTGAGGTAAAGATGTTTGAGGCCATTTTCTATTCCCCTTACCTACGCCCTATATCCATTCCAGTGAAATATGAGGAAGGGGGTATAAAGTCTTTGTATTGGACGAAGAAGTGTTTTGAACTTAAAATGTTGTCCAACCCACAGCCTAACACCGAGAGTAATGATTAATCTCCAAATCAGAAGTGGAAAGCCTGCTAGATCGAATGCACCTTTTCCAAATTGAGTTCAGCATTGAAGAGGCTCTGTTTGGTGCAGTATATGAAGAAGATGAACTCCCAAAACGCCCATGTTTGAGGACTGCCAGGTACATAGAATGACTGTCTAAGATAGTTCCCGTGATAGAAAATAATGGCCAGGTGAGGGTATGTATTCATTACAGAGACCTGAACCTGCCCACTCCAAAGGATGAGTACGGTATGCCTATGGCCGACATGCTGGTCGATGCCGTGGCTAACAAAGCCATCTTAACTTTTATGGAAGGCTATTTTAGCTACAACCAGATATATGTCGCCGAGGCTGACCCCCATAACACTGAAGCATGGAGGCCACGTACCAAAAAGCGATGAATGCCATCTTCCATAACCTTATTAGTAAAAACATAGAGGTATACATTGATGACATGGTAGTCAAATCCACGAGCTTCGAATGCCACCTCGTTGAGCTTGAACAATCTTAAAATGAACCCCACTAAATTTGCTTTGGGTGTGTCTGCAGGAAGTTTTCTGGGCTTCTTGGTACAAAACCAATGCATTGAGGTAGACAAGAACAAGGCTCGAGCCATCCTAGAGGCGAGGCCTCCTAGAACAAAGAAGGAACTGTAGAGCTTGCAGGGCAAGATCAACTTCCTGAGAAGATTTATCGCCAACTCGGCTGGAAAGCATTCTCGCCCCTGTTGAGGATAAAGAACGCAGAGGAGATGGTTTGGGGAACAACACAAAAGGAGGCATTCGATCAGATCAAGGCTGCCTTGACTAACCCCTCTGTCCTGGTACCTCCGCAACTAGGGAGGCCACTGAAGTTATACATTGCGGCCGAACACTAAGATATCAGCTGCTTGTTGGCTCAGGATGACGATAATGGGGCCGAGCGCGCTATATATTATCTCAGTAGAATCCTCAACGATGCATAAACTAGATATTCTCCTATTGAGAAACTTTGTTCATAAATGTTCAATTCTTGTACTAAACTTGAATATAACCTATTACCTAAGGAAGTTTTGGTTGTGTACAAAGTGGATATCACTCGATACCTTATTAATAGGCCTGTCTTGCAAGGAAAACTTGTAAAGTGGGCCATTAAATTGAACGCGTTTACCTTAACTTATGTGCCCCTAAGGGCTGTCAAGGGACAGGCCCTAACTGATTTCTTAGCCCAACACCCATGCGTGGAGGTGCGTGACTGACCAATGGGGCCCATCAACCACTTAGGGCCAAAGCCTTGGGTCATCTTGTTTGATGATTCAAGCACTCAAACAGGGGAAGGTCTTGGTGTGGTAATCACTAGCCCTGTGGCAGGACATGGTGGTTCATGTGTAGGATATGGGATCAAGCTTCTAATAATCAGGCTGAATATGAAGTCTTGATTATGGGTCTTGATATCTTGGCCGCCATGAAAGCCCAGTATCTGGAGATAAAGGGTGACTTCCAGCTAGTGATCAAACAGATCACTAGGGAGTACAAGTGCAATAATGCGAAGCTCAAGCAGCTGCGAACCTCAGCGCATAACTTGTTAAAGTTGTTCGTTGATGTCCTAATCGTGTACGTCCCCAGAAACGAGAATCAAGAGGAAAATGACTTGGGCCAACAAGCCTCAGGGTATAAGGAAATGGTGGTCGAGGTGCTGCAGCAAGATATGGTGATACCAGTCGAGGTGGATCCTGCTGATGCATGGATCAGGGTGTTTATAGAGTACCTCCGTAACCCAAGGGCTAGCACTGACTTCAGGGTCAAGTAGAGGGCCCTTAAGTTCATCATGATAAGGGATGAGCTTTATAAGAGAAGCGCCAATGGGGTATTGTTATGGTGCGTCAAGAGGAAAGATGCTTATATGGTGATGGCTCAAGTCCATGAGGGGATATGTGGTTCCTACAGGTCTGGGCCCATCATGAGGTGGCTCATCTACAGACAAGGATACTATTGACCAACGATTACAGAATATTGTTTCTTGTTTGCGAAGGGTTGTCAAGGTTGCCAACTACATGGACCGATCCAAAGAGTACCTGAAGACGAGCTCCACCCCATCGTCAAACTTTGGCCACTCAGAGGGTGGGCCATGGATTTGATCGACAAAATATACCCTCCAAGTTCAAAGGGGCATAACTTCATCATTGTAGATACCGATTACTTCACTAAATGGGTGGAAGTCGTGCCTTTGGGGAGTGTCAATCAGGCCGCGGTGATCAAATTCATAGACAACCAAATCATATACAGATTTGGGATCCCTGAGACCATCACAGCCGATCAAGGCATAAAGTTCACACGAGAGCAGGTGGTGGCCTTCGCCCAAGAGTATGACATTAAGATGAGACACTCATCTGCCTATTATGCTCAAGCTAATGGACAGCTTGAGGCTACTAATAAAATCATCATCGAGCTCATCAAGAAACACATAGAGGACAAGCCTCGACAGTGGAACGAAACCCTCAATGAGGTCCTATGGGCCATGAGGAATTCCAAATCTATGGGAACGGAGGCGACTCCCTATCATCTAGTATATAGTCAGGATGTTGTGCTACCACTTGAGATTAGTGTCGCATCATTGAGAATGGTTCGGTAGCACTCTCTCAGTAATGATGAGTACCAATAGACTGTGCTGATGGAGTTGGACTCGGTGGATGATGACAGACTGGCTGCCCTCAGCAAGATAGAAATAAATAAGGCTAAAAAGGTCAGAGCCTACAATAAGCATGTCAAGTCAAAGAGGTTTGTTGAAGGTAACCTTGGCAAGTGGTCCCTGAATTGGGATGGGCCCTAAATTGTAAGTGAAGTATTTAACGGTGGAGCATACCATTTGATTACTTTAGAGGGAGAAGAATTTGAGACAAAATTTTTTGGAAAATATCTGAAAGCATATTGTCCTACTCTATGATAAAGTATGCAAGGAAAAGAAAATTGGTAGTTAAAGAGTAAAATTGTCAAGGTGGCAGGCCACACACCGGGGATTGTTTGGCTGGATAATGTTATCTTTTTTGAAGGTTGATGAGTTAGGTATCGATCGGAACGGAGTTTGGACACGAAACGGATTCAAAAAAGGGCTCGAAATGGCATTTCAGCAAGTCTGTGAGACAGGCACGGACCGTGCGCCCAGCGCACGGGTCGTGCGTTTCCTTCTGGTTCACATGATTGCTGAGTGTTGATTTCGCGCACGGACCGTGCGCCATCAAGCACGGGTCGTGCGTATACTTCTGTTAACATTTTCGAAATGTGTTCAAAACCTTCCTAATTGATTCCAAACCTATCCTAATCCCTTCCCAATGTTATGAAATGATAAAATAACCGTAATTCGTTGGAATTGCTTAAGTTAATGATAACAACCTCATGTCATGATTGAATGATTATTGACGGCCCAATGCGGGTATACGGAACGTGTTATGGATTTGAGTGTCATGCTATGATTGTGATTGATATATTGTGCTGGACTGATTGGATTATTATCAGGACAAGTTAGAAAAGTAAATCCTAGTAAGTCGTGTGAGATCACCTAATAATAAGATCATGTTAGTACAAGACTAAGTTAAGTACAAGTTCACTGTTAAGCATAAGCTCATGGTTTGGTTAAGTTCATTGTTCACTGATCACGGTTCACGGTTTACTGCTCATTGTTCATGGTATATATTATATACATCATTGCTGGGGTGACGACCCTGTTCATGGATTAGCGTACTAGTGGGAGAGGAAGTCATGAGCCTTATCCCCTAGGCCCGTTACATTGTTGTCCCTAAAGTAGTAGAAATGGCCGGGGACTGGGTTTGCCGGAATCTTTAAAATAAGACCCGGTGATATGCTAAGAATCATTGTCATGGTGTGTGCCTTGTGTGTCGCTTAGAAGGGCCACGAGTACACGTTGTATGGTCCCCGTAGTCGACTTAAGGGCTACGATTCATGAAATCAAGCATAATTGAACCGAGAGAGTTAGTAAGGGGTCTCGATAGAACTCACTGAGACAAGTTGTCTCACCCAATCCATTGTTGTTGTTTTTCAGTTAAGCAGGGAAAATTGAAGACCGTGAGGAACGGCTAAGGAGACGGAATGAGGAGTTGCTGACGCTGTTTATTTTGTCATGTTATGTATCTCTGTATTTTTATTCAGTGTCTTAGATGTACGATTGTACGACTTATGCTTATAAAGTTGTAAATCGCTTCCGCAGACTTTCTATTTTGGTACTGAACACTAGTTGAGAGGTGTAAGGAACGATATTATGTATTTCTCATGTTAAGTTATGTAAGCGCACTTGATGGCTTTTAGCATCGAGTTTTAGTATGTGTTCAGTATTTAAAACAGGAGTTACTCTGATGTATGCCAGTAGTGCATTTCGGTAATTTCTACAAGTTAGAAATTATCGGGGTGTTACAATTGGTATCAGAGCAGTTCGACCTAGTCGGGCTTAAAATCATTAGTCTCTTAAGTCCTCTAAGTGTGATTCCTCTTTATATGCTATTAGACGTTTAGCCTGATCAACTAAACACTTTGTGCATATTTTGCAGAATCATGGCTGGTGGAAGTAGGAGAAGCGTCCCCGTTGATCCGAACACCGAATGGATGCAGAATGTGATCGAGAGGCAACAGAAGATGATGGAAGATATGTTGCTAATGCAGCAGAATGCTCAAGCTCAGCCTCAACAAGTCCCTGAGCCTCAAGTTGACCCAAGGAGGGTTTTCTCTGAATTCCTGAAAATGAAGCCGTCCGAGTTCCGAGGAGGACCAGATGTCATGGAAGCCCAGCATTGGATGGATGACATAGAGAAGATTTTCGTGACTATGCAAGTCCCTGATGAGGACAAGCTGAGATTGGCAGCACATATGCTTAAGGGAGAAGCTAACAACTGGTGGACTAACGCCAAAGCCATGATGGCAACTATAGGTACTCCTCAGACTTGGGAACATTTCAAGCAGGTATTTTTGGAGCAGTTCTTTCCGACAGCTATGAGGTTTGACAAGGAGAATGAGTTTCTGACTCTCACTCAGGGAAGTTCAACTGTGGGTCAGTACGCGGCTAAATTTGAAGAGTTGTATCAATTCTTCGGTTTTGCCGGGTATGCCCCCAATGACAAGTGGAAGACCGAAAGGTTCAAGTATGGATTAAGGGAGGACATTGCTCAGAGTCTAAGTTCTTTTGCATATACCAATTATGCGGCCATGGTCCAGCAAGCTCATATAGCTGAAAGCGATTTGAAGAGGTTGTATGCTAGTAGAAAGGTATCCAATCAGAATAAGAGGAAGGAGGTCGAATGGGCAGACCGGGACGATGAATCAAGGGGTAACTTCGGCAAGGATAAGCAAGTGCGGACATCCGAGTTCTCAAAGCCTGAAAATTGTTCAAAGTGTGGAAAACCTCATAGGGGAGAATGTCGCAAGGAGGAAGGACACTACTCTAGGGATTGTCCCGTGAAGAAGAGTAATAGAGAGGGGGCGGCTGCTCCGAGAGTATTTGTGTTGGACGTTCAGAAAGGGAAAGCCGATGATGATTCGACGAAAGGTATATTGTATGCTAAATTAGTTGATTAGGTCCAATTTTGAGGACAAAATTTTTAAAAACTTGGGGTGATTGTAATATCCCCTATTTTCACTATTTTAATTATTTGACATGAAATAATTATTGGTGATTTAATTAAGTTGTTGGAAATAAAATGTTGAGAAAATAAATTGCTTGAGTGACTTATTATAAATATTGTGTGTGATTGATTAGTAATTGGTCATGGTTAAGTTAATTAGGGCTGATGGGAGTATTTGGGTATGAAATGTTTAAGTGAGGGTCATTGTTGTCTTTTGCCTTGCCCTTTATAAACCTCATGCCCAGCTGAACCAAGTGGAAAAACACCTCATTAGCACCTTTGTTCAAAAATCAGAATTGAGAGAGGAGAAAGGGGAGTGAGGCACGAGAGAGAGAGAAGGGAAGAGAGTTTCCAAAGTCCTTTCCATGCATGTTCAATCCATTACCATCATCATGATCAGTTCACCTCCCTCTATCTAGTGATATAAATTTCGAAATCATCCCCTCCTCCAAGCCAAAATCACCATGAATGACCATCAAAGCTTCACTTGGCCCAAATTCTGAAATCTGTCCTTGCATGTTCAATTAGAAAGCATTAGGACCAAGTACAGCAGCTATATCACGATTTGGAACTACCTTGGAGTCATTTCGGTTGTTGGGTTCAGAATTCATACATTGGGGAGCTGGGTTTTCGAAAAGGAGAGTTGTAGAGCGAATTGGGAGAAGTTCGTGAGTTACCGTGTGACCGTGTTCTTGAAGCTTCAGTGTCGTTTGCTATTTGTCATTGTGAAAGAGGTGAGTTCTATACTCACTAGGGAATTGATTTCAGAATATTGGTCATGCTTTCTGAGTCGGTCTTTCGTTTTGTGAAAATCATCGTTGAAAACCGTTTTATGAAAATGTCGCTCGTATGATTGAATTGCATGATTGGCTGATTTAGTCTTTGATCGTTGTTGTGATTGATTGAGTGATATGTGGATTGTTTGGCTGGATAATGTTATCTTTTTTGAAGGTTGATGAGTTAGGTATCGATCGGAACGGAGTTTGGACACGAAACAGATTCGAAAAAGGGCTCGAAATGGCATTTCAGCAAGTCTATGAGACAGGCACGGACCGTGCGCCCAGCGCACGGGTCGTGCGTTTCCTTCTGGTTCACAGGATTGCTGAGTGTTGATTTCGGGCACGGACCGTGCGCCATCAAGCACGAGTCGTGCGTATACTTCTGTTAACATTTTCAAAATGTGTTCAAAACCTTCTTAATTGATTCCAAACCTATCCTAATCCCTTCCCAATGTTATGAAATGATAAAATAACCGTAATTCGTTGGAATTGCTTAAGTTAATGATAACAACCTCATGTCATGATTGAATGATTATTGACGGCCCAATGCGGGTATACGGAACGTGTTATGGATTTGAGTATCATGCTATGATTGTGATTGATATATTGTGCTGGACTGATTGGATTATTATCAGGACAAGTTAGAAAAGTAAATCCTAGCAAGTCGTGTGAGATCACCTAATAATAAGATCATGTTAGTACAAGACTAAGTTAAGTACAAGTTCACTGTTAAGCATAAGCTCATGGTTTGGTTAAGTTCATTGTTCACTGATCACGGTTCACGGTTTACTGCTCATTGTTCATGGTATATATTATATACATCATTGCTGGGGTGACGACCCTGTTCATGGATTAGCGTACTAGTGGGAGAGGAAGTCATGAGCCTTATCCCCTAGGCCCGTTACATTGTTGTCCCTAAGGTAGTAGAAATGGCCGGGGACTGGGTTTGCCGGAATCTTTAAAATAAGACCCGGTGATATGCTAAGAATCATTGTCATGGTGTGTGCCTTGTGTGTCGCTTAGAAGGGCCACGAGTACACGTTGTATGTTCCCCGTAGTCGACTTAAGGGCTACGATTCATGAAATCAAGCATAATTGAACCGAGAGAGTTAGTAAGGGGTCTCGATAGAACTCACTGAGACAAGTTGTCTCACCCAATCCATTGTTGTTGTTTTTCAGTTAAGCAGGGAAAGTTGAAGACCGTGAGGCACGGCTAAGGAGACGGAATGAGGAGTTGCTGACGCTGTTTATTTTGTCATGTTATGTATCTCTGTATTTTTATTCAGTGTCTTAGATGTACGATTGTACGACTTATGCTTATAAAGTTGTAAATCGCTTCCGCAGACTTTCTATTTTGGTACTGAACAGTAGTTGAGAGGTGTAAGGAACGATATTATGTATTTCTCATGTTAAGTTATGTAAGCGCACTTGATGGCTTTTAGCATCGAGTTTTAGTATGTGTTCAGTATTTAAAACAGGAGTTACTCTGATGTATGCCAGTAGTGCATTTCGGTAATTTCTACAAGTTAGAAATTATCGGGGTGTTACAGTAAGCCCTGAGGAACCACATGGGAACTTGAATCTTGGTCACTTGGTTGTACTCCTTAATTTAATCAAGCATGATTTGGATGCCTCTGTAGAGTCCACCGAGGAAGTAGCGGGCCCATGCGTGGACAGTACCACTAGTCATGAAGGCAACAAACGGCTGCAGTTCTTGGACAATGCCCGCAGAGGCAGTGCCATACAAGAACTTGCAGAAGAAGTACATAAGGAAAGTTGTATGTTCTATGTAAGTGTTCTCTGCGTCAGTTCTTGAGTTCTTGGTGAGGAACTTGTAGTAGACGCCTCCGGTGTGAACATTACCAAAGTTGATCTTCTCTAGAAGCCGGGAAGGGTGGACACTTGCACCAAAGGGAGGCAAGCTAGTGATGGCAGTCAGGTCAAGGATAGTGGGAGTCACCATGCCCCATGGGAAAATGAAGGCATTAAAATCACACGACCAAAAGCCCAAAAGGGGCAGCAAGATGTCAAAGTTATGGGGAATGGCGAAGGTAGTGAGGGTTGTTCTTCACCATGTTTGACTGGAGCTTCAGCTCCGCAAAGCACTTTTCGTAGATAACATTGGCTGAACTACTTCCATCTATCAGGACTCTTCCGATTTTAAAATCGCAGGTGGTGACCGAAATCACAATTGGGTCATCTGCAAGGGGGAGGACTCCATTGAAGTCTTGGACCTCAAAAGATATTCCTGGATACTTCTAGACAACAAACCCTTCAGTATTACCAACTATCATTTTTGATTTTACGTACCTATTTCTTGACGACTGGGTGGCTCCTCCGCCCAAAAACCTTCCAGCAATGGAGTTGACCGATCCCTTATCAGCTCTTTCATGCTCAGTCTCCTCCCGAGCACTTACCTGGTTCTTTTCGTTTCTTGCTTCCTGCTTCCGTTTTGTGGTGCCTTTTCGGGGTTTCCCCTTTCCGGCTTCACCTTCTTTAACAAACTTTTTCAGATGTCCCCTCTAGATCAGCTGCTCTATCTGCTGTTTCAACGTCCAACAATCGTCGGTCATGTGGCTATCTGTGCGGTGGTACCTGCAATGGGAGTCTGGGTTCCTGCTCATTGTTCCAACACATAGAGAAAATCTTGGTATGGTTTCATCGTGCAAAGACTTGTCTAGGATGGCCGAAGGCTTTGCATTCAGAGGGGTGTAACCCTCATTGTGGCTCTGCTCGCTCGGTTACGGGTGCTTGTCTTCCGGTTTCTTTCTCCCTCTTCTCTGCATTGGATTCTTCGGCTTTTATATGCTTCTCTACTCTTACCCGCACTTCACCCATCGTCTGTGGCTTTCATACAATCAGTGCCTCATTGAAAGTCCTTCTGTGCAAGCCTTTTATGAAGGAGGTTACGAAGAACTTTTAATCTGGCTCTTCCACAAGGACGTTGGTCTTGTTGACCCGATCAAGGTAACTTCTGAGCGGTTCAATTGGTCCTTGGCGCACATCGAACAAATCACCAAGTCCCACCTCCTTCTTCTTGTTAGCCGAGAACTGCTGCACGAGCCTTCTTGTTAAGCCTTCAAACCCAGTCACGGAGCGCGCCAGGAGCACGTTAAACCATTTGAGTGCCACTTCTGCCAATTTCGCCGCAAACAATTTACAGCTTATGGCATCGTTGCCACCAGTGATAAACATTTGGGTTTGAAAGGCATCCACGTGGCTCTGTGGGTCCCCGGTGTCGTTGTAATTTCCGATGGATGGCTCTCTGAACCAAGCTTGTATTTCACTGCCTGGATCTCCGCCGTAAATTGAAACGCACGTACTGGGGTCCTGGTCAGCATTTTGAGTTTGGAGGAGTTGGACTGCAGCTATCAGCTGCTCCACCCTTGGATCTCTATAGTGCTGCTAGCCATTGGAACTACCATGATCGCCATTCCCGATTCCCCCATTTCTAGTAGTCCCCATTGTTTAGTTGTGGGGCGTTTTTGCTTTGGTTTTTATGTGAGGCATGGGTGGAATTTTACTCGGGCCCCACGGTGGGCATCAATGTTCCGAACGATTTCCCTGAGAGGAAAATGACCGAACACAAGTTAATAGTGATAAATATGAAATGATACTAGAGTGTGAGAAATGAATTTGGGATCCGTATATTGGCCTCAAAGGGCTGTATTTATATTACGATGTACACTAATGGCGATTAATACATTTAATGGCCGAGTTGGCCAAGGACTGTTACAGTCTGGAAGGAGGGGAATCAGGTGTTTTCCCTCTGACCATGCCTCATTCCATATTGGGACAGGTAGATGTTGTGTGAAAAGGTGATGTGCAAGTGTATATACCACTGCCTCTATTTCTTTGTTGTCTTTAAATCCTACACAACCTTCTAAATCTCTTTTCTATCTCAGGGTCCAACTGATATTCTGGTGAGTTGAACCTTGGCATATGCTAAAGCATAAACTACGGAAACACAAGGAAGAAATACCAGAGTAAAATTATCACTAATTTACTACTGATTTAAAAAATTAAAATTAAATGTGATCCCCGGCAACGGCGCCCAAAACTTGTTGTGTGAAAAGGTGATATGCAAGTGTACACAATCGCAACTAGTAATATAGTGAAAAATAGAGAACGTACCCACATGGATTGATATTAGTTTCAATGTTTAAAAACGTAGTTCAACTAGTCAGAAGAACCAAGTAACAAATATTTTGATAACAATAAGGAAAGGTAACACCAAATAAACAAGCTAGTAAGGATGGTGTGAAAAGTTTATGCATGGATGTTGCGTTATAAACACACATAGAGCAAGTGTACTCTTTCGCAGAAGTAGTATAAAAGATTATCGTCTCCACATAGATTAATTAACAAGTACCAAACTAATTACGATTTTTTATTGTTTAGACGAACAAGTAATTTGAGTTGTTTTTGAAACAAAATAAAAAGAAATAAATAACAATAATTAAAATGCAATATTTAAATAATGGAGAGGGGTCTAGGGTCACAGTTTCACTTTCAAGTTTCGATTCCCCTATGTCTAATTCTATCTGAATTCCTTTATTTTATCTAACTACCAATCCTTTTACTAAAGCTATTAATCCGTTTGTTAATTCACGATTAATATTTTTTTTTCCTAAATTAACCCTTGTTTGGTCATGCAAGAAATTAAATTCAAGAATAGCTTAAAGAACAAAAAGTTTGAATGATTGGAAGACTAAATTAAGGTTTGGTCATGCAATAATTATAGCTCAATTATCCTATAAATCCACCAACTAATTGCAGTACAGTCACTGATCAATTAATTTATTATGAGCATGCAAATGGTAACTAATCATAATTATGTGATGAAAATAATAGGACAATATTAATTGAAATAAAAACCGGAAGTCAAATATGAAAGTAGAACATAAAAAGGTCTTTAAACTTCCAAGTTCAACCAAAGACCTTAGAAGAGGATTTAGCTATCCCATGTCATTAAGAACCATAAAATAGAAATTAGCGTAATGAATTACAGAGATAAAATTAACCAGGAAATTCTAGAGAAATTCTTATTCTCGGTCTGCAGTCTCATTTTTTCGCTCCAAATCTCTCTCACGGTGCCAATAACTAACACCCAATTTCCTCCATCTCTCCCTTAACATTGCGACACTCTTTCTTTATTGTGTGTTATGTATGGCTTGTCCCAAATTGCAACTCTAGATTTGCTTTCATAATGATTTCATAGGGTTTCGTCAATGCACATTACCATATGTTTGTAATTTTACCAAATCTTCACTAAATAGTTCACACGCATGCAAAAGATAGGGTGTTAAGAGTTGTAATGGGGCCATGGTGAATTCAAGCAGGGTAGGAAACAAGAAGAAATTGATAAAGGCTAAAATGCTCCCGGGGTCCCTTATCTTTATTTAAAGTAACGATTTGGCCATTTATCTTTTTTTTGTCCCAAATCAGTCCTTTATGTTTTAAATTTTTGATACATAAATCCCTTTCTGTCCCAAATCAGTCCTTTATGTTTCAAATTTTTAACACATAAATCCTTTTTTTTGACACATAAATCAGCACTGTTAACGGAAAAGGATTTATGTGTCAAAAATTTGAAAGATAAAGGACTTATTTGGGACAAAAAAAACATAAAGGACTAATTCGTTACTTTAAATAAAGATAAGGGACCCCGAGATCACTTTATCCAATTGATAAACAAAGGGCTAAAACCAAGAACAAATAGCAACCTTTTGAAACCAAATTTGGAGCTCCTATTTATTTTACAAATTTTGTTCAAACTCCAAATTAATTTCACTTTCATTCTTGATTCTTTTTCTATTGAGTCGCCTCTTTTTGATTACCCTTTTCTCTTGAGTAAGCTCTTTTTTTTATTTGCCTTTTTCTTTTAAGTAGGCACTTTCATTTTTTGATTTGCCTTTTCCTCCTTCATCCTTTTTTTCTTCTTCTTTTTCTTTTGAATTTTGATTTTTTTATATTTCTCATAGGAGGAAAAGGTACTTGTAACTACATGAGCACTCCTATTTTATCTTTTCCTGTTCTAACAAGATAGACAATTAAAATATAGAACACAATTGTAATTTCCAATAGTTGCTCCACATTTAATTTCAAATGGTTACCATAAAAAAAAATTATATCAAGGTACCAAAAAAATATATAACAATTAGTCTCAAAGGGGGCAACTTATGGATAATTTGAACAAACAACTCTTAGGCCATAAAAGTACCAAAATTCCCAAAATCTTTTTACATGATGCAAATCAATTTTCACCTTGAAATGGTCAAAAGACAAATTCTAGAATGTAGCAAATTGAGAAGCACACTCCTCCTACAAAGAGAAGGGGTGAAAATTTATGATTTAATATCAATCCCCTCATAAAGGCTCAAATCTCACATTTAGAAGCTAGTTCACAAAAAGTACTCAACGGGCACAAATACTAATTATCGGCTTCTTAAGGACAACCCCACAGTTACAATCAAGCATAAGTCTGTCAAATAAATTAATTATGGGGGTACCCTAAAGGAGACACCTTTATCTCTCGTAGGAATACTTTCTTTGTATTGTTCAACTTCTTCATTTTGGGTAGACTTAGTTTGTGAAGGAGTTTCTTGGGCCTCTTGAGATAACATAGCAATGAGACTTGATATTTGTTTCGTCATGGTATCAATTTTGACCCCCCACCTAGCAAGGTTTTCCTCCTCTTGCCTATCAAAATTTTGGGGTTTATACGATTCATCCCAATTAGAGGAATAAGGGTAACAAGGAGGAGGGGTTGAGATTGTTGCCTTAGGGACCCTAGCCAGAAACTCTAAACTCTTTTGCACGATTGTCTCATGTAACTCACTAATATATTCATCTTGAGTTGCCCTCCATTTTGGATCCTTGTGTCTTTCCCAACAATTTTCAATGGGAGGTGGCTCATAGTCATCCCAATTGTCTGAATAAGGCTCATACGAAGGAGGAGGAATTGGGGTCTGGCAATGAGGTGGTATATACCAAGTTGAAGTCTATAAATTCCTTTGTTGTCGTGCCTCTCTAATTTAATCTCCTAGAGAGGCACGACAACAAATAGACATGGGAATCCTCGACTCGGAAATTATTTAATAAAATCGGAGTTACAAAAAAATTTCATTCATACTTCGAAAAGAGATGTCACACATTCATCAATAATTCAAAACGTCACATACAATATATAACACTTGTCAAAATACATCACCATGCAGCGGAAATAGAAATAAGTTTCAAAACAATAAAATCATAACGTCCTGAATGGACTCCAAATAAATAGAAATGCAACAGCCAAAGTCTAGGTTCGTTTCCCCCCTTGAGTGTTACATATCAAAGCAAAGGACACCGACTCAGACTAGCGAAGGTAACTAGGCCTTCACTCGCAATCACCTGCACGTTACCGCATAGGGGTAACATTCAAACAGAAGGGGTGAGATATCTTCAATATAATAGCGTAAAATGATAGGCAATATGCTAGAATATGACAACTATATCTACCACTCCACTACACACATATAATCACAAACACAAGTCAAATTGTAACAACATAATCAGTCACCAAATGTCATGACAATGCATGAATGCAACCCACACCAACGGGCATATGCATGTGGTACCAAATCACCAAAATTTTGCCTGTAAATAGAGGCGTCACCAAAATTGAGAGCTTTCACACCCGGCTCACCAATTCACAAAAGTTGAGCTTTCACACCCGGCTCACTAGTTTTAGAAAAATTGAGCTTTCACACCCAGCTCCAAGACCAAAGGCCTTCACCAAAATAAATGCATATGTTGTATGCGACACCATGAATGCACACAGACAATCACCAAAAATTTGTCACAATGTGACACACCAAAATCAATCACCGAATATCACCAAAATTGGGTTTTCACACCTAGCCCAACGACACCGAAACACCAAACTACCCGAAACAACGGAACACCAAGATTTGGAGCCTTCACACTTAGCTCCAACAACACCAATACTTGAGCCTTCACACCTAGCTCAAACAGCACCAACACACTAAGAGGACAACAATTTTCCAAAACATTAGAGACGCGATGATTTTTCCCAACGCCGGAGACAACGACAATTTTCCCAAAATATTTAAGACACGACAAATCCCTTCCCAAAAACAGCAACATTTAACGGCTAACAATTTCCAGAAAAATAGATCACTTTGCCTCAAATTAGAATATTCAGCTAGGCCTCTGAATAAGCTTTCCAAAACATTTTGAAACGTCTCGATCGGACTCCCGAGTCAAAAGATGTCGCAAAAACAAAATAGGAACAAAACTGAGAGACATCCTGAAAATGGCGCCCAGGCACAGGGCGCCTAGCAGGCAACACGCTGGAACTGGCCAGCAACAGAAACTGGCGCCCTTGGCGCCCAGGCAACACAAAAACGCAACATGACACAGGATGTGGCGCCCATGGCGCCCATACAGCAGGGAACACAGCAGAAACGCAACCTGGCACAGGAATTGGCGCCCTTGGCGCCCAGACAACAGCAGCACAAAACGCAACACAAACAGGACACGCCCAGACACAGCGCCCATGGCGCCCCTGCACCAAGACAGCGCGCAACACAACTCAGGAACAGGCGCCCATGGCGCCCCTACGCCAAGACACGGGCAACACACACACACTGGCACACACGAACACACCCAGAGACGGCGCCCAGCAGCAGGGCGCCAAAAACAGCAACAGAACATCAAGGCAACAGGGCCAGGCACGGCGCCCAGGCACAGGGCGCCAAAAACAGCATCTAGGACAATGCCGCTAATGGCGGCCTAGGGTTCAATAATTTCGTTAATTCACCAATTCAAATCACCAATCCTTAATTACCAATGTCAATCATCATAATTTGTCACTCACAACACCAAACAACAATTTAATCGAACACCTAGCATGCGTTTAGTAATAACAACAATGAGCACCAAGTTCTAGAGTCACAACTATCACCAACAAATGTCAAATTTCAATCCAACCTAGTTATAATTCAACTAACACCAAACCAAACATCACAATCCTTTAAAGGGTATTATAGGACCTATCCCCACATAACCCCATCATGAAACCCCATTATAAGGAAGAACCCCACCCTTACCTTATAGTAGGAGAGCACCAATTCTCTTGATCGAGTCACCAACAAAACCTCAGCAACACAGCTCCTCTCTGCTCCCTTGAATTCGCGAACTCCTCCTCCTCCTCTTCTCCCTTGGATTTGCGCCGAAACCCTCTTCTCTCTTTCTCTCCTCTTCGCAAATTTTTCTTTCTTTTTCTTCTCCCTATGCGAAATGCCCTAACCCTCACTAACACTCCCTTCATGCGCCTAAGCCTTGGGCTCATGGATCACGGGCTTTCCTCCAGCTTAAGCCCGATTACTAACACCATCTCCTATTATTCAATTATACACCTCTTAATCAAATGCTAAGATAATTACACCATTAAAATAAAATAAATAAATAAATAATTGGATACCTAAATATTTAATTAAATAATTTAATTAAATATTTGGGCGTTACACATGCTACATCAAATTGCATCGTATTCCGCCAAGCTATTCAGAAAGCTGTCGCGGAGGGGAGGTTTAAACTGGCCGAGAGAGGTGTAGTCGAAATGACTTTCGACAATGACCAATTCCCAACAATGGGCATAAATATGGTCTCGTTTATGGGGGCCGATAAAGGAAAGGTAAAAAAGAAGTGTGTATGAGTGCCCAAATGAGAAGGGCCTCCTGAGAGGACGCTATCGGCCTTTGAGCGATTGGGAAATCTTGTTGGGGGTTCTACCGTGGAGGACTACATGGCTTACCTGCACCCTAGGTTGGAGGTAGGAGAGCCGAGCGAGCCTAAGAGATCCCAAAAGCAGTTGCCAAAGCCTAGAAAATTCACTCAGGAGTTGAGAGAGCTCCATTTGTCCAAGCTAAAACCTGAAAAATCAAAGTCTCAACCAAAAGAGCCGAAGCCACAGCCTGAACATCTCTTGCCAGGGGGGAAACACTCATCCACCGATAGGGACATCGGGCAGGTGAGCGTGCCAACCCCTTGAAGGGAATCTATCCATAAAGGAGAAAAGAGGTGGAGAGAATAACGGTGGAACAGTGTTTGGTGTCCGTAGACATCACTATCATGAGCTATGGGGAGCTAATGGCCACCAAAACAGTGAAACCACCTTCGAAAGTACCCCAAGATCAATGGATGGAAAAGAGAGTGTCCAAAGAATTTCCTCCCAAAGTAGCCACTTAGACAGACTCGCAAAAGAGAAGGGCGCAGAGGGAAAGAGCTGTTCAGAAAACGAGGGGCATGTTGCAAATACTAATTGCGGCACAGGGAAAGGATACGAAGGAGATTCCTGGGGCCTCTGTAGCCACCGCGGTTTCCTTCTCTGAGGAGGATCCAAGGCCATTGGCCGAGAATGCTGTGGATACAGAGATGGGTGACAATAACGAAGATCCACTTGAACCACTCGTTTATGAGTAGGAACTAATGGATGATTCCATCCTGGACGACATACTGGATGAGTAAGGAGGAAGTTTCCTTGCAGAGATAGACATGATGGGAGATGTTCGAGGCTGACTTTTATTCTCCCCACATGTTCCCCATTGCTATACCAAGAGGCTCTGAGGAGGGAGGAATGGAATCGTGTAAATGGACTGGACAAGGGTTGATAGCAAGTCTGATGACTGACATCCCTCCTAAGTTACAGAGCGTACTAGATAGGCTACACCTCTTCCAGGAAGAGTACAGCATTGAAGAGGCCAAGTTTGGGGGAGCTATATGAGGTGGACGAGCTATAGGACAAACTGCACACGGGGGTATCGGATGACGCCGAAGTAAGACAGTCGGCCGATCCTCCTCACATTGAACCCATCCAGCGAAGAATCCCCACATTCGAGACTTGGGATCCATTAGTGGAAGTTAATCTGGGAACGGAAACGGAATCAAGGATGACCAAGATTAGTGGTATCCTTAGCGCATAATAGAGGGATCAAGTGGCGAAGCTAATTAAGGAGTATCGCGACTATTTTGCATGGGATTACCATGAGAGCCCGGGCTTTGATAGAGCTTTGGTAGAACATCGGTTGCCTATCAAGGACGGATGCAAGCGCCACAAGCAGCCTCCGAGGAGGTTCAATCCTGAACTGATGCCGCAGATCAAAGCTGAGATAGAAAGGCTATTAAAGGCTTGGTTCATAAGAACCGCCAGGTATGTAGAATGGTTGTCCAATATAGTACCTGTCATTAAATAGAATGACAAAGTCGGGGTTTGCATCGATTACAGAAACCTAAACTTGGTCACTCTCAAAGATGAGTATGGTATGTGAGTGGCTGATATGTTAGTCAATGTCACGGCTACTAATGCCATCTTGACTTTTATGGATCGTTACTCTGGTTATAACCAATTCTATGTGGCTGTGGCGAACACCCATAAGAGTGCCTTCAGATGCCCTGGCGCCCTAGGCATCTATGAGTGGTTGGTCATGCATTTCGGCCTTAAAAATGCGGGAGCCACCTATCAAAGGGTGATGAACGCGATATTCCATGACTTAATCGGCAATAGTATGGATGCATATATTGATGATGTGATAGGAAACTCCAAGAGTTTTGAGGCACATCAAATTGAGTTAGAGCAGGCGCTAAAACGGATGAGACTCCACAACCTCAAGATGAATCCCACTAAGTGTGCATTCGGTGTATTTGTAGGGAACTTCCTAGGCTTCTTGGTGCATAATCAGAGCATCGAGGGGGATAAGAACAAAGCCCGAGCAATCTTAGAAGCTAGACCGCCCAGGACTAAGATGGATCCTCGTCAAGATCAATTTCCTGAGGAGATTTATTGCCAACTTGGAGGGGAAAAATGAAAGAATTTTCACCATTACTAAGACTGAAGAGCACTGAGTAAATGACATGGGGGGCAAAGCAGCAAGAGGCCTTTGATCAGATCAAGGCTGCCTTGACTAATCCTCCAATCCTAGTTCGTCCTTTGCACAAGAGATCGTTGAAGCTTTATATTGCAGCCGAAGATGAAGCCATCGGTTGCCTTCTGGCCCGAGATGATGACAGCAGTGCTGAGCAAGCTATTTGCTACCTTAGTAGGATTGTCAACGATGCGGAAACTAGATATTCTCCTATTGAGAATATTATTTGCTACCTTAGTAGAATATTATTTATTGCCCAAAGAGGTTCGAATTGTATGAAAAGTTGATATTGTAAGGTACCTTCTTAATCGGTCCGTCTAGCAAGGTAGACTTGTAAAGCGGGCCATTAAATTATATGCACAGAGTCCTCCTGCGGTGCCTTAAATGGAAGGATGCCTACTTCGTCATGGCTCAGATCAATGAGGGGGTTTGTGGTTCTCACTGGTCTGGCCCCATCATGAAGTGGCTGATCTATAGACACGGGTACTATTGACCGACTATCATGATGCTAAGGGATACGAAGCTTGTCAATTGCATGGCCCCATCCAGCAGGTGCCCGCGGACGAACTCCACCTGATAGTCAAGTCACCCGATAGGCAAGTCGTGGTCATTCAGAGGATGGGCCATGGATTTGATTGGAAAGATATACCCTCCTAGCTCCAAAGGTCAAAATTTTATTATCGTAGCCATGAAATACTTCACCAAATGTCAACCAGGTCGCAGTAATCAGGTTCATTAACAAAATCATCTTTAGATTTGAGATCCTAGAAACCATCACCGCGGACCAAGGTACACGTTCATATGAGATCAGGTGGTAGCCTTTTCTCAAGAATACGACATTAAGATAAGGCACTTGACGCCTTACTATGCCCAGGCTAACAGACAAGCTGAGTCCACCAACAAGATCATCATCGAGCTTATCAAGAAGAACATAGAAGACAAGCCTAGGAGGTGGCATGAAACCCTCAACGAGTCATTGTGTGCTATGAGAAATTCAAAGTCTACAACCACCGGTATAACCCCATACCGATTGGTATACGGCCAAGATGCACTCAGCTTGGACGAGTATGAACAAGTCATGTTAATGGAGTTGGATTCAGTGGATTGGTCGCCCTCAACAAGCTAGAATTCAAAAAGATAAGAACTGCCCGCGCCTACAAAAACCTTGTTAAGCCTAAGCAGTTTGTTGAAAGCAACTTGGTTTGGAAAACTATCTTACTTATCGGGGTCAAAGACCCTAAGTTTGGTAAGTGGTCGCCGAATTGGGATGGACCCTATATCGTGAGTAAGACCTAGGACAGAGGCTCTTACAAGTTGATTTCGTTGGAGGGGGAAGAACTCGATAGGAAAACAAATGGCAAATACTTAAAAGCGTATTACCCCACAATGTGGGAAAGCATGCAAAAATAAGGCACCAAGGCTCAGTGTTCAAGAGGTGCCGCGCCACACACTGGCGGCCTATAGTGATCACAAAGACATTAAGAAAAGAAAAGCTAAAATCTCAGCCTATTCCTCTTGATCTTCCTCCGTGACAGGAGGGTTGTCGACAATAGGTTGGTCCTCTTGATTGTCTTGGCTTACGATCGGGGCAAGCTCCTCGGAATTGGGGTGGTCACTTCAGCGGTGTCCATTGCTGCCGTGTCAAGAGAGTAATCAGTGGCCTCCTGCATGGTCTAAATATGCACGGTCTCCTGCGATATCCCTATTTTCCCCTCGGGAACAAGGGCTTGCTAGAAGGTGACACGCAATTCACCTCATGTTGTCACCGTGCTCCAAATGTCAACTCGGTTGCGCTGGAGGTCCGCTTTCATTCCTGCTTTCTGTGGAAGAAGGAGAGTCAATGTGGGATCCAAAGCATAACTGCGGTGGAAGAGCTGGTGAAGGTTGGTTGAAAATGGTGACAAGTTTCTGCTTGGCCGCCAAACTCTGAGGGGTAAGAGTGGCCAGTTCCGCCTGGAGGGAAGCGATGGTGGTCTCAATGGTGCTAATCCGCCTGTCAATCTTCTCTTGCTCTCCCAAAACGATGCTATTATCTTGGCCAAGGCAAGGAAGGTAGCCTGCTACCTGTCTTTCTCGGCTTGGAGGTTAGCCAATTTCTGTAATGATGATTGTGCAGAACTCTCGGTTATGCAGGCTCAGGCATAAAGGTTGGGCCGGTCGCCAAGATGGAGAGCTATCTGATGGAAGGCATTCTTGTAGAAATTTACCAGCCAAGGTTGTGCTTACCCGGGCGAGATCTTCGTCCAATGAAGTGATCGGCGTTGGGGGCACATCCAGGCTCATAAAGTAATTACCGAGCTAACTCCTCTTCTGACACGACTGGGTCATCCACGACTAGTTGGAATGGGAGGGGAGAAGGAATGTTGAGCTCTTCGTTTGAGAGAATGTCAGTCTCAGCTGGTCGGTCTTGTGGAAAGAAGAATGAAGTTCAGACACGGCAAAAAAGGAGTCAATAGGATTTTGAGAAGAGGTGCTTACAATGTCATGATTCGGGCAGCATCGTGGTTGACGAGAAAAGGCTGGCTCCGGGGAAGAATGGGTTTTCTGCAATGCATCATAAGGGTCAATAGGAAATAATGTTGAGGGTGAAACGACTGAGATGGTTGGTAATCAGTGGCAGGAGGTGGTCGAGCCAGCAGGCTTCGAGTTCGCTTCCGCTAAAGGAGAGGCACTTCATCCCCGTCATCTTCATCATCCCCATCGAGGTCAACGAACATTGGTTCTTGAGCTGTGTAAAAGAAGAACATCAGCCAAGAATATTAGGAATACTGAATGAGAAAATAACAAAGGGATCGGTCTGTGTTTAACTCAGTAGGGGCAGGTCTAAGAGCAGTAAGGGACCTCAACCGAGGAGAAGAGCGTTGTTGAGTCGAAGGGTTAGAAGTTGGATTCTTTTTATTCTTCTTTCCTCTTTGACTAACAGGGAGATTGGGGGCCACGATATGTGGTGGACTGGTAGTGGTAGCCATGGAAGTCGGTCGAGCAAGAAGACCTTTAGAAGCACCCATATATCGATTGATATATTCAGCCGTGGACTCTGGAAAGAAACATTTGGTAATCAGCTGCCACCAGTGTTGGTAGTCATGAGTCACACCAGGTTGCTTGTGATATGTGCCCCAAATGAACATCAGGAACTTGTCATTGTGGGCTTTCAAGATGCTTCTGAGGTCCATCAACAAGAGTTTTCTCCTCCGCTGAACAGGGACTTAAGAATTATGTGGTAAAGGAGTTTGTTGGCTAATGCCAAATTGTCGAGCCACGAAGTTAGGGTGATATATATGGCTCAATGGCAAGAAAGTTGTTGAGGGAAGTGAGTCTGACGCCGGCTACGAGATCTCTAGCCACGTGAACACAACACCAGTTGGCTGACATGTAATGGTTGTTGTATCATCCCCAAAATGGCTAATCTCAATTCCTGAGATTAGTAGTTGATTTTGTTCCATTAATTTGTAATTTGATTTATTGAGTATGTTTGAATACATGATTTCTAATTATAATTAGCTAATTGTATTAAGTATGTGCATATTGTTGAATTAGATTCAATGGGGGAGTGTAGGAGTAATTAGAAGGGTGTGCCTAGCTTAGGGACAATTGGGTCATTTTACTAGTTTTTAACTTCAACTCATTAAAACGCACAACCACACAACACACCCACTTTGATAAAAAAAATCAGATTTTTTAGAAAACAAAAGAAAGAAAGAAATAGAAAAAAAGAGAGAGCGAGACCTACGAAGGAGAGAAAGAAGAGGAGAAAAGGGAAAATATCTCAAACCCTTACTCATCTCATCAAACAAGTTGAAATCATCCATGTAATTCTTTCTTCTCCCTCTCTAGTTCAGCCATCAACTTCCATTTTCTTCTTCCAAGTCTTGGTTTTTCGAAAATGCCATGGATGGAGTAGATTGAGTTGAAATTTTTGAATGGATGTTAGTTTGGAAGGTTCCTAGAGGTTTAGCATCAGTCACCTTGTAGATAGAAGAAGGTTAGAAGCTTGATCTTTGGGTTTGGGCGTACTTGGGAGATTGTTGGTGCCTAGGGTTCGATTTGGGCATTTGGGAGCTTAGAGCTTAACTCGATTTTTCATCTTTCGCTTTCTTTCGTGTTGATTCCGACATTGAGGTGAGTTCTTCGAATTTATGCTTGTGATTTTCTTAAAACTTGTGATTGGAACTGAATAAGATGATTTTGTGTTTAGTTGCTGGAAATATGGTGATAATTTGGGCAATTATGATGTTAAAACTTACCATTGGACGAATTCTGGACATAGGTTCGGTTTTTTTGATGCTGCGTATTTTCTGGTTATCCAAAAATTGTATGGTTTACCTTTTTAGAAACTACACTTGTTGCTCTTTAACTTGGCACTGGTTTGGTTAAAAATGGAGTTGTGTTTCTTGAGATATAGGTGTCACAATTTAGGTCAAAATTCTGGAACAATTCTGTGTATAGGTTCAGTGTTTTGTGTATAGTGTTTTCATTTGAAGTTCTCTTTGAATAATTCTTGTTCCATTGAAAACTAGATTCCATTTGCGTTGGTTTAGGATCAAGTCCCATGCCATTGGATTGAGTTTTGAGCATTCTAGAGGTGTCACAACTTGGGGGACAGAATATTTCCTGTTTAGGAACCAGTCAATTTGTTTTCTTAAACTGTACTAAATGGCTCATAATTTCGAAAAGTTAAAATATTTTTTAGAAACAACACATTCTAAGCTTTCCAATGAGTGGTTGTTTGTTAAATTCCGATATTGTTTGATGTATTAAATAATTCGTCAAAGAATAGGTATGTTTGCTGTAAACTTCTACTCATATGTTGTTTGTGGAGATTTTGAATTGTTATCGCTTGTGAACTATCGAGAGAGAACATGATCTTGTTTTAACAAAAAGGATTTGGTATCCACCCCTCACCAAAGGATTTGGTATCCTATTAATCGGATTTTAGGGTCCGATAGAAATATCAATAAATCACCGCGAGTAGAGTTGTGAGGGAATAGCAAAGAAAAAGAAGAATAAGTAGCAGCTGAGCTAAGTCATGGAGAATTGAGGGATCTTGGAGATCCGATAATTACCTTGCTTAGTTTCCTAGGTTTATTCTGTACTTTCGATATTATGACTTGGACTGTGTATCAAAGTTGTGTATCGTTTATTAAACTCTAGTTGAGATATTGAACAATAGAGGGATAATGACTTTGGACTTTTGGGTTATAGTTGTTGAGTAACCCTTTTAGAACTTGTGATGGTTTAAAAGGGATAACTGGATGAGTTTTCATCAATGTTTAGTTATGTTCAATGTCTTAATTTAGAAGTAGCACTCTGGTATGCTAAATATGTGTTTTCCATTATTTCTTCTAAGGGTGTTACAGTTGTCCTCAGTAGGAAGATCCTTTTGGAGTGCATGGAAGATCCACAGGGGTCCGATGTTCTTTATGATGACAAGGCACCATTCAAAGTCAGCAGGGGACACACCGAAGAGTGCCCAAAGTATTTCCAAGCGCACTATGGGTAGAACCGAGGTTTCGGGAAGTTCCATGCCTAGAACCCTGGGAAGAGATGCTGAAGATGAAGGGTTTGCCACCGAAAAATGAGGAAAATAGAGGTGAATCCATAGTTGAAGGAACCAGATAGGGCCCTCGGCTTTGGCATAGTTCCCAGTGTCTTTGAGTTACCTAAGAAGGCTCTCCATGCCCTTGTAAAGAAGGACCAAGAAGAAGGGGGGCCAAGCATAACCACGACCGGAGAGAAGCATCATGTGGATGAGGGCGAAAGTTCCTTCGCATCCCCAAAGGATTTAGTGCTGCAGAAGTACTTGCTGAAAAAATACATTAGGAAGGCATAATGTTCTCTGTAACACCCCCTTCTAAATTAACTATTAATCGGTATATAAAATCAGAGTTTTAAAAGAATGTGAATCATTGAAAAAGGTGTCACATTTCAACGCTTATAAAAATCATCTAGTTTAAAATCAATGACGTAAAGTCCACAATCAACAGCACGATATATAGCACGAATAGTTTGGGGACGGGCCCACAACACCTGTTTTAGTTTACAGCACATAAATAAAATAGCCTCAACACAGCGGAATGGTATCAATACATCAATATAACAATCCAATACATCAAAACGACAATAATAATACTACTACGCCCTCCCCCTGGTGCTACATATCAGAGCTGACACACTACTGGAAAAGAGGCATAAGGATGCCCTCACTCTCGATCACCTGCAAGTTGCCGACATAAGAAGCAACAAAGGCAGTAGGGTGAGTCTCTTTACACAAATAATAATGATTAAGAAAAGCGTTATAATAAGGAAGGCAGCAAGCGACACTAATTCAAAACAACTCACCACATTTTCAATATAATCATCATGTTCATAATTCATCCACAAACTCATCAAATGCTTGACTAATGCATGTAATGCAACATGCATGTGGATCCATCATCACCGCTATTAGCCTGGAGGGCACTCACCGCTTTGGCCGAAGCCACCGCACCGCTTTGGCCGAAGCCGACACACCGCTTTATGCAACATGAGTCATGCGACACTATGACTATGCACCACCACACCACACATAAACCATAATAATTATTAAACTCACCGCTTTGCATTTCTCAACTCAATATAATCAACATAAAGGTCTTAAGGTTATCGCACCGCTTTGGACCGGAGTCCCTCACCGCTTTCACATCTCCGATTAATTACAACTCCGTACACACCGCTTTATATCCTTAGGCTAGTAATCTAATTTTTACAATTCAACTAGCTCATCAAAACCATCAACAGTAGCCTTTATTTAACATTCCACTAACTTAATTCATCAATTCACTTAATTCATCAAAACAATCAAGGCTGTAGCATTTATTTAACAATTTTCCTTGAACAACAATTCACTGGAGCCACATAACAGGAGCAATTCGAAATAGGGCCACAATTCAACAATGATAATTATTCAACAATTTCAAATAACAACAACAATTTACTAAGACCACAAGGAAACAACAACTCAACTAAGACAACCACCCACAGTAGCCATTATTCAATAATTTCACAAAAACTCCAATAATTCACTATGACCACATGGAAGCAGCACTTCGACTATAACACCCACCCACAGTGACAATTACTCAATAATTCAACTAAACCCACAATTCAACCTATCACACTAAATCAACCAAAACAGTAGCTATCCTATTCAACAATTATATTCAACTAAAACAATTATTTAACCATTTCACTAAAACAACAATTCATAGGAGGAAGCAATAGTTCGACTAAAACAATTAGTTCAACAGTGACCATTATTCATTAGTTTCACAAAAACAACAATTCATAGGATAACAATGAAAGCCCAATTCGACTGGAGCACCAACAGTGGCAATTTGAATGGAACAACAATTCAACAATATTAATCACTTAACAATTCACTAACTATACCATTAACATTTATTTTCATCTCACTAACAGTAGCAATTATTCCCTCATTTCACAACACAACAAATTCAGCCTATATCACTACAACAACCCAACTTAAGCATTATTATAGGTATAAATAGAGCCCCCTAACCTTGAGATTGATGAACTCAGCCACTCTCAAGCCACAAAAACGAAAGTGCAGCAGTCCCCTTCCTCTCCTCTTACGCAACCGTGAGCTTCAAGGCCATGGAGAACAACACAACAAAGGAAGAAAGAAGGATTTGAGACCACCACTTGGAAGAGAAGAAAAAATGGAAGGGAAAAGGATCAAGGAAAGCTTACCTAAACCAAGATGAGACAAATTCCTCTTCTCCCCCTTATGCTGGAAGTCGCGCCTCACCTCCCTCTCACTCTCTCAGTTTCGCTGGTTTCTTTCTTTTGATGGAAATGAAAATAGTTTTTAGGTTTTTGAGGCTTTAGGATAATGGGAATGGGCTTGGGTCACTTAAGTGGCTTGGGCCCATTTTTCACACCACCCCTATTAATTCATCTCACCCCCTGAAATAAAACAAATTCTAATTTAATTATTCCACTTAAATAATTTTGTAATCCCTCAAATAACTTAATTAATTAATTTAATTAAATTATTTTAGGGTGTTACAACTCTCCCCCACTTAGAGAATTTCGTCCTCGAAATTACCTGAATCAAATAACTCTGGATAGGCTTCTTTCATCTTACTTTCCAATTCCCACGTCATGCTCTCGCCCACGGCTCCCAACCAAACCACTTTCACTAACTTGATCTCTTTGCCTCTTAACACCTTTACCTCCCGGTCTTCAATTCTAACCGGCATAGTCTCCACGGTGAGGTTCTCCCTCACCTCTACATTATCCATCTGGATTACGTGCGACGGATCAGGTACATACTTCCGCAACTGAGATACATGGAACACGTCGTGCAGATTAGACAAATTAGGTGGCAATGCCACCCGATAGGCAACTTTCCCAACTCTTTCCAAAATCTGGTATGGGCCAATAAAACGAGGGGTTAGCTTCTTAGATTTCAAGGCACGACCCACACCTGTCACCGGAGTGACTCTCAAGAATACATGGTCACCGGCTTGAAACTCTAGATCCTTTCTTCTCTTATCATGATAACTCTTCTGCCTACTCTGCGAGGCTTTCATCTTCTCTCGAATCATCTTCACCTTCTCTGTAGTCTCCCGCACAATCTCAGGGCCTAACACCACACTCTCCCCTGATTCATACCAACACAAGGGTGTCCTGCACCTCCTACCATACAATGCCTCGAAAGGCGCCATCCCAATACTCGCATGAAAACTATTATTATAAGTGAATTCAATCAATGGCAAATGGGAATCCCATGAACCTCCTTGTTCAAGAACGCATGCTCTCAACAAATCCTCTAGTGACTGGATAGTTCTTTCCGTCTGCCCGTCTGTCTGGGGATGATAAGCGGAACTCAATCTCAATTTAGAACCTAAGACCTCTTGCAAGCTTTTCCAAAATTCAGAAGTAAATCTAGGATCTCGATCGGACACGATACTCAAAGGAACACCATGCAGCTTCACAATAGTCTTAACATAAATATCTGCCAACCTCGGAACCGGATAAGTCATATTAATCGGCCAAAAGTGCGCAGATTTCGTCAATCTGTCCACAATCACCCATATAGCATCAAATCCTCTCACTGTATTCGGCAACCCAGTTACAAAATCCATGGAGATACTATCCCACTTCCATTCCGGAACATCCAATGGCTGCATCAACCCTGCCGGCTTCTGATGCTCCACCTTAGATTTCTGACATGTCAAACAAGCATACACGAATTGGGCTACATCTCGCTTCATGCCAGGCCACCAAAACAGTTTCTTCAAATCTTGGTACATCTTTGTGGCTCCTGGGTGGATACTCAACTTACTCCGATGACCCTCTTCAAGGATTTCCTTCTTAATCTCTTCGTCATCAGGAATACAAATTCTTCCACGGTGCCTCAACACATCTTGTGCATCTATCTCATAATCCTTACTCTCGGAATGATCAATCCCAACTGCTGCTTCAACTAACTTAATATCTTGTTTCTGAGCCGCTCTAATAACATCTAAAAATTCATTGTGAATCTTCAACATTCCTAGTCTCACACTCTTAGGCCTCATTTCACAGACCAAACTCAAATCCCGAAACTGCTCAATCAGCTCGAGCTCCTTCACCATCATTGCAGACACATGAAAGGACTTCCTACTCAAAGCGTCGGCTACAACATTAGCCTTCCCCGAATGGTAGTTCAAACTAAAGTCATAGTCCTTCAATAATTCCAGCCACCTCCTTTGCCTCATATTCAGTTCTTTCTGATCAAATAAATACTGCAACCCCTTATGGTCACTGAACACCTCAAACTTAGCACCATACAAATAGTGTCTCCAAATCTTCAAAGCAAAGACAATCGCTGCAAGCTCTAAATCATGAGTAGGGTAGTTCTTCTCATGAATTCTCAACTGCCTAGACGCATAGGCTACTACCTTACCATCTTGCATCAGCACACCTCCTAAACCCATCTTGGAAGCATCGCAATACACTACAAACGGTTGCTCTGGAACAGGCAATACCAAAATAGGAGATGTGGTCAACCTCTTCTTCAACTCATTGAAGCTCTCTTCACACCGGGCATCCCACACAAAAGCCTTTCCCTTACACGTCAATTGAGTCAACGGAAGGGCTAGCTTAGAGAAACCCTCTATAAACCTCCTGTAGTAACCAGCCAAACCCAAGAAACTCCTTATCTCAGCCACCGACTTTGGGCTCTCCGACTGCAACACAGCATCAACCTTGGCTGGGTCTACAGCTATACCGTCACCAGAAATCACATGGCCGAGGAAACTCACTTTATGCAACCAGAACTCGCACTTTGACAATTTTGCATAAAGCTTCTTTTCCTTCAATACTTCTAGCACTAACCTCAAGTGCTCTGCGTGCTCTTCTTCCGTCTTGGAATACACCAAAATGTCATCTATAAATACCACTACAAAACGATCCAAATAGCTATGGAAGGTACGGTTCATGTACTCCATAAACACCCTGGGTGCGTTTGTGACACCAAACGGCATTACAGAATATTCATAATGCCCATATCTAGTTCTGAAAGCCGTCTTCTGAACGTCCTCATCCTTCACCTTGATTTGGTGATAACCCGACCTCAAGTCGATCTTGCTAAACACCTTAGCACCCACCAACTGGTCCATTAAGTCATCAATTCTCGGAAGCGGATACCTGTTTTTGATTGTCACTTTATTCAATTGTCTATAGTCCACGCAAAGCCTCATGCTCCCATCCTTCTTCTTCACTAACAACACAGGTGCTCCCCAAGGCGACACACTAGGCCTTATGAACTTCTTCTCAAGTAACTCCTCTAGCTGACTCTTCAATTCAGATAATTCAGACGCCGACATCCGGTACGGTGCCATAGACACAAGCCTCGTACCCGGCACAAGATCAATAGCAAATTCAATCTCCCTCTCTGGCGGAACACTCGGAATCTCATCAGGGAATACTTCCGGAAACTCGCACACTACCTTCAACCCCTCAATAATATCTTGACTTTCAACAGACAGAGACGCCATCAAGGCAAATAGATGGACTTCTTCCTTCATTAACCTACGCAATTGACCAGCAGGCAGCAAGGCAGATTCTTCTTCCTCAGGGACAAGGAAACTCACTGATCTCTCGAAGCAATTGATATGCACATGGTTCTCAACTAACCAGTCCATACCAAGGATAACGTCCAATCCCTCCAAAGGCAAACAAATAAGGTTCACAAGAAAATCTCTGCCGAAGACTGACAGAGGACACTTAGCACACACTAGGGAGGTAGTTACCGACCCCTTAGCTGGAGTATCAATAACCATCTCCCTCATCATAGAAGACAACTCAAGACCCAATTTTTCAGCACATAATGAAGCAATGAAAGAATGAGTAGCACCGGTATCTACTATAGCAATCACAGGAATACCATAAATAATGCAAGTACCTCTAATCTCGTTAGCATCCTCGGATCCTGCCAGCGCAAACACTTTCCCTTTAGCTCTCTCCCTCTTGGGTTTAGGACAATTAGCACTCACATGCCCCACTTCTTCACAATTATAGCAGACAATCCCTTTCTTTTCACAGTTAGCAGCTTTATGGCCCTTCTGACCACACTTGAAACAATTGGCCTTGGGGCACTCATTACTCTTATGACCAGGCTTCTTACAAGAATAACACACAATGTCCGAAGGGGCACCTCCCCCACTTGACTTCTGACCAGCACCTGCTTTCCACTTACCTTTACTTCCAGCAACATCATAGGGCTTTGCCCTAAACTGAGAATTCCTATTTTCCTTCACAGCCTTGTAAGCAGCATTACTGTCTTCCTCATAGATCCTACACTTATCAACCAATCTAGCAAAATCCCGAATCTCTTGATACCCAATTGCTTTCTTTATATCAGGGCGCAGACCACTCTCAAATTTGACACACTTGGAGAACTCCGAATCGGCATCATTGGCATAGTAAGGACAAAATTTGGCCAACTCCTCAAACTCATCAAATGCTTGACTAATGCATGTAATGCAACATGCATGTGGATCCATCATCACCGCTATTAGCCTGGAGGGCACTCACCGCTTTGGCCGAAGCCACCGCACCGCTTTGGCCGAAGCCGACACACCGCTTTATGCAACATGAGTCATGCGACACTATGACTATGCACCACCACACCACACATAAACCATAATAATTATTAAACTCACCGCTTTGCATTTCTCAACTCAATATAATCAACATAAAGGTCTTAAGGTTATCGCACCGCTTTAGACCGGAGTCCCTCACCGCTTTCACATCTCCGATTAATTACAACTCCGTACACACCGCTTTATATCCTTAGGCTAGTAATCTAATTTTTACAATTCAACTAGCTCATCAAAACCATCAACAGTAGCCTTTATTTAACATTCCACTAACTTAATTCATCAATTCACTTAATTCATCAAAACAATCAAGTCTGTAGCATTTATTTAACAATTTTCCTTGAACAACAATTCACTGGAGCCACATAACAGGAGCAATTTGAAATAGGGCCACAATTCAACAATGATAATTATTCAACAATTTCAAATAACAACAACAATTTACTAAGACCACAAGGAAACAACAACTCAACTAAGACAACCACCCACAGTAGCCATTAGTCAATAATTTCACAAAAACAACAATAATTCACTAAGACCACATGGAAGCAGCACTTCGACTATAACACCCACCCACAGTGACAATTACTCAATAATTCAACTAAACCCACAATTCAACCTATCACACTAAATCAACCAAAACAGTAGCTATCCTATTCAACAATTATATTCAACTAAAACAATTATTTAACCATTTCACTAAAACAACAATTCATAGGACTATAAGGAAGCAATAGTTCGACTAAAACAATTAGTTCAACAGTGACCATTATTCATTAGTTTCACAAAAACAACAATTCATAGGATAACAATGAAAGCCCAATTCGACTGGAGCACCAACGGTGGCAATTTGAATGGAACAACAATTCAACAATATTAATCACTTAACAATTCACTAACTATACCATTAACATTTATTTTCATCTCACTAACAGTAGCAATTATTCCCTCATTTCACAACACAACAAATTCAGCCTATATCACTACAACAACCCAACTTAAGCATTATTATAGGTATAAATAGAGCCCCCTAACCTTGAGATTGATGAACTCAGCCACTCTCAAGCCACAAAAACGAAAGTGCAGCAGTCCCCTTCCTCTCCTCTTACGCAACCGTGAGCTTCAAGGCCATGGAGAACAACACAACAATGGAAGAAAGAATGATTTGAGACCACCACTTGGAAGAGAAGAAAAAATGGAAGGGAAAAGGATCAAGGAAAGCTTACCTAAACCAAGATGAGACAAATTCCTCTTCTCCCCCTTATGCTGGAAGTCGCGCCTCACCTCCCTCTCACTCTCTCAGTTTCGCTGGTTTCTTTCTTTTGATGGAAATGAAAATAGTTTTTAGGTTTTTGAGGCTTTAGGATAATTGGAATGGGCTTGGGTCACTTAAGTGGCTTGGGCCCATTTTTCACACCACCCCTCTTAATTCATCTCACCCCCTGAAATAAAACAAATTCTAATTTAATTATTCCACTTAAATAATTTTGTAATCCCTCAAATAACTTAATTAATTAATTTAATTAAATTATTTTAGGGCGTTACATTCTCCTTCTGTTATGTCTCCCGTGTTTTTGGAAATCAAGGACATAAGATTGATGAAGGCGAGGGCGAAGGCATAGTCAGGGTCGACACCGGAGAAATTAGGATCAGCATGTACGACATGACCACCGGCGGGAAGGACCAGGATGGCGGTCACGTCATGAATGGTGGGAGAAAGGATGCCCCAAGGGAAAATGAAGCGTTGAAGGTATCAAAATTGGGAGAGACTTTGATGACTGACACCTGGATCATATCATAGATTCCCCGGGATTTCCAGGTTTCGCCTTTTGCATCAGATATGTGTTTTACCTATTCGGCATAGCCAGTAGAGAACTTCGGCCATCCTCGAATATCTTGGTGTTTAGCCCCCACAGTGCACCAGGACTTAGTGATGCGGATGCCAGTGAAGCCGAAGCGTTTGTCAAAGGCGTTGTAACAATGATTAGCATTTGAGGTGTAAGGATAAGGAGTAGTTAAATCGTCCACTTCGGAAAAGAGGCTGAAGGGGACCACGATAGTCGATGATGTCTGACGGGCGTGGCCGGAAGAGTATGAGACTTGATCATGGCTACCATGGTTGTGGGTTAAAGAGAGCGAGAAACAAAGAGGAAGGTGCAAGAGAGGTTTAGAAGACAGACGAAACAGGGGTTTTTCGACTCTAAATGGTTATTTATGGCTTTGAAAAGAATGAAATGCTTGGGAAACCGGTGTTGCGCCGTTTAGCGGGAAAAGATAGGCCATCACACGTCTAATCAATGACGCAACGACTAGTCATCATGAATAAAGCGACATGTTGCTTCAGTTTTTGTGTTGTCAATCACATCCACTCGGCTAGAGAACAACGCAAAAAGCAGGGCATTTGTTAACACCCAAAATAAGGTGAGTTGTTGGCCGAGGGAAAAAAAGAAAGGTTTAGTGCCAAAACGTGTGTCGAGGCGACCATGAGAACAATAGGGAAGACAAGGTACTTGCCATAAACACGTGGCACATTCGGGATGAGCAGATAGAGGTATAGTATTTGGGAGCTCGAAGGAGTGCAGGTAGAACACCGACGAGCTACGAAGGCCATAAGTGGAGCGTGGGTGAGGAAGGCTATGGCTGAGGCGAGGAATATATTCTTGGAGCACAAGTATTTGATGCACGTGGACATGTTACGTTGGAGAAGTTATGGTCAAGGAACAAAAGACCCAATGGAAAGCGGAGCGAGGAAAGTTTTACCCCACTAACCGTGCTAGTGAGGTGTGGAGAAGTGGACTCCGAGTTTCTAGGGGCTAGGCTTAATTAGAACCGTTGATCACGATTAATCCGACTGTGAGCAGATGTAGGCTCCAGTAGTGGCCAGGGAAGGCTCGTGTATATATATTGTAGCACTTGTACAGTTCAAAGACACACATCAATCAATAAACAAGTCTTTACTTATTCTATTTTCATTATCGTTTTTCTTTATGCTTTATTAGTTTCATACATAATCCAAGCCTCACTCTCTCTCATACCTAACCTAACAACTCTTTGGAGGAGTTAGGGAACCCATAGTCGAGGAATAGAGTTCCTTCCTCGGTGCAATCGCTTGAAGAAAGAGAATCACAGACTGTTCAAACCTCTAGCCGATTCCACCGCTAGGATACAAGCATTTGACGAGAACAGATAATTTGCCCTTGAGCTGAGTGAAAGAAAACCATCAACCGAGAGCATGAGAACATTAACTCAATGTGGTCGAAGGGATATGTTAATGACAGACTTACTTGGAACGGGCACAGAAGCAACGATAGATCGCAACCTGGACGAAGAACATTGCGGAGTAAAGAACCCGGAGGCTATTGTTCCTTTCATCTTGGTTGCATGAGGGGCAGAAGGTGTAGCCGCTGCATTAGGTGGTGGACTGGTACGGGCAGCCACTGAGGTAGGTTGAGTGGGAAGTCCCCTTGCCGCATGTAACACCCATTTCTACCCGGTAACGGTAAAATTAATACAATGTCAGAGTTGCAAAATCTCCAACGAACAAATGGAATGCTACACTTTCGACTTAAAAAAAACATAATCAAATCACCTGTAAAATCAGATATATAACACTCCGATTCGGATGAACTAATAAACAAATCTGTTTAGTCTCTAAAAATAAGTCAACTTTTGTTACTACACAGCGGATTCACAAGAAATATTCAATTCAAAGTAGTCGTGGCATCTTTACCCAACTTAGGACAACTCAGAAATAGCAAAATTCTTGATAGCAACAACTTTAAATCCAAACACTAAAATAACATAACAATAAGGAAAACATGCGTTCATCCCCCCCGAGTGCTACGTATCAGAGCGACGACACCGACCCGAACTAACGAAGGTAAACAGCCTTCATTCACGATTACCTGCACGTTACCAACAGTGGGTAACATTCAAACAGAAGGGGTGAGATGTCGAACCATATAATAGGACATATGAAAAAGAATATATTAGATTCAGGAAATGTAAATTCACCACTTCACAGCTATCAAACAACTTCAATCATCACGAGTCATCAACATAACTACTTAAATATGCAACACGGAATGCGACTCGATGCCATGCACATGCATGTGGTACCATTGGAGCAGAACTCCCAACTTAAAGATCTGCCAATAAATAGTGGCATCATCAAAGCATAAGCCTTCAACTTAATTTGCCAGTCCAGGCCAACTTATTTGAGCATCAGCTCCAACTTGGAATGCTATGTATGTGACGCGATGTGAATGCCCAAACAATCAATAATAATAGTTACATAGCAATACAACAACAAGAGGAATTCCACGTTGGCCATAGGCCTACAATTTAATATTTTGCCAATAAGTAGAGGCAATCCAACCAGATACGACATCACCTGGAGAGTCGCCACTTTCGACAAAGTATACTACTTAACAAATTAATCAACATACTCTACAAACAAACACATAGTTATTCGGGCTGTCTTCGACCATATCCGGTTAATTAGTTACCTTCTAAATTTTTCTATCGGGTACTGCTAATTCTGTCCTACACTATTACTAAAGTCTACACTAGTTATTAGTCGCACCTGTCAAAATCATTAGGCTACTCGTTTGCGGCTTCTACTACTAAGTTGCTTTGATACCACTAATGTTCCTTATCACAACATTATTAGTTCGGCTGCATTTGAATAATCCTAATGTAACACCCATTTCTTCCCAGTAACGGTAAAATTAATACAAATTCAGAGTTGCAAAATATCCAACGAACAAATGGAATGCTACACTTTCGACTTAAAAAAAACATAATCAAATCACCTGTAAAATCAGATACATAACACTCGGATTCGGATGAACTAATAAACAAATCTGTTTAGTCTTTAAAAATAAGTCAACTTTCGTTACTACGCAGCGGATTCACAAGAAAAATTCAATTCAAAGTAGTCGTGGCATCTTTACCCAACTTAGGACAACTCAAAAATAGCAAAATTCTTGATAGCAACAACTTTAAATCCAAACTCTAAAATAGCATAACAATAAGGAAAACATGCGTTCATCCCCCCCGAATGCTACGTATCAGAGCGACGACACCGGCTCGAACTAACGAAGGTAAACAGCCTTCATTCGCGATTACCGGCACGTTACCAATAGGGGGTAACATTCAAACAGAAGGGGGTGAGATGTCGAACCATATAATAGGGCATATGAAAAAGAATATATTAGATTCAGGAAATGTAAATTCACCACTTCACAGCTATCAAACAACTTCAATCATCACGAGTCATCAACATAACTACTTAAATATGCAACACGGAATGCGACTCGATGCCATGCACATGCATGTGGTACCATTGGAGCAGAACTCCCAACTTAAAAATTTGCCAATAAACAGTGGCATCAACAAGGCATAAGCCTTCAACTTAATTTGCCAGTCCAGGCCAACTTATTTGAGCATCAGCTCCAACTTGGAATGCTATGTATGTGACGCGATGTGAATGCCCAAACAAACAATAATAATAGTTACATAGCAATACAACAACAAGAGGAATTCCACGTTGGCCATAAGCCTACAATTTAATATTTTGCCAATACTACATCACTTGCAGATTCGCCACTTTCGACAAAGTATACTACTTAACAAATTAACCAACATATTCTACAAACAAACGCATAGTTATTCGGGCCGTCTTCGACCATATCTGGTTAATTAGTTACCTTCTAAATTTTTCTATCCGGTACTGCTAATTCTGTCCTACACTATTACTAAAGTCTGCACTGGTTATTAGTCGCACCTGTTAAAATCATTAGGCTACTCGTTTGCGGCTTCTACTACTAAATTTCTTTGATACCACTAATGTTCCTTATCACAGCATTATTAGTTCGGCTGCATTTGAATAATCCTATTGGTAAACAATTATCATACCAATTGGAAAGTAAAGGTTAACCCACGACTGGAGAAACCAGATGGGACTCTCGACCATGGCATAGTGGCTGTTTTATTTGAGTCACCTGAGGAGACTCTCCATACCCTTGTTAAAGAGGGCCAAGATGAAAGGGCCCCAAGCGTATCCCTGGCCGGAATAGAAGCATGGGGACAAACCGAGAGAGCTCTCTGACTACCTCAAAGGACTTGGTGCCGTAGAAATACTTATTGAAGAAATATAAGAGGAACACCTGGTGCTCCGCCTCTGTTATGACTCGCGGTCCTTGAGAGTTCCAGGATAGGAGGTTGGTGAAGGCCTGAGCGAAGGAGCAGTCCATATATGCACCGGAGAAGTCTCGGCCACGTCAAGCACACGGTAGGGGTCAAGATTCCCCATGGTAAGATGAAGGCGTTCAGGGTAGTTGACCAGAAGCTCTTTAGAGGAAAGAGGATGTCGAAATGGTTAGGGACTTTGGGAGTCGATTCTTGGATTATATCAAAGATGCCTCAGGACTTCCATGTTTCGCCCTAGGAATCAGACACCCTGGCAACCCATTCGGCGTACCCAGTAGAACGGTGAGGTCCTGGAGTTGGGCCTCCTCAGTGCACCAGGGGGCGCTGAGGGGGACGTTCCCGAATACAAAGCGCTCTTGGAACAGGTTGAAACCAAGGTCGACATCAGAAGTACAGGGATGAAGCGTGGCCAGTGTCCCCGCGGTAGAAAACAAACTGAAGGGGACCACGGTAGTCGGAGGAGTTGACTGATTTTGGTGAGAAGAGGTGGTTTGATTATTGTATGACATGGTGGGCGACTTATGACAGAAGGTGGCAAATGCAAGAATAGTGTTGTGGTCTGAAACAGTTTAGTTCTGAGGACGACAAGGAAGCAAACAGTAATTGTGCCTTGTTTAATTGGCAATTTATAGTCTTCGAGGGAAATGACTGATTCACTTGGGGAACTATTGCTTCGCCGCATCGAGTCGCGAAAAAGGCAGGTCGTCACACGTCTAGTCATCATAGCTGCTGCATGGTGTCGTTTCAGCTTTAGTGTTGTCAGTCACATCCACTCGGCTGGACAACAACGCAAAGAAGGGGGCATTTTTTAACACCCAAAATAAATTAAGTTAATAGCCGAAGGGAGAGAAAGAGAGAGATAGATAGAGAGAGAGAGAATAAGGTGAAAATGGGGGCGAGGCAGCCTTAAAAACACTAGGGAAGGGGAAATACTTGTCACGAGGAAGGTTCAAATAAGATACTATCAAGCCCCGAAGGAATGGAAATGAAGACCCAGAGGTGCTGCAAGACTCAGCTGGAGAGTTCCTCGGCCACAGAGTGACTCGGCTGAGGCACCAACGCCCGAAGGCCGAAAGTGAGACATGGCCAAGGAAGGATGTGGCCGAGGTGAAGGGTACTTGCTTGGATCGCAAGTATTCAATGCACGTGGACATACTACGTTGGAGCGGTTAAGGTCAAGGAACAGAAGACCCCGTGGAAAGCGGAGGGATGAAGGATGTACCCCACTAACTCATGCTATATATATGTATAGCTGCACTTGTACATTTTAAGAATACACATCAATTAATACACAAGTATTTACTTATTTTATCTTCGCTTTATCGCTTTTTCTTTATGTTTTCTTAGTCTTGTAGATAATCCAAGCCACTGGTCCCTCTCACACCTAACCTAACACTATTTGGAGAAAGAGGAATCGCAGACTGTCCAAACCTTTGGCAGATTCTACGGCTAGGATTGAAGTGTTTGACAACAACACATTGATAAATGAAAAAAAGATTGGAAAGTAGATATATAGCTTTTAAGACAAGTATATGCTAACTATCTACATGATGATGATTTTGATGTTGGTATTGTGTGGCGTACTCTCATTTGCTAAATTTCCAAATATTTCTTCATCCACTAGCCAACCAAGTTTAAGAGTAGATAAGATTATAAAACAAAATTTGTCTACCTCATCATTTTATTATGGTTGATTATTGATTAATTCTATTCTTTGAAAACTAGCTATTTACTTTGAGCACTTCCGTCTCCCGTATTATGATGATTGTGTGTTGCTTATTGGCATATGACTGGAATTTAACTATGTTAGGCTTCATGTTGATTTTTTTTGGCATGGTAGGAAACAAGGCTTTTTTCATCTTTAGATTTTCTTCGTTGGAACTTCTAGATTTGCCAAATAATATATGCCAATAGTGTAAGTATGTATATAATGAACTTATAGACTACGAGTTCCTCTACATTCATGTTTTTAAGTTGAAGTTACATTATTGAACTTCTAGATTTGATTTTCTGACTACTATTCATTATATCACCAAACCCTGTGTATTTAGCTTGATCAAATTCAGCTTTATGGTTGCTGGAAGGATCATTTGAGTATCTTAAACATATACCTATTCTTTTTTCAGTCTAGTTGCCTCATTAAAGATTCATCCTGTCCAAAGTGATCTATCATCAATATATTATTGACAGATTTCAATTAATTCCAGACCATATTAACTCAAATTACAAATTTTGGCTAACTAAAGAATTTGTGATGGATTATCCATGGGTAATTATTGAATTTGCGATGGATTTGTGGCAAAATTTGCAACTGAAGTTTGGGACAGATTAGCGACATATGTGTTTGCGACGGAAACATCCATCGAAAATGGTTTGCGACGAGTGTTTTTGCGACGGAATTTGATCCGTCGGAAATATTTATTAGCGACGGTTATTCCTGCATTTGCGACAGATTTTTTCATCAGAAATCAGGGAATAGCTTGTAGTTGTAGTCTCAAATACTAAAACATGATAAGAACAACACAAAATGACAGTTGGGATGATTGAAAAGAATAGTGAACATTGATAATAAAAAGGATGATGGTTCAGTTGTTTGTTCTTTATGAAGACTTCTCAACACTGAAAATTTAATTTTTAGCAAAACAAAAAGAAGAAAGAAGGATATTCGTATGAGAACCATGAAAGGGCGATTTGGCCGTTGAGTGGGTGGAGGATTTTCGACAAAGAGAGAAGATGACGGCGTTACGTATTGCTGTTCATTATTGTAGTTAACTTGAATTTAATAATACACATATCTATTCTTTATGGCAAACAGTAAGATCAATTTTCTCCTTAATAAAAACTAAAATTCCTACCCATGCCATGCACGGGGATATAATCTTGATGGATGAATCAATAATTTTATTTGTACTATATATAGCTTTAGTACAATCTTACATGTTTACCTTTTTTATTAACTATTGTATATATTTTTATGTAATTAGGTTATAGCTACATAATATATTATTCAATGCAAATTATTTATGTTTCAGTATTAATATCAATGGCAAATACTAAAAATGTGACAACTATAGTCATTTATATTAAAGTAAATAAATATTTATATAAATATCAACTATATATATAACATAAAAACTGAGAAATATTTGTATTGTTTAGTTAATTTGTAGCTATTAAATAAAATTAATGGAGGGATTCTAGTTCGATCCAGTTTGGTTTAATTTCTTCTGCAATAAATAAAAATGTAGTGCAAAATTTTGTTATGCGTGGTTGTATATTTAACTTTGTTTCTTGCAAAAAATTACATATAACCAACGTCTTGTTTAAAGAATTAGAATGTGAGTGGTGTTCCGGACTGGGCCAAGCCCAATCCGTACAAAGAGCGGCTCACAGTGGGAGTGACCCCCTCTCCGCGTCTATTAATACGGCACCACCCCCATAAATCAGGTCTCATTCATTTGTACCTCTTGTTGACTTCTAATTGCTGACATTGGCATCAGAGTGTCAGCAAGTACCAACCACCCAGCAACCTCGAGCTCGGAAGGGATGACCTCAACAACCACACTGCCAACTACTCAACCCGGATAATCACCTCAGAACTAGGTATCAAACATTGGCGACCACAGTGGGAGCTCATCATTAGCTCTCACCAAACTCACTTCCCTTTCCAGGGCTCCTCGAGGTCGACCACCTACCGGAGGTCAATCTCGGCCACAAAGTGTTATCGAGCCACTGCTCCAACCCGATCAAACGTCCGAGGGGCACGTTCTGACTCTCAATGCGGAGGAAGCACGATCTGCACTGTTGCCTCCGCCTCCACCGGTCGTCGAAGCCATCCAAGTCTCGGTAAACCCGGTGAATCAGATATCAGACATTCTAGACCATAGAAGAAGGGACATGGCAATAGCAGGAAGTGCGCTTGACTCAGATTGAAGACGAAGTCGCAGCTGTCCGAGCTAACACCATCGCAGCATTAGGACGGGCTCGTGCCAAGTCTCCAACTCAGCAAACTGTGGCGTCAAGACGTCATCCACTAGTGCAAAAAAGGGATTTAAAGTCAGGCGAAAAGGGGATTTAAAGTCAGGCGCCCACTTGACTTTTATTAAGTCGACTTTGTATGTCAGGAGTTTTAAAGTCAAGCGATCGCCTGACTTCGTAAGTCTGATTTAAAGTCAAGCATTTATTTCGCCTGACTTCGTAAGCCAGTTTTAAAGTCAAGCATTTATTTCGCCTGACTTCGTAAGTCAGTTTTAAAGTCAAGCATTTATTATTGCCTGACTTCGTAAGTATGATTTAAAGTCAAGCATTTATTATTGCCTGACTTCGTAAGTATGATTTAAAGTCAAGCATTTATTATTGCCTGTCTTCGTAAGTATGATTTAAAGTCAAGCATTTTTTATTGCCTGACTTCGTAAGTTTGTTTTAAAGTCAAGCATTATTGCGCCTGACCTTAAAAGTTTTTTTTTTCAAATTTTGGGTTAATCTATACACCCTGGTTATACAAATTTTCGTTCCGTAGAAGCGACTCCACCGGGGATCGAACCCAGATCTCTGGTTCCGTAGACCAGCGCCTTATCCATTGGGCCATGGAATCGTATATCAGTGCTCAGGTCATAAATAATACTCACAGTAAAACAACCATAATTTTCGCACAATTTTTAATACACCTGGTTGATTAAAAGACAAACTACATGTTTTTTTTTGACAAATGAGACAAACTACATTACTACGTGAGTGAGAGTTGATCACTAGTGGAAAAATGGGATTCAAAGTCGGACCTTTCGGACATTTAAAGTCGGACATTCACCCGACTTCTATCAAAGCGACTTAGAAAGTATGTTTTTTTTAAAGTCGGATTAAGGTCCGACTTAAAAAGTACGTTTCTAAGTCGGATTATTAGTGCGTCCGACTTTAATTATTAGTGCGCCCGACTTTAAATGTTCCTTTTTTTTTTAAAAAAAAAACTTTTTTTGTAGCTTCCCCTGAATTGATTGACTGTTCAGCAAGACAACAAATTTGAGGCAAGAGAAGGAAACAACAATGAAAAAAAAATGATGCCAGATTGCCAAGCATCATTAAATCACTCAAGCCTAATGTGTGTTAAGGCCATATCATATCCCAAGGCAAAAACCAAAAATGAAAAAATAACAACAAAAACAAAATCTAAATGTAAAACCATTTTCTACAAATCATACATGTCAGTTGCACTATCTATAGATTCTTCTCTTCTGTGTTCACTAAAAGAAGTCTTAGTTTCTAGCTGATCAACATCAATTGCAACTTCATCTGTTGTAGCTGAAAGGGATTTTTTGTAATGATTCTTTTGTTGCCTTGATTTAAGAATACGCGTCAAAACTTGGACTATGTCTCTCATCGAAAGTCGCTTTCTCGGGGCACGGTTGATGCATTTGTAGGCAAGTGCTGCCACTTCATTCAGCTCTTGGAATTCACATTTTCCCTCAAGCTTAGTTTCATCCATCAGTATCATTCATTAGAACAAATAGAAAACTAAGTATTTTATTAAGAGTTACATACTCTACCTATGAATTGAATATGAATATGAATATCATTCAAATGGAAGTAAATACCAAAACTCAACTAACTAACAAACTATGAAAAGTTGTTACAACTGAAGAACTAATTTTAACTAACTTCCAAACTAACTTTCTAATACATTTTAATGGAACAATGCCATCAAAGATTCATTAACCAAGTGCTTAGTAATGACTTGTTTTGATTTGTATTATATATCATGAAAAAATCACGAAATATGTTTTATCTTTGTCGGTGCTTGTAGAGGGGGGAGAGAGAGAGAGATCTTACAAGCTCAACATATTCCATAAGACCCTGCTGAGGATTTCAGCTAGCTATAAGTTCAAAGAGCAACACGCCAAAACTGTATACATCACTTTTTTTGGTGAATGTCCCTGAAGATATGTACTCAGAGTCGAGATAGCCAAAGGTACCACGAATAGCTGCATGTTTATCCACCATCTCTTCTCTTGAAAGTCCAAAATCAGCAACCTGTTTGATTCAGAACATCAAAAGCTACAACATAAGAATCATGCTAACCAACAAAAAATATAAGGGTCGGCGAGGTCTAAAGGCGATGATTAACAAGAACATACCCTGGCTCGCATAGACTGGTCTAAGAGTATATTGTTCGATTTGATATCTCGATGGATTACCAGAGGAACTGCCTGAAATGACAATTCATACAGTTATAACTAAGTATACAAAGCAGAACTATATCAGTGCAGATCATATGGTAACTTACCCCATCATGAAGATACTCCAAGCCTCTTGCTACATCTAAAGCTATATGAACCCTCATATCCCAGCCCAGCGTCCTGTTCTCTTCGCCTAAATATAGACACAAGTATACATGCTTTCATTTATTATTGCTTATGCAACTTGAATTTGAAAGAAATTTCCAAAAAAGATAGATTGTTGACTTACTATACAAATGGGAAGCCAAGTTGCCTTTACTCATGTAGACATATATAAGCATATGTTGTCCCTTTTCTGCGCAATATCCGACCAAATTTACCAGGTTTCTATGATGTAACCTTCCCAATAACATAACCTGAGAAAATTTAAAAGAACATCAAAAGTTGAAATAGAAAATCCGGAAAGACCTCAGGTCATAGTTCAATCACTTTAAAATTCTTAAACCCCCAAATAACTGAACCTCGGACATGACCATTACCCGATTCAACCAGTTGAACCAATCGATTTGGTTCGGGTTCTTAAAACATTGAGACAATTGAAAATTGCTTCTGTTCCAGTCACTGCATTAGATAGAACATGAAGGTGACACTATAAGGACATGTCATTCCAGTAGCAATAGCAATATCATATGTAAATCAAACAATAAACTCACCCACATTTGATAAAACTGCAAGAAGACAAATGAAACCTGAAATTTAGGATTGAAAAGCTATAAAAATAATAAATGAATTAGAAGAAAGAACTATGTATTACAGGGAATTTCAATGATGTAACATTTTACTATTTTGTTGGATTGAAAACAAAAAAAAAAGATTGGAGTGGGGACCTAGTGAGGAAACTGGTGGTTGATTCATCAAGGAAGCTAGATCGTAAGCAGTTTATGAAGGATTACAAGCATGAGAAAGTGGCAGTAGAATTTCCTTCAGACATTAGACTGTAAATTTTGTTGCAAGTTGATTGTATAATTTATGTATAACTCTTATTTATTTCTGGATAGGTTTTTTTGTGGGGCTAAGGATTGTCATACCCCAATTTTGTCCGGCTTAGGTCAAAACCCTAATTTTCAATCAAAAATAAATCAAGTCTTAGCATTCATCCTAGAGGTTAGGAAGAGAATCATGCTTGCATCTTAGAAGTTTCAGAATGCATTTTAGGGTTAGAAAAGCATTGCATGGCATTTTAGAGCACTTTACAGCATTTCTAGGGTTTCTAGGGTTTTTCCTAGTTCAAAGGGTATTTTGGTAATTTCACCAAAAAGACTTATTTTCTCATCATGCATGCATTTCTAGAGTTTTAGAGTCATCCAAAGGGTCTCAGGATCATTGTTAGAGTGGAAATGAAGTTTGGAGCAAAATTAGGGTTTTTGGGACCAAAAGGGCATTTTGGTCATTTCACTAAAATAAATAATTTCTCGGTAAAAACCATTATACATATCTTGGGGAATTTATGTGAATCCAAGTGAGTATAGTTGTGTATTTTTTGTGCATCATGGGAGTATTTTTGGCATGAAATTCGGTTTTTGAACAAAAGGGTAAAATGGTCATTTCCTTTGGAGTGGGGTCAACAAATCAATTTTGGGATTGGTGAGATCTTAAAATTCAGAGCCCAATCATTGAATCATGGGACATGGCCCAAAAATGGCAAGAATTTAGAAGAATTATCTTGAAAGGAATAATCAATATTCCTTTGAATTTTGAAAGGTCAAGTGTAGTACAATAGTACAAGTTGCAATTCCACTCACTCTCTCTCCTATGTGCTGCGAATTTCCTCTAAATTCCAGCCCATTTTTTTGTGCTCTTTGATGCCCATGATCCTTGTGAAATGATCCATAGCCATTGATTAAAATTTTTGATCAAATCCTAGGCTATAACTCAATGTAAAAAGACCTAAGGGCCCTCAACAATTTTTGCTCTCCAAAAAACCTCCAAAACCGTGTGCACTCCTTCACAACCAGCTCATTTGTGCTTCTTGAGTGTCCCTAATCCTTGTGCATTGCAATCTTGACCCTCCATTCAAATTCTATCTCAAATCCTAGTGGATTGCAAAAAGCACATTGTCACAAATACCCTTAAAATGACCTCCACATAAAAGCCCAAAATTGGAGAGGCTAAAGGACTCACTCTCATTTTTACCCTAGCACACAATCAGCTGGAAGAACCCTCTCCTCCTCTCCTTTGCCCAGCCGAAACCTCCCCCTCATTCTCCTCCTCAATTTCTTCAACTTTCATCCACTAAATCACTTAAAACTCATTCCATATTCATATATCCTCTTCCTTTCATCTGTGATTCCACATTTACGTCATCAAAGGGGTTGTTCCTTCAAGGTTACGTGGCTGTTGTTGGTGATTTTTGAGGAGTGTTGGTGATTGGTTACTCTTTGCATTTTCATCCACTTTCTTGCATCAAAATCCTTTTTCAACTTATATTTGCATCTCATAACATCATTTAAATGTAGATTAGGGGCTGTTGTGGGTGAGAGTTGGTATCTCACCCACCAAATAAATTGTTCTTGTGACTATGTGTTGATTATGTGTTGTTCTTGTGATTTGCTCTTTGTTCATGTGATTTTCACCAAATAAAAACATGTTTTCCTTTTCTTTTTGCTTCAGCCTTGGGCCTAATTCATGATCTTTGTGTTGATTTGAAGTTGAATAAAGCATGATTAATTGTGCTAATTTTATGGATTTAAGATGAACTATGCATATTTGTTGATTTTAGGGTTTTAAAATTTGTTTTTGGATAAAAAGGGCTTCGGCCTTAAGCTGAATTTTTGGGGTTTTGCTTGTTAATTGTTGTTCTTCATGTATCCATGTGATTGGTTTAAGTTTGCTGAAGAAATTTGCGGATTTGGGGCATGTATAGTTTCGGGTTAGCTAGGGTTTCCTAGTACACCTCTTGATTTTTGCTTTCTTTTATATATGTGTTGAATAATTTGGCAATAGTTTGTTTGAGCCTTTAAATGATGGAAATGCCTCTGTTTTGAGCCCCCAATTGGTAGGGTTTGCACTTGTGTTAATTGTTTGCAATTTGAGTCATGATCCCATAATGAATTGTGTTGATTTTATTGAGGTTTCCCTTGTTGTTTTTATGGTTTTGCAAGTTTTATTATGAACTAGGGTTTCGTTGTCTAAAAATGTTTTCCTCAAGTTACTTTAATGCTTTCTTGTTTGCCTATTGTAAATTGTTGATGATAGGCAAGTTGATTCTCACTAGTGCCTAGTGCACTTTTCTCAAAGTGAGAGGATTGCTCTATGTGATTCAACCTAGTTGTGTTTATTTAATCTTTGTATTTTTATTTGCTTATTGTTAATGGTTGATGATAGGCAAGTTGATTCTCACTAGTGTCTAGTGCACTTTTCTCAAAGTGAGAGGATTGCTCTATGTGATTCAACTTAATTATGTGTTTATTTAATCTTTGTATTTTTATTTGCTTATTGTTAGTGGTTGATGATAGGCAAGTTGATTCTCACTAGTGCCTAGCGCACTTTTCTCAAAGTGAGAGGATTGCCCTATGTGATTCAACTTAGCTTTAGTGTTTATTTACTTGCTCTTGTATCCTAATTTTATTATTGTCCATTGTTGATGATAAATCATATGATTCCCACTTATGCCTAGTGCATCATATTCTAAGTGGTGAAGATGATTTTAGATGATTCAACCTTCCCCTTTTAACTTCTTAATGAATAAAAGATGAGATAGTTAGGTTTTTGGTTTAAGGTCCATGGGGTATTGCAAAGGATAGGTTACCCAAAACCTTGATGCTCCCTCCTCTTTGATTGTGTTATTAGCCTTTGCGCACTTATTCATGAATGCAAAGGATAGGCCTACCTTAGCCTTGATGCAATTTCTCCTTTTGTTCATGTTATCGAGAAATCGTTGCTCATATGTTCCTTAGTTTAATTAAGACAATTCTATGCATATGATCAATTGCTTACTTGTTTTTGATGCATTTTAAATGTCTTGATTCAATTGTATGCCATTCCATCCATGTGTATGACCTCCTAATGAAAACGTAAGTCTACATGCATGTTGTAGCATAGAGTCATTAGGGTAAATACACCCCTTCCTACACACACACATTTGCTTTGAGAACTTCATCTTGCATCCTTGATAAGTGGATCTTTTGATCATATTGGCATGTTTAGTCTTAATTAATGTTCAACATATGCATGATTCCGTAATTATTGAATGTGCTTGAATTTTGTAACCAATCATTGATAATAACTACACCCCTTTCTTTTTCCAAAAAAAACTTTCAAACTCTTTTCTAATTAGTGCGAGTTATTAGTGACTATCACTCAAAGCCTTGGCTGGTTTGATTGTCATGAACGCCATCAAGGGTTATTAGTAATGACCACTCAAAGCCTTTGCTTGCTTGATCATTATGAAAGCTCTTCCCCTTTCAAACCCTTTTCAAAAACATTTTAATTAGAACTACGTCGCCTTTGATTCTCCACCCGGAGATACGTAGGAGCAGGGCCACGCCCCTGTCAAGCGCAAAAATAAACAATTTCCCAAATAGAAAATACAAACACATCTCTTTCATTTCAAAAACCAAAAATCTTATTTTTTAAAGTAGGGGATTAAGTCGGTCGTACGGCCGGGTTAGTCATCGTTTTAGGATAAGTGAACTGTGGTCCTCCAGAGCCCCAGTGCTCCTTCAGCCCTCAGCGGCACTCCAGACCCCCAGCGGTCCTTCAACACAGATCACACAATCCTAAAACCCCTATATTAAAAAACACCAAACACACAAACATTTTCTACACAGAAGAACTACGTAGCTTTGAGTTCTCCATCGCACCGGGAGATACGTAGGAGCGGGCCATGTCCTGTCAAGCACTTTTTTCTAAAAAAACATTTTTCCCCTTTTTTCATAATAAATAAATATTTTCATTAAGAATTCTTCAATAAGAAGTAGAGAGGCAAGATCAAGTATTTTCAAGTCAACACACTAAAACCACACATTTAATTAAAGGTTCCCTCTCAGTAGAGAGGACGGGTGGGGTGCTAACACCTTCCCTGCGCGTAACCGACCCCCGAACCCTATTCTCTAGTTTCGCAAGACCAATCGCTTTCCAAAAAAGGTTTTCCTAATATTTTCCTTAATAAATATTGGTGGTGGCTTCATTGTCTTAGGAAAAGTTGTGAACGAGGAAGGTTCTCCCTCGGGGACTTTTTCGGGCGCAACAAGGATGCCTAGAGTGTCAGGAGGTTGTTATGTGTTACCTAGCCTAAGATTTAGGCCTTTGAGAGCCTAAATCTTCCTTGATTATAAACATATAGAATATACTACAAAAGTAATAGCACAAATACACATGGACATTGTTTCTTACTGTGATTTATCTTGGTGTGAGGTGGGTAGATCATTTCTCTCTGCATTGATTCCATAGTATGTAGTTTCTTTGAAATACTGCACTCATTGTTCTCTTGATGTTTCATTTGACTTGTAGAAGGTAATTCACTTGTGATTTTGTTGGACAATTTGGCTGCTTGCATGCACACTCCTCAACATTGGAGTGAGTTTTGCTTGTTTTCTTTACAACTTCATGAATTTGAAGTTAGAATGCAACATCGGAGGATTGGCCTGAAAGTGGCAATCCAGAAATGAAGTTAGCATCAAAGAATCAAAGAGTAGTAACCTACAATCATTGAAATTGCAATGCATTTCTATTTTTCATAAAATACAATAATACTTAATTATCTAAATATAGCCTGTTAAGTAGGTCTCAAGCATGAGTTATCCAAAATCAAGCCAAGCATTCTCGTATCTACTGAGAATCATCATCCCAATGAAATTAACGATTGAGATGATGATTCTAACATCATTAATCATTTTGAATGACAGCTTGTCTTAGTTCTCCAGCATAGCCAATTTGGCAATGAAATCATGACAAAGAATGCAATATCATTTTAAAGTACGTACTACTAATAAGTTGAATGTATATAATTTCCTTTGATGACATTTTGCGCTAATAGTAAATAGATGAAAATTAGGATTTGGAATATAAACCTTAACCAGCATAACCATTCTTTAATATCCTTTCTCACACAGCCCTGTGAATGAATAATGTTTGGAGCAGCATGGAAATTATCTCCACTACTTTTGTTTCCCCTCCCCTGTATGGCAGAAACAATATTAATTATCAATGCGTTTTGACATAAATTATCAATGGTTCTCAACCGAAAGGCATCAATTGTCAACCACATAAAGAAACTAGACATGCTGAGAATATTAAAAAGAGGAAGCCAAAATTGTTTTTTATAGAAAATATTGGGTTTAGTTTGTTAATAGTTTGTCAATTGTCCATCTGATTCCTTTTATGATATTAATAGGGTGTAAAGAACAAAGAGCAGAGTACATATCCTAAACCATCAATAACAGACCTGAAAATGTGGATCATCAGCTACAACAGCACGATCGTCCCAGTTGAGACGACCTCCAAATATATTCCAAATACCATTCTGATTCTGAAATTGGGCACAACGGTGATTCAAAACAACATCTCCCAGCACTTTCATTCCAACTTTATGAAACACTTTCATCACATCTTTCAGTTCATCAATGGTTCCAATAGCATAAGGATCATCAGGTAGAAATCATAAAAGTCACCTCAAGGGTCCCCAATTCAAATCTAGTAGAAAGCATCAGCAACAACCTGACATTGAATACAAAATAACATAAAAGAAAGGCATTATCTAGGAAAACCTAGAAGAAAGAGAGGACAAAGACAGAGAAGCAGCAAAGTGAGAGAGAAGAGTTAATTTCCTAATATGATGAGTAGCACTTTTTTCTACAACCCAGATTTTTGGAAATGCATTCACAAATTCCGTTCGAATCATCTTCAAACTCTGTTGACCCTACTACTTATGACGATTCTCTTTCCTTCCACATGGTTGACTTCTCCACTGAAAGAAAACCAAACTCTGAAGCTAATAAGAAGCAAAAGTCATATATTGGTGTGGAGAAAAGGCCATGGGGAAAATTTGCAGCAGAGATAAGAGATACAACAAGGAATGGTAAAAGGGTATGGCTTGGAACCTTTGATACTGCAGAGGATGCTGCTTTAGCTTATGACCAAGCTGCATTTTCCATGAGAGGAAATAATGCTGTGCTTAATTTTCCTGTACAAAAGGTCAAAGAATCTTTGCAAGATATTGAATATGATTATAGCCAAGGGTGTTCACCAGCACTTGCACTAAAGGAGAGGAACTGCATACAAAGAAATTTGTCATCAAAAGGTAAAAAGAATAAAGAGAAACAAGAATCAGAGGCAGATATTGTCTTTTATTTATATTATGAGCATAAAGAACTTTAATACAATCAAAGAACTTTACAAATTTCTTATTGTCCTATAACCATTGAGACCAATCAAGAGAAATTCCAACATGTATTAGGATTCATGCAGGTTTTGTGTCTGGAAATTCATGTGAGTAATGAACTCTCATACTAGTATTAGTTAATCATGAGTTGAGTAAATTGAAGACAATATTAGTATAAAGATCTACAGACCCATAACTTCAACTCAATACAAACACACAACAAGGTGGCATTCCAAATGGGAACACAGCACGCACCTAAGGAAGAATAGAAATTGAGGCAACCACCAACACAATCTCAAACACCCTAAATTCAACATCCTAACTAGCTATACAATCAGTGAGATTCATAATCCATTCATAGAAGAGACAAGAGTCACACTTAATTAGCTTTACCCAATACCACTTCCACTGTACTTCCTAATATATACCAAATAACAATCTTTGAACAGTATATCTTTGAACAGTATATCTTCCAAAGAAGTATTTAGGGTTATACACACTGATAGATTGGAATGGAAGAGGGTTATACACACCGATAGATTTAGGGTTTATGAAATCAGTGAGATGAGGAACAAATTAACAAAAAATACTAGAAATTACCTGACTAGAATAGGATTGCGGCAGAGAAGAGGTCCAGAAGTGGCGGAGTACGACGGAGAAACAGTGGAGGCGCGAGGAGAGGGAGAGTGGAAGGCTTGGGGAGAGGGAAAAATGCGACTGTCTTCGTGGCCGTGGTGCTCGAAGGTTCAACGACGGAGAAGGGCGGAGGAGGGTAGAGGTGTGGGAGGAGAGTGGAGGTTGAGGGAAGGAGAGTGGAGGTTGATGATGAGCAGATTCAAACTTAAAAGCAAAAGAAAGAGAGAAACTGCGAAGGAAAGAAAGAGAGCGTGAGAGAGACGGTGACGGTCACAAGGAGAGAGACGGTGACGAAGAGATAGATGGAGATGGCGGCCGAGAGGAGAGAGCCACAGAGGAAGGCGGCGATTTGGCGGAGAGAGCGACGGGAAGATGAATGGAACGGTGGAGTTTTGGTGGAGAGCGATGGAGATTTAGGGTTCGGTTTACTGTTTTGTTTTTGGAGAGCGATGGGTTTTAGTTTTAGACAAAAAAAGTCAAACAAAAATGCTAGGGAGGGAAGGCTTTTATTATTTCGTTTCACCCAAAAAAAGGTTACACCTTTCACGTCGGACATAAGCGTTATCCGACTTAAAAGTGAGAGCACCAGAATTTTTCTCGCACGTTTATTACAAAATTGCCACCGCGTCCAATTTTTAAGTCGGATATATGGGGATCCGACTTAAAAGCTCCAATTCTTTTCTAATTTTTGTACTAGTGGATTAAGAAGTAAAAAAAAAGGAAAGAAACTACAAAACATGCGAGTCAATATTGTCTGTCACACTTGGTAGACACAAAATCACTTCTAGAGCTTGATAAACTTGTCATGACTGGCAGAAGCAACTAAACCATTTACAGTTGAAACAGCCAAGGCAGTAATTAAACCATCACGAGCAGACAAAGTCATTGTCTTGTTCTCTGCCATGTTCCACAGTTCCAATGACTACACAACATGTAACAAGAGTAAGACTTCAAATTAACCATTCCTTTCTGATACTACAAACATGTGAGTCAATATAAAATAGAAAAGAATGTAGACTTGCCTGGTAACAACCAATGACCAAGAGTGAAGGATATGTTGGGTGGAAAACACAGGAGTGAAACTTACTGCCATTGCAACTAAGCTCGTGAACACAACCACCTTCACTTCCTGTTCCAAGATTCCAAATCCTGACAGAGTCTTCACTCACTGATGCCAGTAACTCCCCAGATGGATCCCAACACACAGAATCTATTGTCTTTGTGTGACCCTACAATCATAGTACAACATACAACCAATAAAGAAAGTTGATGATAAATAAGTAATACACTAATACTAAATGAGGAAGATAAAACTATCGCGAAAATCACCAAGACAGTGAAAATACAAGCTCCAGAGTTGTTACTTGTTAGGATATATATATATATATAAGTACCCTATTGTCAAAAGAATTTGATTCTTATGGCAAACGAACCTTTAATGAATATCGGCAAGCCTGTGTCTCGACATCAAGTATAGATACAATGTTCTCTGCAGCTGCAGCAAGGTACCTCCCAAGAAGGGGTTGAAATCTCATCTGGGTAGTCCCACCCTAATCAACAAGAAAATTGTCAGTAGACTGAAAAGAATACATTGTCACTTCAAAACACATGCTAAAAATAAGATAAATATACTAAGATTCTACCTTGGAGACTCTAGCACAGCTGCCATTGTTTATGCTCCAATATCGTATTTCACCATCACATGAGCAAATAAGGTCTTCTTTATTTGGATGAAAATCTAGTGGTATATTAATAAAGCAAAACTGGAAGGAAAAAAACTACTAACATTGTCAACATCCCAAACACGGACAGTTTTGTCAAATGAAGATGTTGCTAGGCGTGGCAAGCTTGGACTGAAATGAACATCAGTGATCAAAGATGAATGCTCTTCAAGAGTAGCTTTTTGTTTTAGAGAATCAGTGTACCATAAAACAGCCTGCATTACCATGAACAGAATAAAAGAAAAAAATGAATATGTATTTTGAGCGGGATAATTGCACAAGTTCACTGCTAATATCAGCAAGTTAGTTGAACAAAGAAAGTGCTATATTAAATATTCTTATCAAGATTAATTCTTTCACCAACCTTTTTGTCATGGCCACCACTTGCAAGTAATTTTCCATCAGATGAGAAATGGCAACAGGAAACTTTGCTTGAGCTTGCACGTACAGAATTTACATCAGAAAATGAGAAGCCTGAAAAAAAATTAAAAAACAATGCGTCCCAATCTGAGTCATTCGCCTCAGTTCAAGTAATTAAAGAGTAACTATGCACTATGCAGATCCAGATATAAAATATAAAGAATATTTTATCTTTTATTGCAAGGATGGAGTCAGAATATTTTATGATCAATTTAAAATGGCATTTACTGCACCTTTGCTTACATCCATAAAACGACCAACGGTATCTCTAGGGTCAGTATCATCATGGGATAAAAAAGACTCAACATTTTCTTCTAGAGATCCATCATCCACAAAGCGATCCACATCAGCCTGCAATTCAAGATCCTTATCATCCCACTGCCAAAATGGAATGGCATGAGTCTACATGCAAGGAATGAAATCATTCCTTCCAGTAATTGATCAAACCAAATATAAAAGCAACTCACCAACTGGTTTGAAGGTGATGTAAGAGTTCCGGTGCCATCCGTCCCAAACATCATTAGAGGCTTGGAAGAATTACCATTATTAGGCATGGTAGTAGGCATTGATATCACATCTCCAGGAGTATGAGTTGAGGGAGTTGAAGGCGCTGAACTTGGTGATGGTCCTGCGGTATTTGTTGTTCCTGAACTATTAGCAGGACCTGAAGAAGATACAGGTTGCTTTCTCTTTCTTCCCATCTGGCTTTTTTAAACCTTCAAGTGCATTCAGAGAACTGTGTTAGGAACCTACTTTATACTCATCGTAAGTTACATGTACATGGTATTGACAACAATAAAAGGACTGACCTGTTTATTTCCTCTAAATGAATTTGACATGCTACCATCCATGGTAACACTACCACCTCCTCCCCCTATTTTATCTTGCTGATGCATGCTATGATTTGAAGACTGAGATTGCTGATTTGAAAGAGCATGCTGTTGAAGTTGTTGTTGCTGTGCATTGATGCCTGTCTGTTGTTGATGCTGTTGTTGCTGCTGCTGAAACTGAGCCAGTTTCAACTGCACATACAGAAACATTCATTAGCATAAATATAAGAAATTTTTATTTTTATTTATAAAACTGTTCAACTAATTGTGTAGCAACTAAAAAAAGAGAACTAGCACCTTCATTAGCATATCTGTATCTCCACGAGGAAAAGGAGGGCCACCACCTTGAAGAGGTGATCCGACATTCGATATAACATCGCCAATAGGGTTTGAAATACCGTCTTTATTTAAGCCAAGATTCCTATTGTTCAATAGCATTCTCAGTCTTCTACTTTCTTCACTGGCAGATGGTGATGCCAGACTTTGTTGTGCGAGCATAAACTGTTGCTGATGCTATGGGGACTAGCCCTGTTGCTTACCACAAAAAAAAGCTGATAGACTGTTGTAATTCAAAAATATCACAATCTAGAGGTAAGGAGGAGACTATTGAAGATGATAAATTAAAATACTAAGTAAAGAACATTACCAAAGCTGGAGCACATATTATTGCAGCTGTCTGAGTAGAATGAGTTCTTCTACCAAATGGAAACTGAGTACAACTCGATGATTTTGAATTATTAACCGTCTGGATTCCTCTTGGAAATTTTGATGTAGTAAGAACATTCTCTTCAATGCACTGGCCACCTCTTCTAATTGTGTACAAAAGTATGATCATTATGCTATCATTATAATAGTTAAAAAAGATTGAATCAAGTTTTCTATCACTTGTGCAACAAATAGAAAACCAAATGTGTCAGATTCAGATCTATGTAGTTAATAGCAAAATAGTGTAGTGTGCCTACCCCCAAAAGGCCAAAACACTATAGCAAATAATTGGAGGTATACAAATAATTGGATGGAATGAACTAATATGAGAAGCAAATAATTGGAGGTATACAAATGATGGATATATGAGTGAAGACATAGATAATATAATCCTCTAGTGAATGTTAATTGCAAGTTAATGTAATCCTCTACCGAAGATTTAGCAACAACTTAATTAATTTTATAGAACAAGAATGACACTTAAGATTTAGCTCACATCATACTGACTGAGGCAGCAATGGTGTACCCAATTGCAACTCCAAACAGGTTCACATACTGGATTATGCCACATGCCTTCACCATCTTCCCTCCTGAAACCCAAAAACCATGGCATGTTCATTAATCAACATTCATCACACACAATACTACATATTTTTTTCTTCTAGTTTTGACTACAAGTCTTGTTACCTAAGATGGACTTTACTGCATCCATGTGGGTGTAATCTCTCTGTCCAGTAACAGAATCACCGGTCCTGTAACACTGTGTTAGTAAGCTGGAATTGTAAAGATTGACCACTGCAAAGAGAAGCAAGATAATAGGTCCAGCTATCCATCCAAGCTGAGCTATTGACCATGCTAGTGATTATATGTGAAATTGCTGTCCAAAATGTCCTGGTTCTCTTCAAGCCACACCAAGACCCAATCCAACTAAATTACATATTTACAGCTTCCTATCCTTCCTTGCCTCCAGCCTCAAATAAATATGTGAACATACAACAAAAAGAGATCAATCAGTGAACATACAACACCAACAGATCAATCAGTGAACATTACATAAAGCCAGAAACTTAAAAGGCACAAAAATACAAACTCAAAGCCACGACTACAAATTAAAGGCACACACAAAAATTACACCCATGAATCTTAAAATGAAAACCCTAAAAGCTGAAACCCTCAAAGCAGAAACTAATACTAAAAGAAACCCTAAACTTGAAACCAAACATGTTACCGTCAAACCCAGAAAACGAAGATCCCTAAGAAATAAAAATGTAACAACAGAGAAACAGAAAGCCCTAAAAACGGAAATGAAAACCCTAAAAACGGAAAGCCCTAAACTGAAAGCTAAAAATCCTAATATTGACACAAACCCTAACACACAAATGAAGATTGGGAGGGGAAACAGAGAAATAAAACAAAAACGAGAGAAATCTTGTGCTATAAACCCTAAAAAATGAAAGACAACGAACAGAGGCTTACTAGTGTAGAAGATGTGTAATGCACCGCCGAAGATGTGTAGAAGACGATGACGGTGAGAACGCGACGGTGAGAACGGCGTGAGGGAGAGGAAACGGTGAGAACGGCGTGGAGAATAGAGAATGGAGAATGGAGAGAGAGGGTTCGTGTCTGAGAATGGAGAATGAAGAATGGAGAGGGTTCGTGTTACTGAGAGTGAGAAGAAGGCTTCGTGAGAGTGAGAAGGGTTCTTCTTAGCGTGAGAAGGCTTCGTAAGTAATTTTTTTTTCTATTTTTGGACTTTAGAGGTCAAGCGAGAATAGACGCCTGACTTCTAAAGTATTAGAATAGAAAAATAAAATTTCACCCCTAATTACAAGTTTGCCACCGTGTCACTTATGTAGTCAGGCGAATACATGCCTGACTTCTAAAGTCATATTTTTTTCCCTATTTCTTCACTTTAGAAGTCAGGCGTGTATCCGCTTGACCTTAATACTCGCGAGTTTTGCCACTTATTTACAAGTTTGCCACCGTGTCTACCTATGTAGTCAGGCATCTGGGCGCCTGACTTTAAATGTCTAATTCTAATGTCATTTTTGCACTAGTGATCGATCACCACCTCAGCGCCAACTTGGTCACAGACATTATGCTCACCGATCTCCACTCCACTGACCTTCCTGAGCTCGAGTCCAAGACGAAGCCCTTCTTTCGGTTCATCATCAACCTGCAGTCGATATCTTTGATGGAAAAAGTCTCCTCCAGGAGGAAACATCATTCTTCCCGTGCTCAGAAGTATCCAGAATTGGCCCCCAAGATCGGTCTGGCGAAGCCCATCGAAGTCTATTCATACGCGAAATTGCTGAATGTAGAATCCCGAGATTGTTCAAGATGCCCTCACAGTTGAACTTGTACGATGGTTCGGGAGATCCAGATGAGCATAATGATGCATTCGATCTCATGTTGCAGTACGAGAACGCCAGCGCCGACGTTAACTGCAAGATTTTTCCCCTATCTCTGAGCAAGGCAGCACTAGCCTGATTCAGGGACCTCGAGCCGACCTCAATCCCATCATGGGACCAGCTCGTCCGTGTGTTCTCATCCCAGTTCACCGCTTCCAGGCTCAAACCCAAGTCCGAGGACATGTTGAGAGAAATCCACCAGGGGGAGAAAGAAACGCAACGAGACTAAATCAAAAGGTTCAACAAGGAAGCAATAAGCGTTCGGAACCTTGAAGACAAGATCAGGCTACTATTTATGAGATAGCATAGTCAGAGCGAAGAGCGAGGTCGAACTCGATCCCCTGAATGATCTGCAACCTCCTTCGGTCTAGTTTACCCCGCGCTGGGCTAGAGCTTAAGTTCGGAGCGGCGAGGTCGGGCGGGCGAGGTCGAACTCCAGCCCGTGAATGATCTGCCACCTACTTCGGTTCAGTTTACCCAGCGCTGTGTTTCACGTGAAACTGGGAGCGAAGAGGTCAGACGGGCGAGGTCAGACTCGAGCCCGTGCATGATCTGCTACCTGCGTCGATCCAGTTTACCCAGCTCTGGGCTTCAGGTGAAACTCAGAGGGAAGAGGTCGGACGGGCGAGGTCGGACACGAGCCCCTGAATGATCTGCTACCTCCTTCGGTCTAGTTTACCCTGCGCTGGGCTTGAGCTTAAACTCAGAGCGAAGAGGTCGGGATGGTGCGGTCGAACTCCAGCCCGTGAATGATCTGCCACCTACTACGGAGGAGTAGCGTAGTGCACGTTTTTGGGGGTTTCGGAGGGTCGCGTCGTCAGAGAGGTGAGTGAGCCAGGATAGGCCCGTCCCTGTGGAAGTAGTCAATGAGCCACGATAGGCTCGACCTCGTGGAAGAGGAGAGTGAGCCAGGATAGGGTCGACCCCGTGGAAGAGGTCGGTGAGCCACGATAGGCCCTACCTTGTGGAAGAGGTCAGTGAGCCACGATAGGCTCGACCTCGTGGAAGAGGTCAGTGAGCCACGATTGGCGCGACCTCGTGTTAGAGGTCAGTGTGCAACCATAGGCCCGATCGACCTCGTGGAAGAGGTCAGTTTAAGGCAAGTCGGAGCGACCCTTTGCAAAGGAAGTCAGTCCGAGGCTGCGGAAATGATATGCCACCTTCTTCGGTCTAGTTCACCCCGCATTGGGCTTGAGGTGAAACTCGGAACGAAGAGGTCGGAAAGGCGAGGTCGGACTCGAGCCCTAGAATGATCTGTCACCTGCTTCAGTCCAGTTTACCCAGCGTTGGGCTTTAGGTGAAACTCAGAGCAAAGAGGTCGAACGGGCGAGGTCGGACTCGAGCCCGTGAATGATTTGCCACCTGCTTCGGTCGAGTTTATCCAGCCCAGGGATTCAGGTCAAACTCGGAGCGAAGAGAACGGACGGGCGAGGTCGGACTCGATCCCCTGAATGATTTGCTACCTCCTTCGGCCTAGTTTACCCCGCGCTGGGCTTGAGCTTAAATTCGGAGCGAAGAGGTCGGGCGGGCGAGGTCGAACTCCAGCCGTGAATGATCTGCCACCTACTTCGGTCCAATTTACCCAGCGCTGTGTTTGACGTGAAACTCAGAGCGAAGAGGTCAGACGGGCGAGGTCGGACTCGGCCCCGTGAAAGAGGTCGGACTCTGGGAAGAGGTCAGTGAGCCACGATAGACTCGACCTCGTGGAAGAGGTCAGTGTGCCACGATAGGCCAAACCTCGAGGAAGAGGTCAGTTTATGGCACGGCGGAGCGACCCTTTGGGAAAGAAGTCAGTCCGAGGACGTAGAAATGATCTACCATCTGCATCGGTCCAGTTTACCCCGCACTGGGCTTGAGGTGAAACTCAGAGCGAAGAGGTCGGACATGAGAGGCCGTACTCGAGCCCGAGAATGATCTGCCACCTACTTCAGTCCAGTTTACCCAGCGTTGGGCTTGAGGTGAAACTCGGAGCGAAGAGGTCGGACGGGCGAGGGCAGACTCGAGCCCGTGAATGATCTCCCACCTGCTTCGGTCCAGTTTACCCCGCACTGGGCTAGAGGTGAAATTCAGAGCGAAGAGGTCGGACAGGCGAGGTCGGACTCGAGCCCGTGAAAGATCTGCCACCTACTTCATTCCAGTTTACCCAGCGCTTGGCTTAAGGTGAAACTTGGAGCGAAGAGGTCGGACGGGCGAGGTCAGACTCAAGCCTGTGAATGATCTGCCACCTGCTTTGGTCCAGTTTACCCAGCTCTAGGCTTGAGGTGAAACTCGGAGCGAAGAAGTCGGACGGGCGAGGTCGGACTCGAGCCCGTGAATGATCTGCCAAATGCTTCGATCCAGTTTATCCAGCATTGAGCTTGAGGAGAAACTAGGAACGAAGAGGTCGGACGGGCGAGGTGGAGCTCGAGCGCGAGGTCGGGCTCGGGCCCGTGAATGATTTTCCACCTGCTTCGGTCCAGTTTATCCAGCCCTGGGCTTCAAGTGAAACTCAGAGGGAAGTGGTCAGACTCAAGCCCCTGAATAATCTGCTACCTCCTTCGGTCTAGTTTACCCTGCGCAGGGCTTGACCTTAAACTTAGAGCGAAGAGGTCGGGCGGGCGAGGTCACTCTCCAGCCCATGAATGACCTGCCACCTACTTCGCGAAAGTAGCGTAGTGCCCGTTTTTGGGGGTTTCGGAGGGTCGTGTCGTGAGTGAGGTGAGTGAGTCAGGATAGGCCCGTCCATGTGGAAGTAGTCAGTGAGCCACGATAGGCTCGACCTCGTGGAAGACGTCAGTGAGCCAGAATAGGCTCGACCCCGTGGAAGAGGTCGATGAACCACGATAGGCCATACCTCGTGGAAAAGGCCAGTGAGACACGATAGGCTCGACCTCGTGGAAGAGGTCACTGAGCCACGATTGGCGCGACCTCCTGTAAGAGGTCTGTGTGGCACCATAGGCCCGATCGACATCGTGGAAGAGTTCAGTTTAAGGCACATCGGAGCGACCCTTTGCAAAGGAAATCATTCCGAGGCCGCGGAAATGATCTGCCACCTGCTTCGATCTAGTTTACCCTGCACTGGGCTTGAGGTGAAACTCAGAGCGAAGAGGTCAGAAAGGCGAGGTAGGACTCGAGCCCTAGAATGATCTGCCACCTGTTTCAGTCCAGTTTGCCCAGCGTTGGGCTTGAGGTGAAACTGGGAGTGAAGAGGTCAGACTCGAGCCCGTGAATGATTTGCCCCCTGTTTCGGTCCACTTTATACCGCACTGGGCTTGAGGTGAAACTCGGAGTGAAGAGGTCCGACAGGCGAGGTTGGACTCGAGCCCGAGAATGATCTGCAACCTGCTTCAGTCCAGTTTTCCCAGCACTGGGCTTGAGGAGAAACCCGGAGCGAAGAGGTCGGGGGCGAGGTCGGACTCGAGCTCGTGAATGATATGCCACCTGCTTCGGTCCAGTTTACCCAGTGCTAGGCTTGAGGTTAAACTCAGAGCGAAGAGGTCAGACGAGGGAGGTCATTCACCACCTGCTTCGGTCCAGTTTACTCACCGCTGGGCTTGAGGTGAAACTCAAAGGGAAGAGGTTCGACGGGAGAGGTCGAACTCGAGCCCGTGAATGATTTTCCACCTGCTTCGGTCCAGTTTACCCTGCACTGGGCTTGAGGTGAAAATTGGAGTGATGAGGTTGAACGGGAGAGGTTGGGCTCGAGCCCGTGATTGATCTGCTACCTCCTTCGGTCCAGTTTACCCCACAATGGGCTTGAGGTGAAACATGGAGCGAAGAGGTCAGACGGGCTGGGTCGGACTCCAGCCCGTGAATGATCTTCCACCTGCTTCGGTCCAGTTTACCCAGCGCTGGGTTTGAGGTGAAACTCAGAGCAAAGAGGTCGGACGGGCGAGTTCAGACTCGAGTCCGTGAATGATCTACTAGCTGCTCCGGTCCAGTTTACCCAGCGCTGGGCTTGAGGTGAAACTCGAGGAGCCATAGGAAAGGAGGTGAGTCTTGTGAGAGCTAGTGATGTACTCCCACTGTGGTCGCCAATGTTTGGTACCTTCCTTAGGGATGAGAATCCGAGATCAGCAGTTGGTAGATCAAGTCTGGAAGTCGCTCTCTCCAAGGTCGAGGTCAGGTGGATTTGTTGGATATAGTCTTCTCCCAACGCTGAGCTTGGTGGGGTTGGTACTTGCAGACACTCTGATGCCAAAGTCAACAATCAGAAGTCGAGGAGAGGTACAAATGAGCGAAGAGGGGGTCAACCCCTTGCCAAGATTGAGCCTTGGCCGTTGGATCGGTCCGTGTCGATACAGTCTGTTGATCTCCGCGTCGCAACTTTTAGCTGGTGTTGATCTCCGGCCGCTCTTTGAACTGATTGGGCTGCTTGGCCCAGTCTGGAACTGAATAACTTATTAAACGAGAGATGCCACCACCCAGTCTGGAACTGAATAATATATCAGCTAAAAGATATAGTAAAGGAGACATTACAAAGCATATGTCATTAAAATTAAATTTCTCTCTCATCTTCTCAAAACAAATTCTAATCTTATAAATGAAATACCATGTACCAATGATTAAACCAGACTTCACTTTAACATTTGAAGAAATAACATAAAATAGATCCTGATCAATGACATGTCAAATTTATTACCTCTTGAAAGTGTTGTGCTTCAGAAATCAGAGCAGATAGAGGTCTAATAATTTGTTCAGTATCATCGTCTTATTTAGCTTCGCTAAAGACATTGTTCTGAAAATTGTTCAATACTCGAGCATGGGTGCTTCTATTAGTTTGGCAGTGGCAGTAAGTAATTCAGCATAAGGCATTGTGGGACCTGTTCAGAACGGAACATAAGACAGAGAAAGATACCTCACGACGGTAGATTCAAGGTCCATCCGAATACGTCTGAGTTGGCGAAGTCTTTTGTCTAAGCTAGGAAGCCTTTTGCCAAGCTTGGAAGTCTTTCGTCCGGGTCTAACCCCGGTGGTATCCGAGGTGAGCAGGAGTTAAGATAGGAGTTGAAGTAGTTTACTACGACGTTGAGGTCGGGAGCTTCTGAGATTGGATCAGTCAAAGTCGTCTTCCCCCGAGGTTGGACCCGGGGGTCGGGTACCTGTAGACACTCTGATGCCAAAGTCAGCAAATTAAAGTCAGTGAGAGGTACACGTGAGCGAAGCGTACCTGATTGGAGGGGGTAGTGCTCTATTTATAGACGCAGAAAGGGGTCACGCTTAGCCTAGGTTGAACCTGAGCCGTGTGATTAGCAGAGGCTAATCTCATCCATCGAGCCCAGCGCAGTAGGGGCTGACCCAGTAAAGGCTGACCCTGGGAAGAGGCTGACCCTGGGTAGAGACTGGCCCAGTAGAGGCTGACCCTGGTTAGAGGCTTTCCCTGGTTGTTGCCTGGGCCAGGTCCAACACTGGGCTGGGCTAGTTATTCAGCGGAGTGCGCTTTTGTCCAGTCTGGAACAGTTGCTGTTGGACTATATGATAGCCTTAGAGGGGGGTGGTGAATAAGGTTATATGCTAAAAATGAAATCTTTTTCTTTATTTTTATTTTTTAGAATTGAAGATGCTAGTTTAAATCGAATGCGGTAAAAAAGGATTTAAACTATATGCAACAACTATGCAATCTATAACAATAGGCGGAAACAATTTATAGAGATAATGATATCTAAGCACAATAATATCAAATGCAATAACAATTAACATTTATAAGGGAAATGCAATGTGAAGATAAGGGAAAGAAGTACACCGTGATTTTTACGAGGTTTGGGATAAAAAGCCCTACGTCCTCGGCCTCCGACTTTGCAACCTTCGGACTTGATAATAACCACTATAAGAGAAGAACATCTTCAACGTCTTACAGGAAAGAAAATCCCCTATAGCTATCACACCAATCTCAATTTTCCCAAATTGAGAACCCAAGCTCCCCGCTAAGGATTTCACTACAATTCAATCTCCCTGATTGAATTACCCAAGACAACTCTCAGGATTTCACAACAATCAAATATAGATGTTTACAATTGAAAGCTAGGATCCAATCACTCAAGCATATGACAATGATGTAGTAGAGAGAGATGAGAGATTTGTATTAGTTTGATTCCCAACCTAACTAGTGATGAAGAACGTGAAGAACAGGTGTGACGGTGAGAGTTCGCGTTCTGCTTTGTGATTCGTAGGTTGGTTATCTCTGTGAATCCTTGGTTCTATTGTTTGTGAAGCCCTAGGTCCCTATTTATAGACTTTGTAAAAAATATGACCGTTGGGACCATTTTAACAAGTGAAAAAATCGATTGTTTGTTTAAAACCAGTGAGTATGACAATCGATTCTTTGCTTTAAAAAGAGAACAACTTCATAACAGAATGATCGATTGATTGCTTCTAAAACTAAGTGTAAAAATCGATTATGTACTTAAACAAAATAGGATCATAATCGATTTTGTGCTTTAAAACAAATAAGGTTATGATCGATTATGAAAAAAAAGACCTTTTAAAAATCAAGTGGATAATCGATTTTGTGCTTCCCACAATTAAGCTCATAATAGATTTTGAACTTGATGAATCAAGTCCAAAATCGATTGTTTGCTTTATAAAACAAGTGAATAATCGATTTTCCATTTTAAAAACACAAAGTCATCAATCGATTGTTTTCTTTCCAAAACAAGTTCTTTAAAAACAATCAAGCCACAAATCGATTCTTGGTTTTGCACTAGGATGTGAGAAGTCGTTTTCTAGCTCTAAAAGCAAGAGAGAAATCGATTTCTTGCTTTAAAGACCAAATCAAGAATCGATTTTTTACTTCAAAAAACAAGTTCTTTTAAAACAGTAAGCCATGAATCTATTTTCTTGAAAAAACAACAATTCATTATTTGTGCCTAACCTATTAGCTTTTATATAAAAAAAATTTCCGAGCCTAGCTCATTTCTATTTTAACAAAATAGTTCTATTTTAAAAGATCATCTCTCAACTACAAAAGTCATAGAGATAAAGTGACGGGATCTTACACGCGTCCTATGGAAAGTAAAATAACACATAAGTCTTGAACGCTTGAGTAGCTTCTCCTCCGAGCTGCTACACTTTAAGATATCAAGTCAAGTGCTTTGGTTCATGCCATGTGCTTTGGTTCGACTATAACCATTAGTAAACAGATTGTAATTTGTTATCATACAAAACAAAGAGTGTTTCACCTTAGTTCAACAGTTGCCCCCCAAGTCGAGGTCGGTCACAATAGTGCGGTGTCGGCTTGAATTGCAGGAGTCAGTGTCTCTAGGTCGGTAGGTTGGTTGAGTGTGTTATCAACCTCGGCTTGGATGTTGCCGATGAGTCAACAGAGTTGAAATGGCCCCAGGATTGCCCCCGGGTCATAAGAGCTGTCATTTGTGACGTCGGATTGATGAGAGACTACATGCGTCAAGCTGTCGTATTGATGTGACAGTTCCATCCTGGTCTTGCGGTTAATCTCCTACTCTCTTCGGTCCAGTTCACGAAATGTTGGGCTGTGGTCGAGTTCAGACAGAAGAGTTCGGACGTGTGAGGTTGGACTCGAGCCTGTTAATAACGACGTCAGCTTCCCATGTGTGTTGATTGAGTCAACCTCGATCGTCGGACATCGCGAGAGTAGCGTAGAGCCCGATTTTGGGGGACTTCGGAGGGTCGCACCATGAGACAGGTCAGTGAGCCAGGATAGGACCGTTCCCTGTGGAAGAAGTCAGTGTGCCACGATAGACACAACCTCGTGGAGGAGGTTAGTGTGCCACGAAAGGCCCGACCTCGTGGAAGAGGTCAGTTTATGGCACGTCGGAGCGACCCTTTGGGAAGCAAGTCAGTCCGAGGCCGCAAAAATGATCTGCCACCTGCATCGGTCCAGTTTACCCCGCATTGGGCTTGAGGTGAAACTCGGAGCGAAGAGGTCGGACAGGAGAGGTCGGACTCAGGCCCGAGAATGATCTGCCACCTGCTTCAGTCCAGTTTACCCAGCGTTGGGCTTGAGGTGAAACTCGGAGCGAAGAGGTCGGACGGGCGAGGTCGAACTCGAGCCAATGAATGCTCTTCCACCTGCTTCAGTCCAGTTTTCCCCGCACTGGGCTTGAGGTGAAACTCAGAGCGAAGAGGTCAGACAGGCGAGGTCGAACTCGAGCCCGTAAATGATCTGCCACCTGCTTCAGTCCAGTTTACCCAGTGCTGGGCTTAAGGTGAAACTCGAAGCGAAGAGGTCGAACGGGCGAGGTCGGACTCGAGCCCATGAATGATCTGCCACTTGCTTCGGTCCAGTTTACCCAATGCTGGGCTTGAGGTGAAACTCAGAGCGCAGAGGTCGAACGGGCGAGGTCGGACTCGAGCCCGTGAAAGACCTGCCACCTGCTTCGGTCCAGTTTACCCAGCGTTGGGCTTGAGGTGAAACTCGGAGCGAAGAGGTCAGGCGGGCGAGGACGGACTCGAGCCCGTGAATGATTTGCCACCTGCTTTGGTACAGTTTATCCAGCCCTGGGCTTCAGGTGAAACTCAGACCGAAGAGGTCGGACTCGAGCCCCTGAGTGATCTACTACCTGCTTCGGTCCAGTTTACCCTGTGCAGGGCTTGAGGTGAAACTCGGAGGGAAGAAGTCGGATGGGCAATGTCAGACTCAAACCCGTGAATGATTTGCTACCTGCTTCATTCCAGTTTACCCAGTGCTGGTATTGAGGTGAAACTCAGAGTGAAGAGGTCAGACGGGCGAGGTCGGACTCGAGCCAGTGAATGATTTGCCTCCTGCTTCGGTACAGTTTATCCAGCCCTGGGCTTCAGGTGAAACTCAGAGCGAAGAGGTCGGACTCGAGCCCCTGAATGATCTGCTACCTTCTTCGCTCCACTTTACCATATGCTGGGCTTGAGGTGAAACTCGGAGGGAAGTGGTCGGACGGGCAAGGTCAGACTCATGGCCGTGAATGATCTGCTACCTGCTTCAGTTCAGTTTACCCAGTGCGGGGCTTGAGGTGAAACTCAGAGCGAAGAGAACAGACATCGCGAGAGTAACGTAGTGCCCGTTTTTGGGGGTTTCGGAGGTTCGGGTCAAAGGAGAGGTAAGTGAGCCAGGATAGGCTCGTCCCTGTGGAAGTAGTCACTGAGACAGGATAGACTCGACCTCGTGGAAGAGGTCGGTAAGCCACGATTGGCCCTACCTGGTGGAAGAGGTCAGTGATCCACGATAGGCCCTACCTCGTGGAATAGGTCAATGAGCCACGATAGGCTCGACCTCGTGGAAGAGGTCAGTGAGCCACCATTGGTCTAGTTTACCCCGCATTGGGCTTTTGGGGAAACTCGAAGCGAAGAGGTCGAAAAGGCGAGGTCGGACTCGAGCCCTAGAGTGATCTGCCCCCAGCTTCAGTCCAGTTTACCCAGCGTTGGGCTTGAGGTGAAACTCGGAGCGAAGAAGTCGGATTCGAGCCTGTGAATGATTTGGCACCTGTTTATGTCCAAATTACCCAGCACTGGGCTTGAGGTGAAACTCGGAGCGAAGAGGCCGGACTCGAGCCCTAGAATAATCTGCAACCTGCTTCAGTCCAGTTTACCCAGCACTGGGCTTGAGGTGAAACTTGGAGCGAAGAGGTCGGACGGGCAAGGTCGGACTCGAGCTCGTAAATGATATGCCACCTGCTTCGGTCCAGTTTTCGCAGCGCTGGCCTTGAGGTGAAACTCGGAGCGAAGGTCATTTGCCACCTGCTTCAGCCCAGTTTACTCACCGTTGGGCTTGAGGTGAAACTCGGAGGGAAGAGGTATGACGGGCGAGGTCGGACTTGAGCCCATGAATGATTTGCCACCTGCCAAGGTCCAGTTTACCCAGCGCTGGGCTTAAGGTGAAAATTTGAGCGAAGAGGTCGGACGGGCGAGGTCGGACTCGAGACCGTGAATGATCTGCTACCTCCAATTTAGTCTAGTTTACCCCGCACTGGGATTGAGATGAAACATGGAGCAAAGAGGTCGGACGGGCTAGGTCAGACTCCAGCCCGTGAATGATCTGCCACCTACTTCGGTCCAGTTTACCCAACGCTGGGTTTGAGGTGAAACTCAGAGCAAAGAGGTCGTATGGGCGAGTTCGGACCCGAGCCCGGGAATGATCTGCTACCTGCTTCAGTCCAGTTTACCAAGCGCTTGGCTTGAGGTGAAACTCGGAGCGAAGAAGTCAGACATCGCGAGAGTAGCGTAGTGCCCGTTTTTGAGGGATTCGGAGGGTCGCGTCGTGAGAGAGGTGAGTGAGCCAAGATAGTCCCGTCCTTGTGGAAGAAGTCAGTGAGGCATGATAGGCTCGACCTCGTGGAAGAGGTCAGTGAGCCACGATAGGCCCTACCTCGTGGAAGAGGTCAGTGAGCAAAGATAGGCTCGACCTCGTGGAAGAGGTCAGTGAGCCACGATAGGCCCTACCTCGTGGAAGAGGTCAGTGAGCAGATCATTGTCACCCAGGAATCATTGAATCTCTCTTGTTGTCTAAAGTTCGTGACTGAATCTTTGTCAATTCGCTATCTGTATACAACTCTTTATCAGGTACGGAGGGAAAGGGTTTCTATTCTATATGGGGGATAGGACTAAGATAGTTTTGATTATCGCTATCCATGTTTTGCCTGTATTTGTTATTTATTATTTATTTATTACTTATATTATTTATTCAATTTGGATGACTGTAATTATTCAAGATGACTGTAATGATTTAAATGGTCTGTAAATTATTTGCTTATTTGATTTGGATGACTGTAACCAAATGATCTGGTTGGCTGTAACTAAATTATTTGGATGACTGTAATTTTATTACTTGGATGGTTGTAGTCAATAGGACGGGTTTATTGGATGATTCTAATATGAGTAGATTAGTAAATCACTTAGTTAAAAAAAGTGGTAGGATGAGCTAGTGTCTAATGTGTTAATAGACTAGAATGACAAGAAATTCTAAATAATAAGAAGTTCTTGTTGTTTGAGACTTAGACAAAAATCTTAGCAGAGATTGATGTAGCCAGGACTAACTTGGAATCGCTAAGAATATTAAGTGACTTGACGTTCGTGTTTGTGGTATTGCTGGTTGGCTTTATGGGTATTTTTATCGGGGACTTGTCGCACAATGGGAAAGTTATCATTCGTCGATGATTAGGAAACTTGTTCGTGTTGAAGAACCTCTCAGCATGGGCAAGAACTCGTTGCAGTATGGACGAGCTGTATCTTCGTGATTGAGTTTTGTTAAAGGCACCTCGTCGCAGCATGGGCAGGGACTCGTCGCAGCATGGGCGAGCCGTACCTTAAAATTTGATGATTGTAAGAGGAACCTTGTCGCAGTATGGGCAACGACTCGACGCAGTATGGGCGAGCCGTACCTCAATAGTTGAAATTGTATAGGAGGAACCTTGTCGCAGTATGGGCAAGGACTCGTCGCAGTATGGGCGAGCCGTACCTCAAAGGATGGTGATGATGATGGGTATTGTTGTTGTTGTTGTTGTTGTTGTTATCATCCTCGTTCTCGTTGTTGTCGTTGTGCGATATCACGTCTGATTAGGTTCATCTGTATCCATCTTGTTGTCGTCGTCGTTGTTGTTGTTTCTTGTAGGGCATTATCGGGCAAGGTATCCCGGTCCTCATAGTCCTCTCTTGGATGTTCTACATGGCATTATCGGGCAAGATATCCCGTTCGGGTTATTCCGGTCATGTTGTTTCTTATAGGGCATTATCGGGCAAGGTATCCCGTTGGACAAGGTATCCCGGTCCTATTTTTGTTCGTCGTAGGGCGTTATCGGGCAAGGTATCCCGTTCGGGCAAGGTATCCCGGTCCTATTGTTATTGTTGTTGTTATTGTCGTTGTTGTTGTTGACGATTAACTGAGTATACAAGTTATGTTTGTCGTATATACTATAGTGATTTTAATGGTGTGATCTAACCTCTCACTTCTTACGTACGAGCCCTTTGTGGTTCCACTTTATGACATCTTGATGTATGAAATGTGTTGCTCGGTTTTTTGAGAGTGACTGTCTTATATTAATTTGATGGATTGTGGTTGTCTTTGCTGTTTTAGTCTCGGTCTTATGTTCTTTATATGGTTTGGACGCTCTTTCTCACCCGTGCACCATATTTTAGATTGAGTTTCAGGTGTCGTTGATGTGAGCTTCTACGATTGTGGAGAGGTGGAGATGTGATCACTACGGATCACCCAGTAACTTGCGGAATGATACTATACGTTGATGTCACTTTCTCTTTATTTAATTGATTAAAGGTTTATTCCTCTGATCATGTGACATCGAGACTTGGGTTGTATTTTCAATATTATATTTTAGCTCATTCTAGTTACCATATTAAAAGAAATGTTTTATTGCGTTAGTTTTTATGTTATTATAAATCATGTTTATATGAAGTTATTGAAGAAAGGCTTTGTCGCATAGAGCTCAAGAATGATCTACCACCTGCTTCGGTCCAGTTTACCCAACACTGGGCTTGAGGTGAAACTCGGAGCAAAGAGCTCGGACGGGCGAGGTCAGACTCGAGCCCGCGAATGATCTGCCACCTGCTTCGGTCCAGTATACTCATCGTTGGGCTTGAGGTGAAACTCGAAGGGAAGAGGTCTGACGGGCGATGTCGGACTCAAGCCCGTTAATGATTTTCCACCTGCTTCGGTCCAGTTTACCCAGCATTAGGCTTGAGGTGAAAATTGGAGCAAAGAGATCGAACAGGCGAGGTCGGACTCGAGCCAGTGAACAATCTGCCACCTTCTTCGGTCCAGTTTACCCAGCGCTGACGTGAAACTCGGAGCGAAGAGGTCAGACAGGCGAGGTCAGACTCGAGCCCGTGAATGATCTGCCACCGGCTTCGGTCCAGTATACTCATTGTTGGGCTTGAGGTGAAACTCGAAGGGAAGAGGACTGACGGGCGATGTCGGACTCAAGCCCGTTAATGATTTTCCACCTGCTTCGGTCCAGTTTACCCAGCGTTGGGCTTGAGGTGAAAACTGGAGCGAAGAGATCGAACGAGTGAGGTCGGACTCGAGCCGGTAAATGATCTGCCACCTTCTTCGGTCCAGTTTACCCAGCGCTGGGTCTGACGTGAAACTCGGAGCGAAGAGGTCAGACGGGCGAGGTCGGACTCGAGCCCATGAATGATCTGCCACCTGCTTCGGTCCAGTTTACTCACCGTTGGGCTTGAGGTGAAACTCGAAGGGAAGAGGTCTGACGGGGGAGGTCGCACTCGAGCCCGTGAACCACTTAACACCTGCTTCGGTCCAATTTACCCAGCGCTGGGCTTGAGGTGAAAATTAGAGCGAAGAGGTCGGACGGGCGTGGTCGGACTCGAGCCCCTGATTGATCTGCTACCTCCTTCAGTCTAGTTTTCCCCACGCTGGGCTTGAACTTAAACTCGGGGCGAAGACGTGGGGCGGGCGAGGTCGAACTCCAGCCAGTGAATGAGATGCCACCTACTTCGGTCCAGTTTACCCAGCGCTGGGTTTGCGTGAATCTCAGAGCGAAGAGGTCAGACGAGCGAGGTCGGACTTGAGCCTGTGAATGATCTGCTATCTGCTTTGGTCCAGTTTACCCATGGCTGGGCTTGGGGTGAAACTCAGAGAGATGAGGTCAGACGGGCAAGGTAGAACTGGAGCACATGAATGATCTGCTACCTGCTTCAGTCCTGTTTACCCAGCGCTAGGCTTGAGGTGAAATTCGGAGCGAAGAGGTCGGACATCGCGAGAGTAGCGAAGTGCCCATTTTGGGGGTTTCGTGGATCGCGTCGTGAGAGAGGTGAGTGAGCCAGGATAGGCCCATCCCTGTGGAAGTAGTCAGTGAGCCACGATAGGCTCGACCTCGTGGAAATGGTCAGTGAGCCATGATCGGCCATACTTCGTGGAAGAGGTCAGTGAGCCACGAAAGGCCATACATTGTGGAAGAGGTCAGTGAGCCACGATAGGCCCTACCTCGTGGAAGAGGTCAGTGAGCCACGATAGGCTCGACTTCGTGGAAGAGGTCAGTGAGCCACGATAGGCTCGACCTCGTGGAAGAGGTCAGTGAGCCACGATTGGTGTGACCTAGTGGAAGAGGTCTGTGAGCCACCATAGCCCCGATCGACCTCGTGGAAGATGTCAGTTTAAGGCACGTCGAACTGACCCTTTGGAAAGGAAGTCAGTTCGAGGCCGCGGAAAAGATCTCCCACCGGCTTCGGTTTAGTTTACCCCGCACTGGGCTTGAGGTGAAACTCGGAGCGAAGAGGTCGGAAAGGCGAGGTCAGACTCGAGCCCTTGAATGATCTGCCACCTCTTCAGTGCAGTTTACCCAGCGCTGGGCTTGAAGTGAAACTCGGAACGAAGAGGTCGAACTCGAGACCGTGAAAGATTTGCCACCTGCTTTGGTCCAGTTACCCCTCACTGGGCTTTAGGTGAAACTCGAAGCGAAGAGGTCGGACTCGAGCCCGAGAATGATCTGCAACCTTTTTCAGTCCAGTTTACCCAGCGCTGGGCTTGAGGTGAAACTCGAAGCGAAGAAGTCGGACAAGCGAGGTCAGACTCGACCTCGTGAATGATCTGCCACCTGCTTCGGTATAGTTTACCCAACACTGGGCTTGAGGTGAAACTCGGAGCGAAGAGCTCGGACGGGCGAGGTCAGACTCGAGCCCGTGAATGATCTGCCACCTGCTTCGGTCCAGTTTACTCACCGTTGGGCTTGAGGTGAAACTCGAAGGGAAGAGGTCTGACGTGCGAGGTCGGACTTGAGCCCGTTAATGATTTTCCACCTGCTTCGGTCCAGTTTACCCACCGCTAGGTTTGAGGTGAACATATGAGCAAAGAGGTCGGACGGGCGAGGTCGGACTCGAGCCGCTGATTGATTTTCTACCTCATTCACTCTAGTTTACCCCGCGCTGGGCTTAAGCTGAAACTCAGAGCGAAGAGGTAAGGTGGGCGAGGTCGAACTCCAGCCCGTGAATGATCTGCCACCTACTTCAGTCAAGTTTACCCAGCGCTGGGTTTGACGTGAATCTCGGAGCGAAGAGGTCAAATGGGCTAGGTCAGACTTGAGCCTGTGAATGATCTGCTACCTGCTTCGGTCCAGTTTACCCAAGGCAGGGCTTAAGGTGAAACTCGGAGAGAAGAGGTCGGACGGGCGAAGTCAGACTCGAGCCCGTGAATGATCTGCTACCTGCTTCAGTACAGTTTACCCAGCGCTGGGCTTGAGCTGAAATTCAGAGCGAATAATCGGACATCGCGAGAGTTGAGTAGTGCCTATTCTGCGGGTTTCGGAGGGTCGCGTCGTGAGAGAGGTGAGTGAGCTAGGATAGGCCCATCCCTGTGGAAGTAGTTAGTGACCCAGGATAGGCTCGACCTCGGGGAAGAGGTCAGTGAGCCTGATAGGCTCGACCTCGTGGAAGAGGTCAGTGAGCCAGGATTGGCACGACCTTGTGGAAGAGGTCAGTGAGCCACGATAGGCCCTACCTCGTGGAAGAGGTCAGTGAGCCACGATATTCTGGACCTCGTGGAAGAGGTCAGTGAGCAACGATAGGCCCTACCTCGTGGAAGAGGTCAGTGATCCACGATATGCTCGACCTCGGGGAAGAGGTCAGTGAGCCACGATAGGCCCTACATCGTGGAAGAGGTCAGTGAGCCAGGATAGGCTCAACCTCGTGGAAGAGGTCAGTGAGCCACGATAGGCCCTACCTCGTGGAAGAGGTCAGTGAGCCACGATAGGCCCTACCTGGTGGAAGAGGTCAGTGAGCCACATTAGGCCCTACCTGGTGGAAGAGGTCAGTGAGCCACGATATGCTCGACCTCGAGGAACAGGTCAGAGAGCCACGATAGGCCCTACATCATGGAAGAGGTCAGTGAGCCAGGATAGGCTCAACCTCGTGGAAGAGGTCAGTGAGGCAGGATAGGCGCGACCTCGTGGAAGAGGTCAGTGAGCCACGATAGGCCCTACCTCGTGGAAGAGGTCAGTGAGCCAAGATAGGCTCGACCTCATGGAAGAGGTCAGTGATCCACGAGCGGCACGACCTCGTAGAAGAGGTCATGCAGCTACCATTGGCCCGATCGACCTCGTGGAAGAGGCTAGTTTAAGGCACGTCGAAGAGGACGGACGGGCGAGGTCGGACTTGAGCTCGTGAATAATCTGCTACCTGCTTCGGTCCAGTTTTCCCATCACTGGGCTTGAGGTGAAACACAAAGCTAAGAGGTCGGAAGGGCGATGTCCGGCTCGAGTCTATGAAAGATTTTCCAGCAGCTTCTGTCCAGTTTACCCAGCACTAGGCTTGAGGTGAAACTCGGAGCGAAGAGGTCGGATGGGCGAGGTCGGACTCGGAGTCTATGAATGATTTGGTACCTGCTTCGGTCCAGTTTACCCAGCGCTGGGCTTGAGGTGAAACTTGGAGCGAAGAGGTCAGACCACTACAAGAATTTAACCCGCCGAAAATTGGCGGTTAGTGGCGGATTTTATCCGCCGGAAATTAACCCGTAGGTAATGGTTTCCGTCGGATTTTCCGCCGGTAATTTTTTAAAGAACCGCCGGAAATGCTAAGAAATCCGCCGGTTACATTTTTTAAAAAAAATTAATTTTCAAATCCGCCGGAAACCAAATGGAATCCGCCGGTAATGTTTTTTTTAGAAAAAAAAACAGTTTTTTATTTCTTTTATTTAAAAAAATAATATTTATTATTCATTTATTTAAATATTTATTATTTAAATTGTTTTATTAAAATATTTATTATTTAATTCCAAAATAAATATTATTAATTTTATAATATAAATATTTATTTTTTAAATAAATACTAATTAAATGAGAATTGAATAATGCTTTTAAAATGATAAAATTTGCATAATGCTCCATACAAGAAAGTAGTAATTAAAATATATATTACAAAATATAAATTAAAATATCCAAGAATTGAAATTAAAATATATAACAAAATGTCTAAAACTCCTAGTCATAGTAGCGCTGGGACGGGTTTTTGTTGGGATCTGAATTATTGAACAATGTTTCAAAATCAATGTTGAGGTCTAGATTCGTGTTGAGTTGTTGGGGTTGCTCGGGCTGCTGCTGGGGTTGCTCGGGCTGCTGATGGGAGGAAGGTTGCATCTGCTGCGGTGCATACGGCTGAGGATATGGGCTTTGGAAGGAAGGTTGCATCTGCTGCGGTGCGTAAGGCTGAAAAGGAGCGTCGTAAGGCTGCATCTGCTGCGGTGGATAAAATGATGATGATGATGGCATAGATGGCCTCGAGTATTGAGACATACTATCAAACATTTGCTTCCAGCGCACCTCATTCAGCCGCTGTTGCTCTGCATACTGCTCCCGCTACTGCTCCCGCATCTGTTGTATTTCATGATAATGTCTGTTCTGTCGCTCTTCCAACTCACGCTATGGATCACTCAATTTCTGCCTCAATAGCTGAACATCACTTAATTCTGAAGGCGTAAGGACATAAGAGCGACCAGTACTTCTGTCTGAAGAAGATGCGGGATTCAGATTTGGAATAATGGAATTTGGGAAAGCAGACGGGCCCAAACCACCAGCTCCTACTAACTGGCCGGGTTTTGATGGCCCAACAGATTCCTTCCAAGCAAGAAAAGCCGCTCGACTCTCCTTCGCGGGATCAATCTCACTGCCACTACTCTGCTGAGTTTCACGATAACTGGTTTGCCAATCATAGAAATGTTCCTAAAATCAAACAACCAATAAATGGATAACCATTAGTATGTAATATATAATATAATAAATAAAATAAACAAATATAAATAATTAATAAACGTTATTTACCGAAATATTCATTGACCGGTCTTCAAGATATTCACCAGTCTCCTCTCGCATATGAAGTTGGCGGTATAACTCAGGCAAAGTAGGTGGCCGACCAAGGATAGCCTCCTATATATATACATAGTTATTATTTAATATTATTATTTAATATATATAAAATACGAATGCATAATATAAATTTAATCAATTATTAAATTTACCAAGCGTCTGTAATGTTCATGAAACCCCCCTCTCTCAGAAGCACGGTTCTTCTTGGCTTTCTCGCATTTTTTTTATATTCCACATCGTTCCATTTCAGTTGGAGCTCATGCCAATCAGAATCGCCAATCCACGTCGGCTGCAAATTCTTATTACGGTGTTCCCGGAGCATTTCAGAAAAGCGGTGAGAAGCTCTTGTGTTGAATGCTCTCTCAACTTCTGTAACATCCCCCAAATTAGCTAATTTAAATTATTTAAATAGCGAGGAGTCTTAGTTAATTAATTAGCTAAACCAAATATTCTTAGCATAATTTATTAATTATGAGAAAGTTATCATGGGTTAAGTAATTGTTAGTATTTATAAGCTTGAGTTTTGGCTAAGTTATTAAATTGGGCCATGTCTTAGTGATAAGGATGGAGTAAGTAAGTGAAGGCATTTTTGTCAAATCCCCAGCCATTGTACCCAGCTGAACCCAAAGCAACCCAGCACACTTCATTTGTAACTATTCCAGAAAATTCAGAATAGAGAGAGAGGGGAGAATGGTGAGATGAGGGAGAGAGAGAGCTCCATCAAATCCTCATGCATGCAAGTGATCTTCATGCCATCCTTCACCATTTTTCTTCCTCTACCCTTTGATACCACTGTTGCTGATCATCCTCCCCTATATCTCCATCCACCATTTTCGAGTAGAAGAAGGGTGGAGCTGGAAAACAAGCTAAAGGTTGAAGATACAAGCTTAGGCAGAAATCCTGTGTGAAACCCGTATGACCCACCTTCAGTAATTTCCATATATCTCACTGTACAAACCTCCGTTTTAAATCATTCTTGTTTCTTTCGAAACTAGACACAAAATCCTCCAGTTTAGGCTCAAGAACCATCCGATTTCATTGAGAATGAAGGGAGTTATCATGTCCACAAGTTTCATTTCTGAATCAGCCTCAGTTTTGACCCAGTTCCATTGTTTCCTTTATAACTCTCTAAATACTAGTTGATTGTGTGTGAAACCTGAACCCAAACTAGATAAAATTCCCTTCACAATAGACACCTTTTTTTGCTAAGTTTGAATGAGAATTGACTGAGTTATGTCCGTTGCAAAATGGCACTTTGTTGCTGGAAACAGCAGGAGCATTTGGGAAGCTGGGATTCGGTTTCGAGTCGTTTGGAGCGGATTCGGGGAAATTTCAGTGTTGTGTGCGATTTTCATCGCCAAAGGTGTGTTCTATACTCACTAGGGAATTGTTTTTATATTATGGGTCATGTATTCTGATTCTGTCTTCCGTTTTGTGATAATAAGTGTTAAAAACCGTTTTGCGAAATTGACGTCTCGATTGATATATTATTTGGTTGATTGATTGGTTTTGTGATCGTTTGTATTGATTTGTTTTTTGAGTATGTGAATGTTTGGACTGATTATGATGATTGCCGTGACTGTATTACTGCATTGTTATGTTCGGATGTGAATCAGAATGGATGTTGGAACGATCGGAATGGACAAGTTACGCGAAAAAGGCTTATTCTGGAAAACTGTTAGTCACGCACGGACCGTGCGCCCCTGGGCACGGACCGTGCGCCCTGTTTGTTTTCAACTGAGTTAAAATTCAGGACACGCACGGGTCGTGCGCCTCTGGAGCACGGACCGTGCGTGGGTTTCTGTTTCTCATTTTTAAAAACATGTTTTTCCATTCCAAATGATTCCAAGTTCATTCTAATCCACTCCCCAAGGTTTCCCAAGGATGGAAACACATTGGTATCATAAAATTGATTATGATCAAGGTAAGTTCCATATTATGAGGTTGATTATTCATACTATGAGGATATTGATGGTTTATGAGACGGCCCAATGCGGGTAATTGTGATTGGATTGAATTGTAAATGTTTATGAGTCAGGATAATGAATTTAGTAACCACCAGTGAGATCATGTCACGAAAAGTTTAGATGGACTAAAATGTTCCCTAAGTTATAATGCTAATAATGAGGTTAGGTTATGTTTATGTCATGATTAAGAGACGGCCCAATGCGGGTATATTTATATAAATTATATAAATAGAGGTTTAGGGTGACCACCCTATTGAAGTTAGCGTTCTAGGGGAGGGGAAGTCATGAGCCCTATGAACCTAGGCCCCATGAGGGATCCCTGATAGAAAATGGTCAGTGGAATGGGTTTGCCGGTAGCTTTCAAACAAAGTTGCCGGTGATATGTTAAGAATCATTGTTATGTGTGTGTCTCTCGTATGTTGATTAGGAGGACTACGAGTTACACGTTTCAGGTTTCCACGTAGTCAACTTTAAGGACTACAACTAATGAATCAAGCCTAATGAATCGAGAGAGTTAGTAAGGGGTCTCGATAGAACTCACTGAGATAATGTTATCTCACCCTTTATGATTTGTGGTTTTTAGGGAAAATAAAGGCAATGAGGCTCGGTTATGAAGCTACCGCAAAGAGATGTAGATGTTTTAGTTTAGTTGTTTATGTTATTCTTCTATTGTCTGATATGTATATTCGATTGTACGACTTATTATTGTATCAAGTTGTAAATCGCTTCCGCAACTTTCTATTTTGGGTATTGAACACTAGGCATGAGAAGTAGTAAGGCACGTATTTCAGATTATGTTAAGTTATGTTAGCGCGTTCGATAATTTATTATCGAAAATTTTTAGTCGTGTTCAATATCTGAGACAGGAAGTAACTCTGATGTATGCCAAGTGGTGCATTTCGATGTTTCTACAAGTTAGTAAATATCGGGGTGTTACAACTTCCTTCGCCGCATCCGGGTACCATGCCATTTTTTCCTATTTAAACAAATTTAATTAACTTGTTAGTAAAAATAAATTAATCGATTCAAAAAAATTAAAAAATTAAAAATTAATTAATTCAGAAAAAAACTTACTCTGAATGCATTCCACATCTTGCAATCCTTATCTTTTTTTACCTCCGTCCAATTCATCCAGGGTTTAGTGTAGTTCGCTTTGATGATGTCTGTGATCGTGCTAGATACAATCCTCCCGGGAATAAACCTGTACATATAAAAAAGATAAATTTTAGATAATAATTTATATTTAAAGTTGTAATACATCATACAAATATCGTTAATAAATTAATTAATAAATACTTACTGCTGGGAAACAACCTTATGGAATTCCATGCACAATTTCATGCCAACAACCTTATGCAATTCCAGACACACAACAATCAATTCTTATGGAATTTAAAGCAAGCTTCGATACCAATCTTTTAGCATCATAATAACTCTGCGGCAAAAGTCCTCTAACGGGGATTGCATCCAACATGATTTTAGTCATGTATTCCATGCACAATTCCGCAACGTTAAATTGAGACTTAAGACCCAACAACCGAACACACATTGATAACTTAGAGTCTGTAGATCCTTCAACATCATATTGTGGTTTGTCGAAATCCAAATTAACACCAACAGCATCAGATATCATTCCCTGAACAACATCAAACGGCTGATATCCCGTAGTCGTTGGATTACTACTTGATGTGGAAGCTACGACTGGACTTGACGACATGGGACGTCGTTCTACTTGGACAGAAACATTATCAACCGCAAGAACTCCAGCTGCTACCTCACCATGACGGGTCCATATCCAATAATTTGACTTAAATCTATTATTGTACAAATCAAGTCGAATATCACCTTCCTTTTTTATAGATCGAAACATACATTTGGAGCAAGGACATCTAATTCCACCTTGTCGCTCCAATTCTTTTTGACTCTTAGCAAAAAGAACAAATTGTTCGACTCCTTGTACAAAACGTCGCTTCAACCCAGCTCTTCCAGGATACATTCGATCATACATCCAACTACGATCCATTTTTTTGTTTATGTTCCTTATAATATACACAATAACACATATATCATACATGTGTATTACAACAATACACATTGGTATGGGTATTTTTATGTTTGACCAAATATACAAAGTAAATTAAATAAACTATTAACTATTATTTTTTAATATATATTAATACTTTGATTTTTTTTAGTATGGTAGCATATTTTAATAATAATGGTCACATTTTATTTTACTAATAATTTTACTATTTTTACTAATATTATATATATATAATATTTCTTATTTATTTTATCTAGAAAAATACAAATAACAAACAATATTTCGTATTATTATAATAAAATAATAACAAAGAATTTTACTTTTTTGACAAATATAATAATAATATTTTGTATTTATTTTATCTAAAAAATACAAATAACAAACAATTATTACAATCTAATTTATTTTATTTTTTCGAATAATTTCAACTTATAACATCATTATCTTTTACTAAATAATAACTATTACACAATCACTGTAAACACTATCTAATTATTATACAATAAACTAAACTTATTTTATTTTCGCAAAAAATTTCAGTTAATAACATCAAATAACAATAAAATAATTCGTATTTTAAAAAAATTAAATTTATTTTATTTTCACAAAAAATTTCATCTAATAACATCAAATAACATTTTATAACAAATAATTTTCTTAACTAACCGGTAGTGAAGAGAAGTCTCTGACTTGATGCTTTCCGGACTTTTGAACAAAACTTTCAAGTAAACTCCAAACTCCAGTCAATTGCAAAACAAATAATAACAAAAAAAATATTAAACAACTATATTTAAAAACTAAATATTAACTAAAACAATCAAATATCAGTTAAAAAACATACCTTAAATCAAACATAACAATAATTTCGAAGGTAGAACAGAACAGATTTCGAATGGAGTGGATTGAGAGATTTGAGAAGAGAAGAGTGAGAGATTTCGGAGAAGAGAGTGAAGAGTGAATGAAGAGTGAGTGAAGAGTGGGTTCGTATATATAGAGGAAAGTTGCAACGACTAATTTTGCAATTTCGCCAGAAATGGCGATTACCAGCGGAATTTATGGCTTACCGACGAATTCCAGTAAACGTTGCGCACACAACTCCCCATAGAGAAATCCGCCGGAAATGGACACTACCGGCAGATTTTTGAATTTACGGCGGATATTTGAATTTACCGGCGGATTTTTGAATTTCGAAATTCAAAAATTTTACGCCGAAAATTCCTATTACCGGCGGATTTGTTTAAATATTATTTTTTAAATTACGAAATTTATTCGCCAGAAGGTGTAATTACCGGCGGATTTGTTTTCAAAGATTTTCCACAAAATTTCCGCCAGTAACAGCTATATATTCCGCCGGTAAGTTACAGTCGAATTATAATTCGCCGATAAAAATTACAAAATCCGCCGGTAATTTACTGGGGGATCAAATCCGTCGGTAATGTACTGGCGGATTTATTTTGTCTGAAATAGTCCCCCAGAAATGCGCCAAATTCTTGTAGTTGACGGGCGAGGTCGGATTCGAGCCCAAGAATGATCAGCTACCTGCTTCGGTATAGTTTACCCAGCGCTGGGCTTGAGGTGAAACTCGGAGCGAAGATGTTTGCAAGACTGGTGTAACATCCCTAATTTCGTTACATGCATTGATATGGAATAGCCGAGAAAGCAACGTTTAGTGGATAAACCATAAAAATTTAGGTGCAAGTTAGAGAGAACTTCGGTAAAACTAACGGTTTAGAATGAATTAAAGAGCCAAATTACACAACACCAATACTCCTTGACTCCATAAGACCGCAACCACAATTTTTAAAAGTTAATTATGAGTTAGTGGTTAATTAGAGATAAACTAAGGTGATGAGCTAAGTGGAGGGCACTTTAGTTTTTCCCACTCATTAAAGGCTTCAGCTGAGTCAACCTCACCAAACACTCTCACATTACCTTGCTGAAACCAGAAAGCTAAGAACTTCAAAATTTAGAAAGAAAAGAAAGAGAGAAGGAGAGAGGCGTGAAGAGAGGAGAAAGAAGAAGGAGGGAGCACTTTCATGATACTCAATGCATGTGACTGATTTTGGTACCAATCTTCTCCTCTTGAAATTCTCTTTCCATTGATTCTAGTTTTGTAAGCTCATTCACTATCCTTCCTTCTCCACCATTTTCGAATCCTAGAACTCCACTTAGCCAAAAATGGAGTTTTGAGCTCCTATGACCAAAGCTTGATGCCAACTTCATTGCATCTGTTAGGAATCCATGAAATTCAGTGGGAAGCACCATTAGCCACCACATTTTCGACTTCAAGGAGGAATTGACTGAGGAAGCTACTGTTTTCGGAGTCCATAGTGAGTTGGTTTCGATTTGAAGCAGTTTGGACGATTACGGGGATTATTCGAGTGGTCACCGTTCAGTTTTCGCCAGAAGACTTGATTTTCGAACGAACTCTTCAAACCGGTGAGTTTTACTCACGTTTAGGGTTTTATGTTTGTTGTTGAAACGATTGGTTGAAATCGGTCTTTGGATTTCGAAAGATTATTGAGTCGAAACTGTTTTTTGGAAAACAATGTTTTACGGTTTTTATTAAAGTTATATCGGTATTATGTGGATTTTGATTGTGCTGGAATGTGTTTGATTTCTGGTTGTGTTGATAGAAATTTGATTGGGTTACGGATTGGATACGATCGGAAAAGCGGAACGAAATAAACGAAGCGAAGTGTGAATTTGCATAGGACGCACGGCCCGTGCACCCTTTTCGGTGTTGCCTGCAAAAGAATTAAGCAGCACGCATGGACCGTGCGCCCCGGGGCACGGGTCGTGTGCATGCTTCTGTTGTCGGATGCCAAAAACTTTGTTTCGCCGCTCCTTTCGATTCCAAACCTCTTCTAATCTTCTTCCCAACCATTTGTGAGGATTCTTAACTTATAAAACATTGTTTTTGACATGTTCAAGATGACTTTGGGAAATTATCTCCAAACTTGTAAATACATTGAAAACCCGAATTAGGACTTACGTGTGCGAATAAAGGTTTTCTAAAAGAAACGATCCAAACAATTTTCGTCGTTGAGTCGTAATTGACGTGGGATATTTGTAGTCTCGTCTAGACCGGTTATGGTACCATGATATATAGATTATATCGAACATAGGAGTCGGCCCAATGCGGGTATGATATATAAATTATATCTATGTCGGGTGACGATCCAACGATTAGCATACTAGGCGGGGAAGGTCATGAGCCCCTACCCTAGGCCCTGGACGTTAGGTAAAGTACTAGCGGGGGTTTATCGGGATTGTGGCTGTTGCACGGCCAATGTTATGCTAGGTACAAGATTCGTCGAGATTGTGGTTGTTGCACGGTCGGTGTTTCGATTGGTTAGCTTGTAATTATAAATTAACATACATGGCTTGTAAATAATTGAATAGCACATTATACGCCAAGATTGTCGTTGTTTGCACGCTCGGCAATGGGCTACGGTTTTATGAGCAAGTGGTTTATAAATTAAACTATGTTGCAACGGTTTTATAATTGAACCGAGTGATGGTGAGGGGTTACGGTAGAACTCACTGAGATATGTTATCTCACCCTATCATTATTGTGGTTTTTACAAAGAAACAGGGTAAGAGGAAGACAAGGTAGCACGAGTAGGTGACGTGCTTATGGAGATGCCGAAGACTTGTAGTCTTGAGTTTCCGATTATGTTTCTCTTGTTATTTTCCGTTATGGTTATGTAACTTGTATTGATATGAGTTGTATAAACCTATTCCGCTTCTCTGGTTATGATATTGAACAATAGACTCTGTATTCCTTGTTAGGTTGAGAACCAAGTTAATTTTATTGACTTCAAGACAGGTTGATCCGAGACATTGTGTTTTATTATCGGAAAAATTTTAGTATGTTCAATATCTAAACAGGATTTGTGTCCTCTGATTGTTGACACGGATGTACATGCTAGAAATATTGGGGTGTTAAAATTGGTATTAGAGCAGTTCGACCAAGTCCGACTTAGATGTTAAGAGTCTTTTATGTCTTCTAAGTCTGATTCTTCTTAGTATACTAATAGACATTGAGCCTGATCAACTTAATACTTTGTGCATATTTCGCAGAATCATGGCTGGAAGGATAAGTCGTTTACATGGGATACTGATTGCGAGGTATGTTTCCTCGAATTGAAAGTTCGGTTGACTTCTGCTCCAATCCTGATTCTTCTGGATCCGTCCCTGGGATTCCAAATTTACAGTTACGCCTCTGGGAAGGGTTTAGGGTGTGTTCTTATGCGGAATCAACATGTTGTGGCCATCGGAGCAGAACTCCCGTCGTCGTCGTAAAAATCTGCCAGTAAATAGTGGCATCAACAAGGCATAAACCTTCAACATAATTTGCCAGTCCAACATAAAAATGCTATGTATGCGACGCGATGTGAATGCACAAACAATCATCAATGATTACATAGCAACACACACCAACAACGGAATTCAACATTGGCCATAGGCCTACAACATAATATCTTGCCAATAAATAGAGGTAATCCAACCAGATACACGTCGCCAACTTCACACAATGGTAATCACAACTAGGCGCAACATCATCAACAAATCAACATTTGAGCCAACAATTTAGCAACTTAACAAGTTAACAGTTTCGCAACTCAACCAACAGTTAACAACTCAACAAATTAACGATTAACAATTTAACGACTTAACCAATAATTAGCCAACCGTGGGCCTAATCCGCCTAAAGTACCCAACAACCCACAAGACGGCGCCCAAATGCGCCCAGCAACCGAACGAGGCAGCCACACATGGCGCCCAGTGCGCCCAGTGCGCCCAGCAACCAGCAGACAACAAGCAACAGGCAGCCATACATGGCGCCCATGGCGCCCAGTGCGCCTAGCAACCAGCAGACAACAAGCACAGGCAGCCAGACATGGCGCCCTTGGCGCCCAGTGCGCCCAGCAACAATAGCAACACAAGCAACGAGCAGCCAGACTTGGCGCCCATGGCGCCCAGCAACATCAGCAACACAAGCAACGGGCAGCCAGACATGGTGCCCTTGGCGCCCAGTGCGCCCAGCAACATCAGCAACACAAGCAACGGGCAGCCAGACTTGGAGCCCTTGGCGCCCATGGCGCCCAGCAACATCTGCAACACAAGCAACGGGCAGCCAGACTTGGCGCCCATGGCGCCCAGCAACATCAGCAACACAAGCAACGGGTGGCCAGACAGGGCGCCCTTGGCGCCCATGGCGCCTAGCAACATCAGCAACACAAGCAACGGGCAGCCAGACATGGCGCCCACCAACATCAGGGGCGGCCACACTTGGCGCTCAGCAACAACAGACACGGCGCCCATAGAACCCAGCAACTTCAGGGGCGGCCACACTTGGCGCCCAGTAACAACAGACACGGAGCCCATGGCACCCACCAACATCAGAGGCAGCCAACTTGGCGCCCATGGCGCCCACTACACCCAGAACAACAACGGGGCAGCCACACTTGGCGCCCAAGGCGCCCAATAACAGAACAGGGCAACCAACACGGCGCCCATGGCGCCCACTGCGCCAGAACAATGACAGAGCAGCCAGACTTGGCGCCCATGGCGCCCAGTGCGCCAGAAACATCAACAACAGGGCGGCCAGACTTGGCGCCCATGGCGCCCAATGCGCCAGAACAGCAACAGGGCAGGCAGACATTGGCGCCCTTGGCGCCCAGCGCACCAGCGCCCAGCATAACTACAATCGGCACCCATGGCGCCCAGGACCAAATTTTCGCATCATTGTTCAAAAACCCTAAACCGAATTCATCATCAACATAAATATTTCAAGCATCAACAAATCAATTCAAGCATCAACAATAGGTTTCAAGGATTAATCAAACACCTAGGGTTCCTTATCTTCCTACATAAAGCCCTTCATATACCCGATTATAGAGTTAGAAACCCACCCTTACCTGAGTTTTGAAGATTTCGCAGTCACCTCCCTCCTTGGATGAAGAATGCGCAGCCCCCTCTCTATTTCTCACCAAGAATGCGCAGCCTCCTTCTCTCCTTGCTTCTAGGTTTTCTCTAATCCTTATTTTTCTTTCAACTTATGACAACTTAACCTAATTCTAATCCTTTTATACTTATCTTCTAATTAGCCTTATGGGCCACTCTTCACACCCCCCTTATATTACTATTTCTACATAAAAATAGGCCCATACAATAATAAGTAATATTATTACTCTAATATTATTTTCTAGGCTTAATCAACCAATTAATTAAATAAAAGTCAACGTAGTAACTATACTAATAATTCTCAACTTCAACAATTCTCACACTTAATTATTGAATAAATTAATTAAATAATTAATTAAATATTCGGGGCATTACAGTTCTCGTTTCGAAGTTTTTAGTAATCACAAAAGCTTGAAATATCTGTTCGATCAGAAGGAACTAAACAACAGACAGAAGGTGGATTGAATTTCTGAAGGATTATGACTTCGAATTGAAGTATCATCCCGGGAAGGCTAATGTTGTGGCAGATGCATTAAGCAGAAAGTCTCTCCACACTGCAGAGTTAATACTTTATGAGATGGCATTGTTAGAGTCTTTTAGAGACTTAAATCTCAAGGTGACAAAGAAAAGGAATCGATTAGTGTTACAGCATATTCGGATTACCAGTGTATTAAGGGATCAGATTCGTGCGGCTCAAGAGGTCGACGTGGAGCTGCAATCTCAGAAAGGATTACCAAATTTTACCGAAAATAGTGATGGTGTTATCTATTTCAATGGTAGAATTTGTGTACCCAATAATGAAGATATCAAGAGGCAGGTATTAGAAGAAGCTCATCGGAGTCAATTTTTCGTCCATCCTGGATCTACCAAGATGTACCGGGACTTAAAGCAGATGTATTGGTGGCCCGGAATGAAAGCTAATGTTGCTGGGTTTGTATCTCGATGCTTAACCTGTCAAAGGGTTAAAGCAGAGCACCAAAGGCCTGCTGGTCAACTGCAACCTCTTGATGTGCCAATATGGAAATGGCAAGATATCTCGATGGATTTTGTTATGGGCTTACCAAGATCGCAAGCCGGTAATGATTCCATTTGTGTAGTGGTGGATCGATTAACTAAATCCGCTCACTTCATTCCCGTTCACTTGAATTACAAAGTCTCCAAGCTATCAGAGGAATATGTAAAGAGTATTATAAGATTACACGGAGTCCCTACCAGTATTGTGTCAGACCGAGATCCTAAGTTCACCTCCAGATTTTGGAAAGCATTGAATGAAGCTTTAGGAACAATGGTGTTGGTTAGCACTTCGTATCATCCTCAGACTGATGGTCAAACAAAGAGAACTATTCAGACTCTTGAGGACATGCTTCGGGCATGTGTGCTAGATAGCGGGAGAAAATGGGAGGATCATCTTCCATTGGTGGAGTTCGCCTATAATAACAGTTATCATTCCAGTATTGGAATGGCACCATTTGAAGCAGTATATGGGAGGAAGTGTAGAACCCCATTGTGTTGGTCGGAAGTAGGTGAAAATAAACTTTTGGGACTCGACGCGGTTCGTGAAACTACTGAGAAGTTACGACTGATTCAAGAAAGAATGAAAGTTTCTTAGAATCGGCAAAAGAGCTACGCTGACAATCGAAGGAGATCGTTGGAATTCGAAGTTGGTGATCATGTATTCTTAAAAGTTTCTCCAACCATAGGTACCGGCAGAGCTTTACGAACAAAGAAGCTTAGTCCTCAATATGTTGGACCATTCCAAATCATCGAGCGTATTGGGCTAAGTCTAGCTTTGCCTCCGGCCTTATCAAACCTTCATAATGACTTCCATGTCTCTCAATTGAGGAAATATGTTCCCGATCCGAATCAACTGCTGAGTATTGACACGATTGATCTCCGATCGGATCTATCATTCTAACCTTATCCTAGCTATATCTTGGAACGTGGCGAAAGAACACTACGGACAAGGACTATTCTCATTGTCAAAGTGGTCTGGGATGGCTTCTCGACTGAAGAGGCTACATGGGAATTGGAAGATGACATGCGGACTCGATATCCATATCTATTCCATTGAGGTATACGTCTTTTCAATTTTAAGGACAAAATTTTAAAAGTTGGGGTGATTGTAACATCCCTAATTTAGTTAAATTCAATTTATGGAATTTACGAGTGATTTATTATTCGAATGAAAGATAAATCATGTCATTGATATGGAATAGCCGAGAAAGCAACGTTTAGTAGATAAACAATAAAAATTAAGGTGCAAGTTAGAGAGAACTTGGGCAAAAATAACGGTTTAAAATGAATTAAAGAGCCAAGGGCGTTTTGGTAATTTCCATATCGTTCGAATCCCTCACCCAAATTACACAACACCAAACATACTCCTTGACTCCATAAGACCACAATCACAATTTTTAAAAGTTAATTATGAGTTGGTGGTTAATTAGAGACAAGGTGATGAGCTAAGTGGAGGGCACTTTAGTCTTTTCCCACTCATTAAAGCCTTCAACTGAGTCAACCTCACCAAACACTCTCACATTACCTTGCTGAAACCAGAAAGCTAAGAACTTCAGAATTCAGAAAGAAAAGAGAGAGAGAAGGAGAGAGGCGTGAAGAGAGGAGAAAGAAGAAGGAGGGAGCACTTTCATGATACTCAATGCATGTGTTGTCAGTATTATGTGGATTTTGATTGTGCTGGAATGTGTTTGATTTATGGTTGTGTTGTTGGAATTTTGATTGGGTTACGGATTGGATACGATCGGAAAAGCGGAACGAAATAAACGAAGCGAATGTGAATCTGCACAGGACGCACGGACCGTGCGCCCTCTTCGGTGTTGCCTGCAAAAGAATTAAGCAGCACGCACGGACCGTGCGCCCCTGGGCAAGGGTCGTGCGCCCTTGGGCACGGGTCGTGCGCATGCTTCTGCTACCGGATGCCAAAAATTTTGTTCCGCCGCTCCTTTCGATTCCAAACCTCTTCTAATCTTCTTCCCAACCATTTGTAATGATTCTTATAAATACTTTGAAAAACCTATAAATACTTTGGGAAATTGTCTTCAAACCTATAAATACTTTGAAAAACCGAATTAGGACTTACGTGTGCGAATAAAGGTTTTCAAAAAGAAACGATCCAAACGATTTTCGTCGTTGAGTCATAATTGACGTGGGATATTTGTAGTCTCATCTAGACTGGTTATGGTACCACGATATATAGATTATATCGAACATAGGAGTCGGCCCAACGCGGGTATGATATATAAATTATATCTATGTCGGGTGACCATCCGACGATTAGCATACTAGGCGGGGAAGGTCATGAGCCCCTACCTTAGGCCCTGGACGTTAGGTAAAGTACTAGCGGGGGTTTATCGGGATTGTGGTTGTTGCACGGCCGATGTTATGCTAGGTACAAGATTCGCCGAGATTGTGGTTGTTGCACAGTCGGTGTTTCGATTGGCAAGCTTGTAATTATAAATTAACAGGTTTGGAAATAATTGAATAGCATATTATACGTCGAGATTGTCGTTGTTTGCACGGTCGGCAATGGGCTACGGTTATATGAGCAAGTGGTTTATAAATTAAACTATGTTGCAACGGTTTTATAATTGAACCGACTGATGGTGAGGGGTTACAGTAGAACTCACAGAGATATGTTATCTCACCCTATCATTATTGTGGTTTTTACAGAGAAATCGGGTAAGAGGAAGACAAGGCAGCACGAGTAGGTGACGTGCTTATGGAGATGCCGAAGACTTATGGTCTTGAGTTTCCGATTATGTTTCTCTTGTTAGTTTCCGTTATGGTTATCTAACTTGTATTGATATGAGTTGTATAAACCTATTCCGCTTCTCTGGTTATGATATTGAACAATAGACTCTGTATTCCTTGTTAAGTTGAGAACCAAGTTAATTTTATGGACTTCAAGTCAGGTTGATCAGAGACATTGTGTTTTATTATCGGAAAAAAATTTAGTATGTTCAATATCTAAACAGGATTTGTGTCCTCTGATTGTTGACACAGATGTGCATCTCAGTGTATCTACATGTTAAAAATATTGGGGTGTTACAACTGGCATCTCCTTTGAGTCGGATCGAAGTGAGGGGCCGAGATGTACTCGCAAGGTCGAATGTAGGACGTCGTGCCGAGATCGGATTAGCAATTGCTGTCAGCTAATACTTCGGTTAACGCGTCGGCTCTAGACTTAAGACCTCCAAGACGTCGTGAATTGAAACGGACCTCGATGTCAATACCTTGATTGGAAATTGGTATGACCCAAACAGTGGAAACCTAATCCGTAGTTGACAAATTCAGCTATAGCATTCACGTCATCTACAAAACGCTTTCAAACTTCGCACCGGAGACCGAAACTCCCTCCATGGAGTCGAAGCTGACATCACCTTACTTACCATTACAGAATAGAACTCGCATCACAGCACTGACATCGCATCAAGGCATCATGTGTGGCCGAGTTGGCAGGTCGCTGACCAAGGTCGCCCTTAAGATCATTCAAATCATCGCATTGGCGCACCGAACTTGCATCGCTGCGAAGCGTATAGGTCCAAGCCCGAGCTATACGGCGGACGGGCGACTTTGAGGTCGTAACCGAAATTCAAGGAGCCTTATCCAAGCCGAGGTTGAAGTACCATCTGCAAGCCGTGATGTTCAGAGCCGACGTAGTCGGTGTCAAAATGAGGTCTGTCATGAACTTGAACGTTGCACAAATCTCCTCGCGTGTGGATCCTCCAAACCGAGGTTGAACTTCGAAATAGTAGTTCGGACCTTGCAGGACAGCATTACTGAAGTAGATCTGAGGAAGATCCAGAATTCCCTGAAATCAAGAAGACTGTACTGTTTCACTAAAATGATGCAACGAATCATATGCGTATGCGTACTTGATTCAGAAAGAACCCTTGCAGCGTCCTGCAAAGAAAAAAACCAAACTGCCATGGCGCCAAGATCGGTGTAGAGATCAAGTGCGGAATCATTACGGTAGAGCAGATCATGTTATTTGATTGCGGCATGGGCGAACGAATCATGCGGATCCAGAAGATTGTGATCGTTATTGGTAAATGCCTTAATGTTGGAGCAGGAACAACCAGAATGTGTCTTTCTGGAGTAACGCTTCTTCCTCATTTCTCATCAAAATCTTGATCAAATAATTATGAGAAGAGAGACTGTACTTCATTTCTTTTCCCATCCAGTCTGAGATCCAACTTTCCGAACCTTGAATTCTTGGACTCGTAGTGAGGGAGAGTGGCCTCAGATCCTCACGAATCCTCGACTATCAATCCGCCAGCGTGTACACTACAAGAATTTTGGGGACTACTGGCGGACAAAATCCGCCGGAAATGGACACAATCCGCCGTAAATTGGTTATTACCGACAGATTTTTTCCGCCGGAAATTCGCCCGGAGGTAACGGTTACCGGCGAATTTTCCGCCGCTAATTTCCTGTGCCAAATCCGCCGGTAACTGCAGGAAAAACGGCTGTAAAAATCCGCCGGTAAATGCTCTAATCCGCCGGTAATTACCGGCACCAAATCCGCCGGTAAATGCTATCATCCGCCGGAAAGTTTTCAAAAAAAAACCGCCACTAAATTAACGGAATCCGCCGGAAATCTATATTATTTTGTAAAAAAAAACGGTTTTTTAGTTTATTTTAAAAAAATAATATATTCGTTATTTAAAATATCTATTATTTAATTCAAAAAAAATATAATTAATTTTATAATAAAATATTTATTTTATATAAATTCTAAATGAGAATTGAATAATGTGATAAAATTTGCATAAACATCCAAGAATTAAAATATTTATTACATTTTGTCAACAAAAAATGCTAGTCATAGTAGCGCTCGGACGGCTCGGACGGGTTGTTGTTCAGGTCTGGATTATTTAGCCATGTTTCAAAATCAGTGTTGAGGTCTAGATCTGTGTTGACCTGAAACCAGAGTACGGCTGACAATATGGGTTGTGGAAGGAAGGCTGGAAGACTGGTGCGTACGGCTGAAAAGCAGAGCCGTAAGGCTGCATCTGATGTGGTGGGTAAAATGATGATGATGATGATGGCATAGATGGCCTCGAGTATTGAGACATAGTATCCATCATATGCTTCCAGCGCTCATCATTCAACCGTTGCTGCACCACATTCACCCTTTGCTGCTTCGCATTCCCCCTGTGCAACTCCGCCTGCTTCTCCTGCATCTGCTGTATTTCCTGATCATATTTTTTGTCGCTCTTCCATGTCACGCTGTTGGTCGCTCAATTTCTGCGTCAACAGCTGAACATCGCTTATTTCTGAAGGTGTGGGGACATAAGAGCAACCAGTACTTCTGTCTGAATTAGAAGATGCGGGAACCACATTTGGAATAATGGAATTTGGGAAAGCAGACGGTCCCAAACCACCAGCACCTACTAACCGGCCAACTTTTGATGGCCCAACAGATTCCTTCCAAGCAAGAAAAGCCGCTCGACTCTCATCAACGGGATCAATCTCACTGCCACTACTCAGCTGAGTTTCACGATAACTGGTCTGTCATTCATTAAAATTTTCCTGAAAGCAACAACCAATAAATGTATAAAAATATATAAATATAAAAATATAATCACCAGTATGTAATATATGTAATATAATAAAAACAATATATAAATATAAATATAATAAACATTATTTACCGCAATATTCTTTGACCGTTCTTCAATATAATCACCAGTCTCCTCTCGCGTATGATGTTGGCGGTGTAACTCAGGCAAAGTAGGTGGCCGACCAAGGCTAGCCTCCTATATATATATATATATATATATATATATATATATATATATATATATATATATATATATATATATATATATATATATATATACACACGGTTATTATTTAATATTATTATTTTATAAAATATACAATACGTTGATAGAACCACCCGTATTTATGCAACCCCCTCTCTCAGAAGCACGATTCTTCTTGGCTTTGTCGCATTTTTCTTTATACTTCGCATCATTCCATTTCAGTTGGAGCTCATGCCAATCAGAATCACCGATCCATGTCGGCTGCATCCCCTTATTACGCTGTTGCCGGAGCATTTCAGAAAAGCGGTGAGAAGCTCTAGTGCTGAATGTTCTCTCAACTTCTTTCGCCGCATTAGGGTACCATGCCATTTTTTCCTATTTAAACAAATTTACTGGTTAGTAAAAACAAATTAATCAATTCAACAAAATTAAAAAACTAAAAATTTATTAATTCGTAAAAAAAACTTACTCTGAATGCATTCCACATCTTAGAATCCTTATCTTTTTTTACCTCCGTCCAGTTCATCCAGAGTTTAGTGTAATTTTCTTTGATTATATCTGTGATCATGCTAGGTACAATCCTCCCAGGAATAAATCTGTACATAAAAAAGATAAATGTTTAGATAATAATTTATATTTAAAGTTTTAAATATAAATTAAACAAATATCATTAATAAATCACTAAATTAATACTTACTGCTGGCCAACAACCTTCACTACTATACGACCGTCAGGCGTAACCTCAATCACCTCATTATCAGTAGTGTACCTGCGTATCCCATCTGCATCTGGCGGGGATGTCACAGTACCGGGTGGAGGCACAAATGGACGACTCAGCGTACTAGGTCCGCTGCCATCCTCCGTAGTAGGTGGAGCTACAAAAGGGCCATCAACACGACACGAGTTACACGACGATGATGACCACGTAAAGAAGTAGAAATCTTTTTAAAAAAAACGGTCGGTGGGTCGACACGAGGTAGGTCATGATCGGAATCTGATCCTGATGATGTCATGACTGTATATACATATATATATATATATATATATATATATATATACATACATGATAAATAACATAAATAATGAATAACATAAATGATGAATAACATATATGAACGAATATATAACACATGAATCAAGTCTGATAAATATAAATATTAATTATTTCATAACAAATTAATTAGAATCTCATTCTTTCTCGAAATCACCATCATCATCAGATGAGTGAGTTCTTGATACACCGACGTGATCGACTCCATCCTCATGATCTATATCTTCTTCTTCATTAACTTCATCTCCAGTGTTTGGTTCATCACATAAACGAGTAATTGGTTCAACTTCAATCACTTCATTTACATTGGACATTTCATCCATTTGATATGGCACGTCTTCCACTGTGTCATCATTTGTATCAATTCGACCTCTTGGTTTTGTCTTAATTGCGACACACCAACCACGCCGATCAGTCCGTGTTGATGGATAAGAGACATAATAGACTTGTCTCACATTTTGTGCAATGACGAATGGATCATACAGTCGATATCTACTATTCATTTTAATGTCCACTGTATTTGTCTTTGGATTAAACTTTGTTCCTCGAGCGGACGGATCGAACCAATTACAATAAAAAAACAACTACCTTTTGACTATAATCAAGATATGGGTACGCAAGTTCATATATGTGTTCAACCACACCATAGAAATCATCTTTGTCTCTCCCAGTGACACCTTTCATGCAAAATATGTGTGAAATTTGTATCCATTAACAAAATATGTGTGCCATTCTTTAATACATCTATGAGGACCGTCAAATAAGTTCCTCAAGTGTTGGTTGGTAGGAGTCGGCGGGAGGGAATACACACATTGCCTAAACCACATTGGAAAATGCGTATGAATATGAGCAGAAGATTGGTCTTCACTTACTGCCTCTGATGACAAGAACTCCCTAATAAGAAATTATTAATTGTTATATACAACTGTGTAATTCAATTTAATTTAGATAGCTAGGTCGAGAAATACATACTCAATGAATGGTTGGACCTCGGTGCAGTTTATCATGACATGAACACGGGATGAATTTAACTCTTTTTTTGTTAGCCAATGAATTGACTCCTTTCCAGACGGACGGCCAAGTAGAGAAAAGACAGACAAAGGTAAATGATGTCTTGGACATTCAATTTCCACGTCATTTCGACAACTTCTAGGAGCAAATTCATTCTTGAAATAATAAGAACAAAAATGAGTTGTTTCACGATGTAAGTAAGAAGAACATATCGATCCTTCAACTCTAGCTTTATTTTTAACTGATCTTTTTGAATCACCCATGAACCTAGAAAATAATATCCATCGATCATATGTGAATATATAATCATCGATCTAATTAATATAAATGATATATATATATATATATTAACTGACATTTCAAACGGATGCATCCATCTGTATTGGACAGGTCCGCCAAGTTTAGCTTCATTTGCGAGATGAACAGGAAGATGCTACAAAGAATCAAAGAAACCCGGCGGAAATATTCTCTCCAACTTGCATAAGATAAATGGGATGTCTTGTTCCATTTTTGTAAGGTCATCCGCTTTTAGCGTTGCAGAACACAAATTCTTAAAATATTGACTTATTTCAATGAGTGGATTCAAAATGTGTGTTGGCAACGAACTAAAGGCAATAGGAAGAAAGCAGTCCATGAATACATGACAATCATGGCTCTTCATCCCATGTAACCTCCCATTATCCACATCGGAACATCTTGCTAAATTGGAAGAATAACCGTCTGGCATTTTCAACTCAGAAATCCACCGATAAACTGCTTTTGCTTGCTCCGTAGATAAAGTATAATTGCCTTTGGGTTTCAGTGTCCTACCGTTAGCTTGCTCAACCAATAACAAATCCTTTCGCCTGCAGTAATGATCCACGTCCTTCCTAGCCTTCTCATTGTCTTTCGTTTTACCTTTCACGTTCACAACAGTGTTAAGTATGTTTTCAAAGAAATTCTTTTCAATATGCATTACATCGAGATTGTGTCTCAATAGATTATCTTTCCAATATGGAAGTTCCCAAAAAATACTTTTTTTCGTCCAATTATGCCATTGTCCATAACCATCTGGACGAGAAACAACACCAGCAACCACTTCCACAGGAGGGATATCCTTGACACTGTTCCAAACTTCTTCTGGTGTCAGCCTACGAGGAGGTTCAGCTGTTTCAACATTCCCCTTGATGAATGCATATTTTGACTTTCTAAAAGGATGCTCGACAGGTAAAAACCTACGGTGCGAGTCAAACCATGAGGTTTTAACTCCATATTTAAGAGTAAAAGCCTTTGTGTCAACCATGCAAATTGGACACGCCATATTACCATGTGTCCCCCATCCAGACAACATTCCATACGCAAGAAAGTCATTAATGGTCCACATCAAAGCCGCCCTCATCATGAAATTTTGTCTTCGTGCTACATCATAAGTTAAAACACCATTCCACAACCTTTTTAGGTCATCAATCAAAGGTTGCAAATATATGTCAATACCAGCTGTTGGATTAGTTGGCCCTGGTATTATAGCATTTAAAAACATGTAGGGTTTAGACATACACATTTCAGGTGGTAGGTTGTATGGGGTAACAATAACTAGCCAGCAAGAATACGATGTTGCTGACGCTTGAATATATGGTGTGAAACCATCAGAGCATAAACCACGTCGAACATTGCGTGGATCATTGGCAAAATCTGGATGAACACGATCAAAATGCTTACAAGCTTCACCATCAGATGGATGACGTAATTCACCAGAATTATTTCTATTTTCATAGTGCCACGTCATTTTACCCGCAGTTTCTATTGAAGTGAACATCCTCTTCAGTCTTGGTATAATCGGCGAATAGAACATTTCTTTCCTTGGAACTAGTTTGCCTTTGCTTGTCCCTTTCCTGCTGACACGATACGTGGCTCTTGACAAAACTTGCATTCCAGCAACTCTCCATCATTTATGCCAAACTCATTATTATAATAGATCATGCAACCAGACACACAACAATCAATTCTTATAGAATTGAAACCAAGCTTTGATACCAATCTTTTAGCATCATAATAACTCTGTGGAAAAAGTCCTCTAACGAGGGTTGCATCCAACATCATTTTAGTCATGTATTCCATGCACAATTCCGCAACGTTAAATTGAGACTTAAGACCCAACAACCGAACACACATTGATAACTTAGAGTCTGTAGATCCTTCAAATAATGGTTTATTTGTCTCACACAAAAACATATAAAACCTCTGAGCTTCCTCGTTTGGAACTACTTCAGCATCATATTGTGGTTCTTCTAAATCCAAATTTACACCGACAGCATCAGATATCATCCCTTGAACAACATCAAACGGTGGCTGATATCCCGTAGTCGTTGGATTACTACTTGATGCGGAAGCTTCTACGACTGGACTTGATGTGGAAGCTTCTACGATCACGACTGGACTTGATGTGGAACCTTCTACTTGGATAGGAACATTATCAACCGCAGGAACTCCAGCTGTTAACTCGCCATGACGGGTCCATATCCAATAATTTGGCTTAAACCCATTATTGTACAAATCAAGTCAAACATCACCTTCCTTTCTTATAGATCGAAACATACATTTGGAGCAAGGACATCTAATTCCACCTTGTCGCTCAAATTCTTTTTGACGCTTAGCAAAAAGAACAAACTCTTCGACTCCTTGTACAAAACGTTGCTTCAAACCAGCTCTTCCAGGATATATTCGATCATACATCCAGCTACGATCCATTTTTTTGTGTATGTTCCTTATATTATATATATACTACACAACATATATCATATATGTGTATTAGAACAATACACATTGGTATTGATATTTTTATGTTTGACCAAATATACAAATGGTAATATATTTGTGGCAACATATTATTTTACTAAAAAATTTAATTTATATATATATATATATATATATATATATATATATATATAATTATTTTACTAATTATTACAATCTAATTTATTTTATTTTAAAGAAAAATTCGTATTTTAAAATTCTCAAAGATTTTAGATAATTATTATTATACAATTAGTCTAAACATAATCTAATTATTACAAAATAAATAAAATTTATTTTATTTTCGTAAAAAACTTATAATTTATAATGATAACAACAAATACATTTTGTAAGAAATAATTTTGTTAACTAACCGGTAGTGAAAATAAGTTTTTGACTTGATGCTTTCCGGACTCTTGTAAACAAAACTCCAAACTCGCAACTCCAATCAATTGCAAAACAAATAATAACAAAATAAATATTAAACAACACATAGTTAAAAATTAAATATTAACTAAAACAATCAAAATTCATTTAAAAAACATACCTTAAGAATAATCTCACAGAAAGAACAAAACAGACTTCGAAATGAGTAGATTGAGAGATTTGAGAGGAGAAGAGTGAGAGATTTGGGAGAAAAGAGTGGGAGGTTTGGGAGAAGAGGGTGAAGAGTGATTGAAGAAGGGGTTGGAATATATAGGAAGGGAGCGCGGCTATTTCGCAAAATCCACCGGAAATGGGCGAAATTCTTGTAGCGTGGTAGATGCACAATGAAAATTAGAAACTAAATGGACATAATTTGATCTGAATGCCGAGATTAGTAGAACGCGCATCAGGAATCCATGGCTGAGCAAGTCAAAATCAACCGACCTCCCCAAACGAGACGACAAGTTCGCGGTTAGAGTGGAATAGGAGATGAACTCAAAGATCAAAGTGATCAGGCTTGGATGAAGGGGATAACTAGCTCAGAAAGAGGTTAACGCAGATACTGAGGATCTTGATTATGCGAATTAGAATTGTAAATCCGATTTTGGTTCAGATCTAACTTCTGATCATAGCTTCACTACCAATCTTGCCGCAACGTGAACGTCAACAATTAATCTTACAATCTGATTGCAATACTGCGTGACTTGATTCTTGATCAAATCTTTATGGTTTAGATGAATAATTAATTATTTGCGGTTTAGATGAGGGCGCCACCATCAGAACAGATATTTCCATCGCAAAGAAAAGGAAGACTTGGATTGCATGAAAGGATTCTACCTCTGCAGCGTTGGATCACAGATCCATTCTTTTTCGTTCGATTGAACATAAACAAATGCCGACGTTGGACTCCAAAGTTCTGTGATTGAAAGAGAGAGAAGAGGAATCAGCAAGTGGAGTTGCTGACCTTGCTGAACTCCCCTATGACCTTATCCCGGCTGTCATCGGAGCACGAGATCTGAACTGTGCCTGAAGCATGACGAGGTCCCCGTAACGGGCGCATATGAGAGGAATGCAGAGTCAATTTCTCTGTAGTCGAGGTCTGTAACACCCTGGTATTTTTATTTGTTAAAAACACCCAAGTGCACATTAAACATACATCAGAGGTAATATTTCCTGCTCAGACACTGAATACCACTATAAAATTTTTGCTGAAATATAATATAACTGTCTTATACACAATTAAGACCATACGGTTCTCAGACCGTAAGCTGTCAGCAACTGTGGTAGTCAGAATCATACAAGAAAGCGGAAAGAAAGACAAACATGACACTAATGTCATAGTGCTGAGATACATGGACAACAGAAGGAAAATAAACTAAACAGTGAGATACAATTGTGCTAAGTCATTCTCCATTTCCCGGGGGCCACCTACTCGTGCCTCTGAGGTTTCTTCTGTCCCTGTTTATCTGTAAAACAACAACATTTAAACAGTGAGATACAATCTCAGTGAGTTCTACCGAGACCCCTACTAACACTCTCGGTTCAATTATGAATTTTTTATATAACGTGACACGGCACCGACTGCGTTACCGCTTCCAAACCCGGTGGACCGCATTACTTAACTTTTAACAGATCACCGACTGTGTTACCGCTTCCAAACCCGGTGAACCTGTTGTGACTCAGTACGACACCGACTGCGTTACCGCTTCCAAACCCGGTGAATCGTACAACAAACAAATTTGACATAAACCGACTGCGTAACCGCTTCCAAACCCGGTGAACCCCCTTACCAATAGCATTTTTCCTAATGGCACGGAGCCTAGGGTAATGGATCATGACTGCCCCGCCTAGTATGTCAACATGGGTCGTCACCCAAACTCGATAAAATATATATATCTACAGCACTATGAACCCACGGTCCATCAAATCAGACAATCAATGAAACACTTTAATTCCACGTTTTATAAAATCCAAGTTCACACTCGCACTCTATTTGACCACTTTTCGGCACAATTTTCAATATCAAAAACATTTCATTTTGCCTTAAAAATAGAATATTCAGTTAGGCCTCTGAATAAGCTTTCCAACGCATCTTAGAACACCTCAATCGGGTTCCCGGATCAAAAGTTATCGCGAAACGAAAAACAGTGTTTGGTTGCTGAAAATTCTGCCAACTGGCGCGCGAGTGGCGCGTGGCGCGCAAACGGCGCGCGAGCTGACAGTAAGGTTCTGTCCACTGGCGCGCGAGTGGCGCGCGGCGCGCAAACGGCACGTGGATTGACAGTAAGGGGGACCTGTCAAGTGCAGAATTTTGCGATTTTCGCGAAATCCGCTATTCCGCTCAATTCCGATTTTTGTTCCGATCGAAAACAGATTTGACAACCAGTAAAATGAGTCCAATACAAACCACACAATCAATCAATCCAATCAAAAACTCAATCAAAACGAATTGTGTTAAAACGCGACATATTTTCAAATAACGGTTTTCTTTCCAAAATCTCTCGAAATCAATTAACGTAAAAACTAACGAGACACAAAAACATCCTAAGCGTGAGTAAAACTCACCCTTGAAGCGAGAGTCGTTGCCGAGCCGAAATCACTGACTGTCGAAATCACCGAATCGAACCCAAACAACACCGAACCGCTCCTAACTTCGTTTCGAATTCCCAAACGCGTTCCACCGCTCTTGGCTTCGATCCTAACCATGAATCAATCATTAATTCCAGCTCACAACTTGAGATTTCAACAAATCAATTCCAAAAACCCCTAAAAATTCGTAGGTCAATAGAATGAGGAAAAATGGAAGGGAAATTTAACAAGTTATGGGGTTATGTGGAGGAAGAGGAGGTGATGAAGATGATGAAGTTTGGAGCTTGGAGGTGGAGGATCCTTCTTCTTCTCTTCCCTTTTTCCTTCTTCTTTTCTCTTCTTTCTTTCTCTTTTCTTTTCTCTTTTCCTTTCTCTGTTTCCGGCGCTTCCTTCCTTCTTCTTTTCTTTCTTTCATTTAAACACACACACACACACATATATTTAATTAATAAATAAGTGGTAGCGTGGTCCAATTACCGTATTGATCTTAATCCCTTATTTCGGTTTCGAAACTTCCTTGACCCGTATTATCCGATTAACGATCTAATGACACTCAATAAATAATTTTAGTACTCAATAAATTTACCAGTCGAGTACTAAATTATTCCTATTGGGTTAACATCCAAATAATTCGCCTAATTATTTTGAGGATGTTACATTCTCCCCCACTTAAAAGAATTTTGTCCTCAAAATTAAACACAACGTACCTCAAGAAAACAAATACGGATACTGAGTCCGCATATCGTCCTCCAACTCCCAAGTAGCTTCCTCGACGGAAAAACCATCCCAATCCACCTTGACCATGGGAATTGACTTCGTCCGTAGTGTCCTCTCGCCACGTTCCATGATGTAATTTGGATGAAGTTGGAAAGACAAGTCCGGTTGAAGGTCAATCGTTTCAAAATCTAACGGCCTTCTCCTTTTGTCGGCATAACTCTTTTGCCTACTTTGTGCAGCTTTCATTCTTTCTCTTATCTGGCGGATCTTTTCAGTAGTGTCATGAATCATCTCGGGTCCTAACAATCGGTTCTCACCTACTTCCCACCAACACAATGGAGTTCTACATTTCCTACCATATAAGGCTTCAAAAGGTGCCATTCCGATACTGGAATGATAACTGTTGTTGTATGAGAACTCCACCAATGGAAGATGATCCTCCCATTTCTTTCCGTTATCAAGTACCGAAGCCCGAAGCATATCCTCTAATGTCTGGATAGTCCTCTCGGTCTGACCATCTGTTTGTGGGTGATAAGCGGTACTAAGAAGTACTTTAGTTCCCAATGCTTCGTTCAGGGCTTTCCAAAATCGAGAAGTGAATTTCGGATCTCGATCCAACACTATACTGGTAGGAACCCCCATGTAACCTTACTATGTTCTTCAAATACACCTCAGCTAACTTGGATACTTTACTGCTCGAATGAACTGGAATAAAATGAGCTGATTTAGTTAACCGATCCACAATTACCCAAATGGAGTCGTTACCGGCTTGAGACCTTGGCAACGCCATTACAAAATCCATAGAAATGTCTTCCCATTTCCACACTGGCACATCTAGTGGCCGTAGCAGACCAGCAGGCTTCTGGTGCTCTATCTTAACTCTTTGGCAAGTTAAGCATTTTGATACAAATTCAGCAATCTCTAACTTCATTCCATGCCACCAATACATCTGCTTTAAGTCTCTATACATCTTGGTGGATCCAGGATGTACAGAAAATAAACTTCGGTGTGCTTCCTCTAGCACTTGCTTTTTAATATTCTCATCGTCGGGCACACAGATCCTACCGTTGAAACAAATAACCCCATCACTATCCTCAGTAAAATCTGGCAACACTTTCTGTGATTGTAGTTTCACATCAACTCCCTGTGCTAAGCGAATAGAATCCCTTATGGAACTAGAGATCCTCATGTGGCTCAACACCAACCGGTTCCTTTTTGGTTTTGAATCCAATTTTAAGTCCCGGAAAGACTCCAACAATTCCGTTTCATGCATCATTAACCCTGCTATATGAATGGATTTCCTACTTAGTGCATCGGCTACAACATTAGCTTTTCCCGGATGATACTTCAATTCGAAGTCATAATCCTTCAAAAACTCCATCCATCTCCTCTGCCTGTTATTCAACTCCTTCTGGTCAAACAAATATTTCAAGCTTTTATGATCACTAAAGACTTCGAAACGAGACCCATATAGGTAATGTCTCCAAATCTTCAGTGCGTACACAATAGCTGCCAACTCCAAATCATGAGTCGGACAATTCTCTTCACGAGTCTTCAACTGTCTGGAGGCATAAGCTACAACTTGTTGGTTCTGCATGAGAACACATCCCAAACCCTTCCCAGAAGCATCGCTGAAAATTTGAAAATCCAAAGACAGATCTGGAAGAATTAGGATTGGAGCAGAAGTTAACCTAACTTTCAACTCTTGGAAACACTCCTCACAATCGGCGTCCCATGTAAACGGTTGGCCCTTACGAGTTAGCCGAGTAAGGGGAAGAACCAATTGTGAAAAACCTTGAATAAACCTCCTATAGTAACCAGCTAGCCCTAAGAAACTTCTTATCTCAGTAACAGATGTTGGTCGTTCCCAGTTCAATACAGCTTCCACTTTACTGGGATCCACCGCAACTCCCGATTGGGAAATCACGTGTCCCAAAAACTTTACTTCCGGCATCCAGAAGTCACACTTCGACGGCTTAGCCTACAATTTCTTTTCTCGGAGTACGTTCAGAACAATGCGGAGATGTTGAACATGGTCCTCAATGGTCTTAGAGTACACCAAGATATCATCAATAAAAACTGCCACAAACTGATCGAGATAAGTGTGGAATACTCGGTTCATGTAATCCATGAATACCGCTGGAGCATTAGTCAAACCGAAGGGCATTACTACGAACTCGTAATGTCCATACCTTGTACGGAAAGCTGTCTTCGGAATATCTAAGGCTCGTACCTTTATTTGATAATAGCCCGATCTCAGATCAATTTTTGAAAATACCACGGCACCTCGAAGTTGGTCGAGCAAGTCGTCTATCCTTGGCAAGGGATATTTATTCTTGATCGTTACTTTATTCAATTGTCGTGAATCTATGCACAACCTCATGCTACCATCCTTCTTTTGATTAGCAACACCGGAGCACCCCATGGAGAAGCACTCGGTCGGATAAACCTTTTCGATATTAATTCCTCAAGTTGAGACTTCCGTTCCTTCAACTCTAAAGGAGTCATTCTATAAGGAGCAATAGAGATTGATCCTGTACCAGGAATCAACTCTATTGAGAACTCTACCTCTCGGTCAAGAGGTAAGGATGAAACTTCCTCTGGAAAGACATCTAGAAATTCATTTACCACTTGCACAGATGACAATTCTAATCCCGTTTCAGTAGATGCAGACAACATAATAAGAATAGCTTCCGTACCTTGGAATAATGACTGGCTTGCTTCGGTGTAAGAGATCATCACTTCAGAATCTGCCTAGGTCAAGCCTACGAATTCGGAGGCGAAGCTAATGGTTCGATCGGCACAGTTGATCATCACATGATTTTCAGCCATCCAATTCATACCCAGAACAATGTCCATGCTTCTCATAGGCAAGCAAATAAATTTCACAACAAACTGTCTTTCGCCTATGTCAAGTAGGCAATTTTCACATAATGATTGGGTCTGGACACGACCCTTGGCAGCAATTAAAATAGTTATCGGTTCGGATAGCTCAGACAATGCTAGTCCCAACCGATCCACACATGCTTGCGAGATAAAACAGTGAGTTGCACCAGAATCATATAAAATATTGACTGAATTATTAAAAAGAGATCCCGTACCCCTCAGAAGATTATCAGTAGGTGTGATGGTCCGAGCATCCAATGTGTTGATCCGCCCCTGACTAGGTGCGTTTGGTGCTCTTTGGATGTTCTTCTTTGCTGGGCACTCATTTGCATAGTGGCCCTCCTCATTACAATAATAGCACCTAGTAGATCTTAGTTGACACTCACCACGGTGATACCTTCCGCACTTAGGACAATTTTTAAACCTCGTTTGGTCAGCTGTTTGCACCTGCTTCCCTTTATAATTACCACCCCTGCCCGAGTCATGCTTGGGGCCCATCTGAGAACTAGATGACCCAGTGCTCTTTCTATTCTGATGGAAAGCCTTTCTGCTTGCATACAACCTGGACAAATCACTTTCGGCGATATAAGCTTGTTGTACCATGGCTGCATAGTTGGTCCTCGGAAAAGAACTAAGACTTTGAGCAATATCCTCTCTCAACCCATATTTGTACCTGTCAGTTTTCCATCGGTCATTGGGGGCATATCCAGCTAAACCGAAGAATTGATACAACTCTTCAAATTTAGCCGTGTATTGGCCCACGGTCAAGCCTCATTGTGTAAGAGCCAAAAACTCATTTTCCTTATCCAGCCTCATAGCCGTGGGGAAGAATTGTTCCAAAAATGATGTTCGGAAATTTTCCCAAGTCGGGGGAGTTCCCATTGTCTCCATCATGGCCCTAGCATTTGTCCACCAGTTATTGGCCTCTCCCTTCAACATATGGGATGCCAACCTCAACTTATCTTCATCGGTCACTTGCATTGTTACAAAGATCTTTTCAATGTCATCCAGCCAATGTTGTGCTCTCATGACATCCGGCCGACCTCTAAACTCGGAGGGTTTCATTTTCAGGAACTCTGTGAAAATTCTCCTTGGGTTCACTTGTGGCTCTGGAGCTTGATGCTGCTGAGCATTTTGCTGTTGGATTTGTTGCTGTTGATGCATAAGCATCATGTCTTGCATCATTTTCTGCTGGTTCTCAATGCCATTCTGCATCCACTCAAAATTTGGATCAACAGGAGGAGGAACGCCTCTACCTCTTCTGGCCATGATTCTGCGAAATATGCACAAAGTATTAAGTTGATCAAGCTCAATGTCTAATAGCATACTAAGAAAATCACGACTGGAAAAAGCAAAGACCCTATAAGCTAAGTCCGACTAGGTCGAACCGCTCTGATACCAACTGTAACACCCCGGTATATTTAACTTGTAAAAATACCAAAGCGTGCCAAAATATGAACATCAGAGATAATATTTCCTGCTCAGACACTGAATACCACTATAAAATTTTTGCTGAAATATAATATAACTGTCTTATACACAATTAAGACCATACGGTTCTCAGACCGTAAGCTGTCAGCAACTGTGGTAGTCAGAATCATACAAGAAAGCGGAAAGAAAGACAAACATGACACTAATGTCATAGTGCTGAGATACATGGACAACAGAAGAAAAATAAACTAAAACGTGAGCTAAGTCATTCTCCATTTCCCGGGGGCCACCTACTCGTGCCTCTGAGGTTTCTTCTGTCCCTGTTTATCTGTAAAACAACAACATTTAAACAGTGAGATACAATCTCAGTGAGTTCTACCGAGACCCCTACTAACACTCTCGGTTCAATTATGAATTTTTTATATAACGTGACACGGCACCGACTGCGTTACCGCTTCCAAACCCGGTGGACCGCATTACTTAACTTTTAACAGATCACCGACTGCGTTACCGCTTCCAAACCCGGTGAACCTGTTGTGACTCAGTACGACACCGACTGCGTTACCGCTTCCAAACCCGGTGAATCGTACAACAAACAAATTTGACATAAACCGACTGCGTAACCGCTTCCAAACCCGGTGAACCCCCTTACCAATAGCATTTTTCCTAATGGCACGGAGCCTAGGGTAATGGATCATGACTGCCCCGCCTAGTATGTCAACATGGGTCGTCACCCAAACTCGATAAAATATATATATCTACAGCACTATGAACCCACGGTCCATCAAATCAGACAATCAATGAAACACTTTAATTCCACGTTTTATAAAATCCAAGTTCACACTCGCACTCTATTTGACCACTTTTCGGCACATTTTCAATATCAAAAACAGTTCATTTTGCCTTAAAAATAGAATATTCAGTTAGGCCTCTGAATAAGCTTTCCAACGCATCTTAGAACACCTCAATCGGGTTCCCGGATCAAAAGTTATCGCGAAACGAAAAACAGTGTTTGGTTGCTGAAAATTCTGCCAACTGGCGCGCGAGTGGCGCGTGGCGCGCAAACGGCGCGCGAGCTGACAGTAAGGTTCTGTCCACTGGCGCGCGAGTGGCGCGCGGCGCGCAAACGGCGCGTGGACTGACAGTAAGTGGGACCTGTCAAGTGCAGAATTTTGCGATTTTCGCGAAATCCGCTTTTCCGCTCAATTCCGATTTTTGTTCCGATCGAAAACAGATTTGACAACCAGTAAAATGAGTCCAATACAAACCACACAATCAATCAATCCAATCAAAAACTCAATCAAAACGAATTGTGTTAAAACGCGACATATTTTCAAATAACGGTTTTCGTTCCAAAATCTCTCGAAATCAATTAACGTAAAAACTAACGAGACACAAAAACATCCTAAGCGTGAGTAAAACTCACCCTTGAAGCGAGAGTCGTGAGCCGAAATCACTGACTGTCGAAATCACCGAATCGAACCCAAACAACACCGAACCGCTCCTAACTTCGTTTCGAATTCCCAAACGCGTTCCACCGCTCTTGGCTTCGATCCTAACCATGAATCAATCATTAATTCCAGCTCACAACTTGAGATTTCAACAAATCAATTCCAAAAACCCCTAAAAATTCGTAGGTCAATAGAATGAGGAAAAATGGAAGGGAAATTTACCAAGTTATGGGGTTATGTGGAGGAAGAGGAGGTGATGAAGATGATGAAGTTTGGAGCTTGGAGGTTGAGGATCCTTCTTCTTCTCTTCCCTTTTTCCTTCTTCTTTTCTCTTCTTTCTTTCTCTTTTCTTTTCTCTTTTCCTTTCTCTGTTTCCAGCGCTTCCTTCCTTCTTCTTTTCTTTCTTTCATTTAAACACACACACACACATATTTAATTAATAAATAAGTGGTAGCGTGGTCCAATTACCGTATTGATCTTAATCCCTTATTTCGGTTTCGAAACTTCCTTGACCCGTATTATCCGGTTAACGATCTAATGACATTCAATAAATAATTTTAGTACTCAATAAATTTACCAGTCGAGTACTAAATTATTCCTATTGGGTTAACATCCAAATAATTCGCCTAATTATTTTGAGGATGTTACAAGGTCCATGGAGAAGCAAAGTCCCTGTCGAGGAAGAATGGTCTTCCAGCTAGGAAGTTAGTGTTGAAGTTGACTTCGACGTCAATTTCCAGACTTGACTTGAGAGAAGCCGGGCTTGAGGAGAGAGAAAGAGAGAGCATAACTGCTCCAACTGTGGTCGCCAATGTACAAAACGGAACATAAGAGAGAGAAAGATACCTCACGGGGGTAGATTCGAGGTCCATCCGAATACGTCTGAGTTGACGAGGTCTTCTGTCTGAGCTAGGAAGTCTTTCGGCCGAGCTTGGAAGTCTTACGTCCGAGCTTGGAAGTCTTTCATCCGAGCTTGGAGGTATTTCGTCTGGGTCCTACCCCGGTGGTATCCGAGGTGAGCAAGTGTTAAGATGGGCATTGAAATCGTTTACTCCAACATTGAGGTCGAGAGCTTCTGAAGTTGGATCAATCAGAGTCATCTTCCCCCGAGAGGTACAAGTGAGCGAAGCGTACCTGATTGGAGGGGGTAGTGCTCTATTTATAGACGCAGGAAGGGGTCACGCTTAGCCTAGGTTGAACTTGGGCCAGTTCCTCAGCGGAGTGGGCTTTTGTCCGGTCCGAAACAGGGCCAATCATCCTACAAGAGAAAGTGAGCAAGAATTACGAAAACAATAAAATAACAAAAAAATGATTGACAACAAAATGACCGAAACAAAGGACCGCTTTCTTGTAGGATGAACACAATTATCCTCAGGAGTTACTGCTAAGAGGTCATATAGTCTGTTGGGACTTAATACGTTTAAGGCGATCCTGTTGAGGGATCAAATTCCTCATTACAGGGCCAACAACATCCAAAGTAAGAGGCTTTAGAAAGCAATAAGAAAACTCCATCCCAATTTCCTTGTCCATCCATCACTTGCTGATCATTCTATACAGTTTATTGTCCCAAAGCATCTCTCAACTAGTTTATAGGTTAAATAAATCATTTCTTTCAATGAAAGATAAAAATAGACACTAAATTTCAATTGACCAAAAAGTGAATTAGATAACAGAAGTTCAAAACATAAAGGACATGTTACTTACCTATACCCATGAAGGTCTTTCTCCCCATCTTCTTTAGTCATAACAGACCAAACTTGAGTTGAAAAAATGTGAAAGAATTTAAATCTTATGTTGAAAGAGCAGAAATAGTATTCAGACACACAAGGGGAGAAAAATCCTCTGTCCCGAAAAATTGTAAAAAACTCTTCAATTTGCTTCTATTTAGAGGTTACAGATTTTGATGAGGATCAGACTATTTGCAGTTTGTTAAATAATCAATGGTTTACATGTCTTTACTTATTTTAATGTCTTTGGTTTTATTGCTCACATGGCTGCTGAGTTTATTGCACTGTCCGTGTTTCTGATATAACACTTGATCAGTCATCTTAGAAGATATTCAAGAATTTGCACAAAGAGGAACATTGCAAGTAACAATTTGAAAGTAGTTTTTGCAGGAACATTCTATTATCTAGAATTTGAAGCTCTCTTTTGGGGATGTTTTAGTTTTAGCAACAATTTGTAAAACAGTTTTAGGACATAATGTACATGATGAGTTGTAGTTCAATTGTTAAGTACTTCCTTTTTGTTATAAGTTTGTAACTCTTTTTTGATATATAAAATGATCTTGTATTTTGAATTTGAACTGTCTTGCTAATCATAGGATACTATGCTAGATGATGACTTTTGATGTGTTGAAGTGTCTAATGGTATGTGTCAAAGGTGTGAAAGCTAAATATAAAAATTGTCACAGCCTGAATTGAATGATTGCTTGAGGACAAAGCAAAACTCCAAGTTTGGGGTTGTATTGGCTAACATCATATGTATATTGTTGCTCAGTTTTAGAGATAGAATGCTAGTCTTTGTTTGTGTTTCAGTCAGTTTTCACGGGGAAATAGCATAAATTACAATTGATGTCATTAGGATTGAATTGTAAGTTATTATCCTCTTCTCTAGTGCTTCTAGTAAGAGAAACCCTTCAATTAGTTTTGTTGCTGCTATAAGTGTTGCCTCCACTATTGTTGTACCTGTTGAGGTCGTTGCTTCCACCGCAAATACTGATTCTTGTGTTTATTGTGGGGGAAGGCACATATATGAAAAGTGCCCAGGGAATCCTGTTTCATTTTATTTTGTGGGAAATTTCAACAAAAATAACAATCTTTATTCATTGACATACAACCCTGGTTGGAGACAGCACCCTAATTTTTCCTAGAAAGATAACCCAGCTGCTGAAGAACCTTCAAGCCCTCAAGTTCCACCTTGATTTTCTACTCCTACTTCACCTAAGTCTGAACCATCTTGTGAGGCCTTCATTAAGGCTTTCGTAACTGAAACAAAGACACAATATCAGACACAAGGTGCGACACTTCAGAGTTACTGGGCTGCACTAAAAATTCTGGAAACTAAGCTTGGTCAATTGCTACCCGCACTCCAGACCTCAATGAGGAGGTAGTTTTAACTTTTAAGGAGGTAGTGTTAGTGTTATTGCTTCTATATAAGGAGGTAGTTGCTAACTACAACATATGTTTTCACTTGTATTAGATTTTGAAGTTGAAGGTTACACTACAACAAAACTGTAGAAAGAGGGCGCACCCTTTAGGGGCGCTTTTTAAAAAGCGCTCCTGATGCCCAAATACGCAGGGCCTTTAGGGGCGCTTTTTAAAAAGTGCCCTTGATGCTCAGGCTTTAGAGGCGCTTTTTAAAAGCGCTCCTGATGCCCAATTTCTCTCTTTTACCCTAACTCCCTCTCATTATTTGCGAAAATTCACACAGGCGCACCTCCCTCACACTTCACACACACAGTAGCCTCCATTTGCGAACCTTTGCAGCTTCCCTCCCTCCTCCGTGAAAGTACGGCCTTTCCTTCTCCCTCCTCCGTGAACCGAAGCAGCTTCTCCCTCCTTCCTTCCTTCGTGAGCGACGGCGCCTACCCTCCTCCCTCCTCCGTGAACGGCCTTCCCTCCTCCGTGAAAACGAAGCAAGGCCTTCTCTCTCCTTCGTGAAAACGAAGCATCGCCTCCTCCCTCCTCCTTGAAAACGAAGCAGCGCCTCCTCCCTCCTCCGTGAACGTGAAAACTCAAAAGGTAAACGAAGCACAATCCCTCCTTCGTTTTTTTTTGACATGCCATAGTTTCATTCCTTTCATGAGTCATATGATTTTGAAGATTAGATTCTGATGTGAGTGCTGAAATGATTTGTATTTGGATATGTACAAAAATATCAAAAACAAGAGAACAACAAAAGTACCTGAAAAAGGGGGAAGCAACAACAAACCAGAGAGATGAAACGAACGTGAACCAGACCTAGTGTTTTCAGCGCCACAATCATACATAAATACTGAACCTAAGTTATACGATTTTCTGCAGAATTTTTGATTTACAACTAATTTAAAATACTTCTCTTCGTTTTTTTTTGACATGCCACAGTTTCATTCCTTTCATGAGTCATATGATTTTGAAGATTAGATTCTGATGTGAGTGCTGAAATGATTTGTATTTGTATGTTTTTTGTATTAAAATGTTGATTGATGAAAAACAAAAACTAGTTGTATGTTGTATTAAACTTGGAATAGATTTTGAAGAAGTGCCCCTGATTAGATTTTGAAGATTATCTATTGTGTTTATATGTTGTATTAAACTTGGAATAGATTGGATTATTAAAGGAATGTGAGAAGTATTTTAAATTAGTTGTAAATCAAAAATTCTACAGAAAATCGTATAACATAGGTTCAGTATTTATGTATGATTGTGGGGCTGAAAAACACTATTTTTGTGGGGCTGAAAAACACTAGGTCTGGTTCACATTCGTTTCATCTCTCTGGTTTGTTGTTGCTTCCCCCTTTTTCAGGTACTTTTGTTGTTCTCTTGTTTTTGATATTTTTGTACATATTTGGAATAAAACTGTTCTTGTTTTTGATCCGGTTGATTATCCTGAAACATTTGATGGCGACCAATTTGAAGAGATGGAAAAGGCGGTTGAAGACGATCTTAATGATTCTCCTCAAATGTTTGAGAAGTTGATAACAGATGCGGAGACACCGTTGTATGCGGGCTGTACTAAATTCACAAAGTTATCGGCTGTGATAAAGCTGTATAACTTGAAAACTTGCCACGGATGGACGGATAAGAGCTTTACGGAATTACTCGCACTATTGAAAGATATGTTGCCGGAAGACAATGTTCTCCCTTCTCGGACGTATGATGCAAAACAAATGTTAGGCACCATTGGTTTGAACTATGAGAAGATACATGCTTGTCCGAATGATTGCATTTTATTTCAGAATGAACATGCATTGTTAAAGTCGTGCCCTAAATGTAATGCACCGCGGTATAAGAAGAAAGAATCTGCTCCAGAAAAGGTATTGTGGTATTTTCCCATAATTCCTCGATTTAGGCGTATGTACCATTGTTCGGAAGATGCAAAACTGTTGACTTGGCATGATGATGAAAGGATTAAAGATGGCATGCTACGACACCCGGCGGATTCTCCACAGTGGAAAAAGACTGATATTGATTATCCTGATTTTGGGCATGACCCAAGAAACCTACGCCTTGCATTGTCTGCCGATGGATTTAACCCGCACGGTATCCAGAGTAGCTCCCACAGTACATGGCCTGTGATTTTGGTGATCTATAACTTACCTCCATGGCTTTGCATGAAACGCAAGTATATGATGTTGTCTTTGTTAATTTCTGGCCCCAAACAACCAGGAAATGATATTGACGTATACTTTGCTCCGTTAATAGAAGACTTGAAGCAAATGTGGGAGATTGGAGTAGAGGTGTATGATGTGTTTAGAGAAGAAAGTAATTTCATTTTGAAGGCTATGATTTTTGGCACCATTAATGACTTTCCAGCATATGGCAATCTATCTGGGTACAGTAACAAAGGTCAGTGTGCATGACCTATATGTGAAGATAATACAGATTGGATGTGGTTGGAACATGGTAAGAAGAATATATATCTTGGCCATCGGAGATTTTTGCCTCCAACTCATCAGTATCGGGTGTGGAGAAAGGCATTCAATGGGAATTCAGAAACTCGTAAAGCTCCCCCGCCTTTGACCGATGAACAACTATTTGAAAAGGTGAAAGATTTGAACATTAAGTTTGGGAAGCCTTTTGCAGGAGAGCTTGCCAAACGAGGGTGAAAGAAAAAGTCGATTTTCTTTGAGTTGCCCTACTGGAAGTCATTACACGTAAGACATTTCATTGATGTGATGCTTGTTGAAAAAAATGTATTCGAAAGTTTCATTGGTACCTTACTCAATATGACAGGGAAGACTAAAGATACCATCAACACAAGGTTGGATTTGGTTAGTATGGGGTTGAGACCCGAATTGGGTCCGATAAAGAATGGTACACGTACATATCTACCTCCGACAGCTCATACTCTATCTAGAAAGGAGAAAACCATCTTTTGGAAGTTTCTTCATGGAGTTAAAGTTCCAGAAGGGTACTCTTCAAATGTTACGAACCTTGTATCGATGAAAGACCTCAAGTTAAAGTCTCTAAAGTCTCATGATTGTCATGTTCTTATGGAGAATTTGCTACCCATTGGTATACGATCCATTATACCCAATAAAGTGCGTCAGGCCATAACTAAACTTTGTTTCTTCTTTAAGGTGATTTGTAGTAGAGTGATTGACCCTGGAAAGTTGCCAGCTCTGCAAAGATCAAGTACTGTGACTTTATGTGAGCTTGAGATGTTTTATCCGCCTTCATTCTTTGACATAATGATTCATTTAATAGTTCATCTGGTTAGAGAGACACAATTGTGTGGCCCATGTTACATGAGATGGATGTACCCGTTTGAGCGATATACGAAGATATTAAAAGGATATGTTAAAAACCGATCACGACCCGAGGGTTGCATTGCTGAGCGTTACATAGTTGAAGAAGCTATTGAGTTCTCCACCGACTATCTATCTAGTGTTGAATATTCTATTGGGCTGCCAAGGGTGCGTCACACAGGAAGCGTTGGTAAAGGGATGACAGGAAGGAAAATAGTGATGGTATCCAGGATAGAACTAGAGCAAGCACACTTATATGTTCTGCACAATGATAGTCAGGTTGATTCATATGTTGCCAAACACATGGAGATTCTTAAGAGTGATCACCCAACTAAGAGTCAAGTCTAGTTAAAAAAAGAACACAATCGGAGTTTCATACAACGGCTAAAAGATCAAATTGATATTGAGTTTGTTTCAAATCCTACCTCGATTTTAGAAAGATTGAGATGGTTAGCAAAAGGTCCAAATATACATGTATTCTCTTACACTAGTTATCTACAAAATGGGTACACGTTCTATACAAAATCCCATGATGATCAGAGTAAAATGCAAACTAGTGGGGTGACTCTTGTAGCTGAATCTATGCATACATCAAGTGCCAAAAACTAAAATCCCATTTACGCGAATATGTCATACTTCGGTGTCATTGAACACATATGGGAGTTGGATTACAATATGTCATACTTTTTGTAGGATACATTGGATATTGTTGGTAGTTGATCCTAAAAGAAATAAAATTTTCTATTTGGATTCGTGTCATGGTCATTATAGCAACCACGTCAAGATGAGAGAAATGTTTGAAAGGTGTGTATTTAGATACATCGCATGTTTTATCATTTAAATTATGTATGTATTTCGATTAATTAATATAGTTATATGTATGATGTTTCAGTTGTTTGATGACTTATTGGGGATCGAATGAGGTCAGGGCTAGAGATAGGCTTGTGAAAACAAAATGGATAGTTGTTAAGGTAAGTTTATAATCAACATTCTTATCCATGTAAATATTGCTGCCATTTTAATAATTAAATGTTATTTTGATTTCTAGTGTCCAAGACAACCAAACAACGATTATTGCGGGTATTACGTTATGAAGTTTATGAATGACATAATCACTCACAATCAAATGGAAATTCCAGAAAATGTATGTAATTTATATAGTTTGTTTTTTGACCACTTAATTCTATATCTAGCATTTAACCACTTAATTCTAAGTTTATTTTATTTTATTTTTGCAGTATTTTCCTGAACACGAGGTTGAAGCTCCATTTTCTGGTGACCAACTTGCTGAGGTCAAGGGAGAGTGGTGTCATCATGTTGCCAGTTTGATTAATGAAAATCGAAATTCATGTAATTACTTTGGTTAGTTGCTTTTTGGTTCCTCACATTGTATGTCGATCATGTCATGTTTGTTGTCTATGTTGGCATTTAGAATTTGGTTAATGATTTATGTAATTTTTGTATGTATATTAGATGGGTATATAAGTTTGTTAGTTGGAATTTAATTTGCAATTGGTTAGTTGATTTGAAATTTGGTTGTTGAGTAGATATTGGTTGTTGTTGGTTCGTTTCTGTTTCTGATTTATGCAGTTGATGATATTGGTTGATGCAAAATATTGGATATACCAGAAACAAAAAAAAATATTTAAAAAAAAACATAGAATCACGGGCGCTTGCAGTAAAAAGCGCCCCTGTTGGCCTTAGCGCGTTTGACAATCAGGGGCGCTTGAAGTTAGAAGCGCCCCAGATTGTCAAACGCGCTAAGGCCAACAGGGGCGCTTTTTACTGCAAGCGCCCCTGATTGTCTAACGAGCTAAGGCGGGAGCTTTTTACTGTGAGTGCCCCTGATTGTCAGAGGCGCTAAGACCAATTGGGGGTTTTTTTATTGCGAACGCCCCTGTTTCCTAATAATTAGAGGTGCTTGTTGGGCGCTCCTGTAGAAGGTTTGGCAACAGAAGCGCCAGATTTAGGGGCGCCCGAAAGCGCCTCTAATGGATTAAAAAAAGCGCCCTTGAAGGCTTTTACTGTTGTAGTGTTAGTGTTAATTTTTGGGTTTAGAGGCTAATGTATGTATGACTATGGAACAAATCGACTATTACACATATATGAAGCTGTTGCAGAAAAATTGTAAAAAACTGATCAATTTGCTTCTATTTAAAGGTTACAAAAATTTGATGAGGATCAGACTATTTGCAGTTTGTTAAACAATCAATGGTTACACGTCTTTACTTATTTTAATCTCTTTGGTTTTATTGCTCACAGGGCTGCTAAGTTTATTGCACTGTCTGTTTCTGATGTAACACTTGATCAGTCATCTTAGAAAATATTCACGAATTTGCACAAAGAGGAACATTGCAAGGAACAATTTGAAAGTAGTTTTAGCAGAAAGATTCTATTCTATTATGCAGAATTTGAAGTTCTCTTTTGGGGCTGTTTTAGTTTTAGCAACAATTTGTAAAATAGTTTAAGGACGTAATGTACATAATGAGTTGTAGTTCAATTGTTAAGTACTTCCTTTTTGTTAGAAGTTTGTAACTCTTTTTTGATATATAAAATGAGCTTCTTTGTTTCACTGACTCCAAAAAACTCAATGAAGATTCCAAAATACATTGGTTATCCAATTGTTTAATAAACACAAAATCAGCACATCGCTTGTAACATCAAAGTGACATAATATAAATATCCTGAGAAAAGTGCTGTCATGGATGATGGTCTTCTTGATCATTCATTTGAAAGGCCGTGATGTTGGCTGCTCCATGTCTTGTGGCACAAAGTTGTGCCTGAACATAGATAGATGCATATATTTCTTAAAAAAGGAAATATAATATTGACTACAAGAAAAATAAAGAAGTACTATGTACAACCAATATACCTGCAACAATTCCATCATGGTTATGTTGCTTCTTGGCTTCAAGTTTTGTGAAGAGGGTTCATTTTGCACAATTTTCTACAATTTGCTTCTTCTTCCAAGAATTCCTTTATGCCTTGTAGATCTTCCACGGCGTTTCTCTTTGATCTTTATTCCCTTCACATTATTATTTTTAGTATGACCATTGCAAGAAACATTTTTAGTATTAATGAATGAATCTATGACTTCCATAGCAGTGTTGTCAAATATCGGTTATGGCGGCGCCATGGCGGTATGGCGTGGCGGAAATTGGCGGCGCCGCCATACAAAAACGGATATGTAACGGAATGCCAAAGGCGGCGCCATGGCGGACGTTAATCGCATGGCGGGCGTAACGGCGTAACGGCGTATATCGGATTTAACGGAATTTTAAAAAAAAAGGACTTGGGCCATGAACCCGACCCGAATCAGCCCAGGGTTAAAAACAAAAAACCCTAACTCTCACACTCTGTTTCTTCTCCCTTCGCAAGTCGCAACAGTACCTTCGCAGCTTCTTCTCCTTCGCAGCTTCTTCTCCTTCGCACAACACTCTGTTTCTGCGTTACAACCTTCGCAGCTTCTTCTCTCTCCAGCGACGACGACGGCGACCTCCACCAGCAGCGTCGCGACCACCACCAGCAGCGACTGTGACCTCTGCAGCCCTCTCTTCTCTCTTTGCAGTTCGCACAGGTTCCTCTCTTCTCTCTTCGCAGTCCTCTGTTTTAGTACCTCTGTTCTTTTTTTTTTCTGTTCTTGTTTTATTTTGTTATTCTCTTCTTTTTTTTTTCTGTTTGCATCTGTTACTGTTCTTCTCTATTTTTTTCTGTTTGTTTTAATCTTTTTGTTTCTGTTTGTCTTCTTTTCCTTCTGTTTTAAGCTTTTTTTCTGTTTGTGAGTTGTGAGTTGTGACTTTATTTTTTTTCTGTTCTAAACTTCTAATCAGAATCATGTTTTTAATCTGATATTCTGATTCTGTTTTCATTTGGTTAATTGGTTTTCTCTGGTCTGTTTTAATAGTTTGTAGACTATGTCTCAATCTCAACCAAATTCCTCACATGCTTCGGGTGGGGCGTCAGTTACTTTAACTTCCAATACCAACAGAACTGATCCCGGATGGAAATATGTCAAGCCCAGTCGTGAAGGAGATACCAATGAAACTATTTGTAACTATTGTAATAAAATCATGAAGGGGGGAATAACAAGAGCTAAACAACATTTAGCGGGGAAAAAAGGCAATGTTGCTTCTTGCAAGTTTTGTCCTGCGGATGTTAAAGCGGAGATGTTGGCATTGTTATCCGGCAAAAAGACGCCGCTAGATGACATTGACATGGATCTAGTTAGAAATATGGATCTTGGAGGTGTTCAATATGATGAAAGTGAAGATGACCTTGATGGAGACACCGCTTCTAATGCTACACTGAGAACAAAAAAGGGTCCAATGGATGTATTTTGTAGAAAGCCTCCAACTAGCAAGAAAAAGAAAGAGGCTTTGAGACAAGCCAGCATTAAAGAGACCTTCGACAGACAAACAACGGACGATCTATTGCAATCTGCTGCTCATTTTTGGTACCAGGCTAACTTATCATTTAATGTTGCAAAAATGAAGGCCTTCAAAGATATGATGAGAAATTATTGTGCATATGGACCCAATGCCCCTCTTCCTTCATATCACCAACTTAGAGTTACACTCCTAAAGAGGGAGGTGGAGATCACTAAAAGTCGGTTGGATACACATAAGGCCCAGTGGAGGAAGCATGGTTGTTCTATCATGTCAGATTCACGGACTGATCGGAAGCAAAGAGGTATTATTAATTTTTTGGTCAACTCTGCTGCTGGGACATTTTTTGTGAAGTCTGTTGATGGGTCTGATTTTGTGAAGACCGGCGATAAGCTATTTGAATTGCTTGATGGTCTTGTCGAGGAGATAGGAGAAGAGAATGTTGTTCAAGTGATAACTGACAATGGTAGTAATTTTGTTTTAGCGGGCAAGTTGTTGGAAGAGAAGAGGAAAAATCTTTTTTGGACTCCGTGTGCTGCACATTGCATTGATTTAATGCTTGAAGACATTGGAAAACTACCATTGATCAACAAGACAATTAAAAGAGGAATTACAATTGTGGGTTTCATCTATAGCCATTCTAGTACCTTGAGTTTGTTGAGACAACACACAAACAAGAGGGAATTGGTGAGACATGGAATAACAAGATTTGCTACTTCATTTCTATCCTTAGAGAGGCTTTATCAAGAGAAAAATCACATTAAAATGATGTTTTCTTCTAATGAATGGAACACAAACAAGTTATCAAAGGATCCTAAGGGAAGGGAATCGACAAAATATGTCTATATGGTTTCATTTTGGAGAAATGTTCTTTATACTCTTAAAGTGATGGCTCCTCTTGTTCGAGTTCTCCGTCTTGTTGATAGTGAAAAAAAACCGGCCATGGGCTACATTTATGAAGCAATGGAGAAGGCAAAAGAAACAATTATGAAGTCCTTTGGCAACAATGAAATCAGATACAAAGATGTGTTTGCAAACATTGATAAAAGATGGACTGATCAACTCCATCCCCCATTGCATGCGGCTGGTCACTTGTTGAATCCAGATTTATTCTATGGAAACCCACAGATGGAGTTTGATTTGGAGGTTAACAATGGGTTGTATGTTTGCATTAGGAGGTTGGTACGATGTCCAACGGTGCAACAGAAAATTCTACTTGAGTTACCAATCTATAAGAGTGCTGGTGGCCTCTTTGGAGATGATTTTGCAAAGTCACAAAGAAGCACCCTTGCTCCTGGTAAGAAACTAAAATCTCTAGTTATTTTAAGTTGTTCATGAATAACTAAATTCTAAGATATACTCTCCGTCTTGTAGCTCAATGGTGGCGAATGTATGGCCACCAAACTCCAACTTTGCAACAGTTGGCAATCAAAATTTTGAGCTTGACATGTAGTGCTTCGGGATGCGAACGCAATTGGAGTGTATTTGAGCAAGTAATATACTAAACTCTATATATCTTTTTTTATAGGAAAAGAAGTAAAGTAATTAGTATTTAATATTTATTATATTTATATTACAGGTTCATACAAAAAAGAGAAATAGGCTTGACTATAAGAGAATGCATGACTTAGTTTATGTCAAGTACAACCAACAACTCTTGGATAGATATAATATTAGAGATGAAATTGATCCAATTTCACTCGATGATATTGATGAGTGTAATGAATGGATGGTTGGAGAGATGGATGATGATAATGATGTTGGAGATGATTGTGTTTTTCAAGATGATCCAAATTTAACTTGGCAAACCGTTTATGAGGCTTCGGGAATTGGAGAGCCTACTACAAATACTAGGCAACAAACAAGGAAAAGAAAGCCTACGGTTGCTACAAATACATACACTAGGCAAAGGAGGAAAAGAAAGACTACTACCATTCAAGAGGAAGATGAAGAAATTGAAGAAGAGGCTCCAACTTCAACCTCAAAAGGAAAAGAGCGTGTGGTTGAAGAGGAAGAGGAAGATGAAGAAGAGGATTGGCTTCAACTTCCACCTCAAAATGAGTTGGTTAATTTTGTGGAATCCGAAGAAGAGGAAGGGGAGGGAGATGCTCCACTTAATAACTTTGAGAATGACTATGTTGGGGTTGGGGAAGAGGATTAGTGGAAATTACTTGGTGTGTTTGTTGCTTTTTATAATTTTGTTGTTATTTTGATGTCTTAAACTTAATTTGAAGTGGTTCTTACTTCTTAAGTTCTTAGTTGCTTGTTTATGACAATTTGATGGAGATTAATGATATTTTCTACCAATTAAGTCTATGGTTTTTGACATTTATTGATAGGTTTTTGGATTGGATTATTTTTTTGATTTTTTTTTATTTTTATAGTGTTTTTTGCATATGTATTAGTATATATATTTTTTAATTTTTTTAAAAAATTGGTCCGCCATGGCATCCGCCATATGCCGTTACGCCATCCGCCATTTGTTTATGGCGGTTTTTTGGGTCTCCGCCGTAAACCGCCATCCGCCATTGACAACACTGTTCCATAGTCTTACTCAAACCATTGATAGCTATTTTATATGCTTCTTCAGTTTGTGAACCTTTAGCTGCTAATTCTGCGTGCATCCTGCACAAATCCTTGGAGCGATTCCCTAACCTGACCTTTGAAGGAACCCTTGTTGGTGTCTTTTAAGGATCTCTACAAACCAATGAATTTTATAATTAACAGTATAATTGTTTGTTATACTAAATTGTTTGTTATCTAACACACTTATTTTAATGATATACTAAATTGTTTGTTATCTAACACACTTATTTTTCTCTATATAATTAACAGTATAATTGAAAACAATTAATTAATCAAACCTTAAATTATGAAATAAAAAAAATAAAAATAAACAAATTTGTTTTAACAAACATACAAGTAAAAATATTTATGTAACCAAAAAAAACATACAAGTAAAAAGGAAGAAATAAAATATTATTCAAGATCTGGAACTCATTTATTTCTGATTAACAACAAGGCTCTGGTTTAGGCCAGTTATAGCGGACTTTACTCCCATTTTGAGGTATATACAGCAAAGGTCCACTTTCTTGGATAAACCAATTGCACGTTTCACATTTATAATCCGCATTATATACATAAAATATATAAAGGAGTATAGGTTTTCTGATCTTTTGCCACATAAAGCTACAATTGTAAGCTGTTGGTTCGTTAAAACTCCATTGAAAGGACTCAGCTACAGAAAGTTTTCGAACGCCAATCAAGTCCGTTTCATTTGTGTCAATACATGAAACGACCAATGTAGTCTTATCGGACAAAGAGTTTGTGATACTCACAGTTGTTGTTGTCCCTCCAGGAACATTGCTAGCCAATACTAGCAATGTAAGCACCCACTCCAACAGCAAAACACTTCTCTCAAATCGAGACATTGTACCTTTTCTTGCGGCTATGAAACCTTGCTATATAAATAGGATGACGAAAGGTTAGATAAGATTGAAATAGGATTGAAATTCACATATGTTAACTCTGCAACCTGCCACATAGTGTCCCAACAAACCCATAGTGTCCCCACTAAGGTTAGATAAGATTGAAATATTTTGTCAGAAAAAACGATAAGATTCAAACATTGTTACGTTTTCAATTTTTTGTCATTTGTAATAAATATCAATAAATATACCAAAAAAATAATTACATTTTTCCTTTTTTACCTTTGACCATTAATTTTTTTGACTACACTTTTGACCGATAGTTGAGCCACCAAAATATCTATCTATCTACCTACTACTACAATTAGGAAATTCATATATGTCAACTCTGCAGCCTGCCACATAGTGTCCCCACGTGGCGTGTTCGTTGATCTGTTCCCAAATTAGCTGACATGGATTTGTTCTTTCATTCTAATTTATTAAATTGTCAAGTTTTTTTACTAGCATTAAAGCCATGCAATAATGACGTTAAAAATGTTGATACAAAATTGTTCCAACGGTTATATAGTAGGAAATATTATATTATTGCCTTCATATGATCTTGTATTTTTCAATTTGAATTGGCTTGCTAATCATAGGATACTATGCTAGATGATGACTTTAGATGTGTTGAAGTGTCCAATGGTATGTGTGAAAGGTGTGAAAGCTTAATATAAAAATTGCCACAGCCTGAATTGAATGATTGCTTGAGGACAGGTAAAACTCTAAGTTTGGGGCTGTGTTGATTAACGTCATGTGTATATTGTTGCTCAGTTTTAGAGTTAGAATGCTAGTCTTCGCTTGTGTTTCAATCATATTTCACGGGAAATAGTATAGATTACAATTGATGTCCTTAGGATTGCATTGAAAGTTATTATCCTCTCTTCTCTTGTGCTTCTAGTAAGAGAAACCCTTCAATTAGTTTTGTTGCTGCTATAAGTGTTGCCTCCACTATTGCTGTACCTGTTGAGGTTGTTGTTTCCACCGCAAATACTGATTCTCGTGTTTATTGTAGGGGAGGCCACATATATGAAGAGTGCCTGGGGAATCCTGTTTCATTTAATTTTGTGGGAAATTGCAACAAAAATAACAATCCTTATTCATTGACATACAACCCTGGTTGTAGACAGCACCCTAATTTTTCCTAGAAAGATAACCCAGCTGCCGAAGCACCTTCAAGACCTCAAGTTCAACCTGGATTTTCTACTTCTACTTCACCTAAGTCTGAACCATCTTTTGAGGCCCTCATTATGGCTTTCATAATTGAAACAAAGACACAATATCAGGCCCAAGGTGCGAAAATTCAAAGTTATGGGGCTGCCATAAAAAATCTGGAAACTCAGCTTGGTCAATTGCTACCCGCATCTGTGCAAGACCAAGTGGTTCACTTCCTGCAACCACTTAACCGAGCTCATCTAATTCTCATGGAAAAGAACATGTCAAGGCCATTTCTCTTAGAAGTGATAAAACTACAGTGGGGCGTGATGAGTTGCTAGAAAAAGAGAAAGAAGGAGCAATTAATGGGGCAAATGTTGAGTAACAAAATGCTAATAGCACTGACAGAGGTGCTGCAGATTCTGTAATAGGTGCTACAACACCTGTTACAGTGTTTGTTCTAGCACCTACAGTACGTAAGTTGGTATCTGAGAGGCCACCTTCCCCCATTTCCTCAGAGGCTAAACAAGGCACATCATTATAAGCAATTTGGGAAGCTCCTTGAGATTCTCAAGCAACTTCACAACAATATTCCTTTGGTGGATGTCGTGCAACAAATGCATAACTATACAAAATTCATGAAAGATGTGCTTACACAAAAGAGGAGATTAGGAGAATTTGAAACTGTTGGCATGACTCAAGAGAGCACCTCATTGTTACAAAATAAGATACCCAAAAGCTCATGGATCCGGGGGTATTCACCTTCCCTTATGCCATTGGGGAGAGCTATTGAGGTAGAGTTCTATGTGACTTTGGTGCGAGTATCAACTTGATGCCCAAATACACCTTCCAACAGCTTGGAATTGGAGAAGAAAGACCAACAACGATGACCTTGCAAGTGGCGGACAGATCCATGGTCTTTATTTTGAAAGACAATTTATCTTCTATCCAAAAGGCTCCAATTCTTGAATTAAAGACACTTCCCCCATATCTCAAATATGCTTATTTGGGGGAAGATGAGACATTGCCTATTAATATTTTTACAGAACTAACCTTTATGTAGGAAAAGGATATAGTAGCAGCTTTGAAGAAGGAAAAGAGCCATTGCTTGGAAGGTGTCATATTCTTAGAGGATACCTCCAAGAGTAGTATTGAGAGTCAGAGGAGGCTAAATCCCATTATGAAAGAAGTGGTCAAGAAAGAGATAATCAAATAGCTAGATGCAGACATTGCTTACCCTATATCTGATAGAACTTGGGTTAGCCCAATGCAATGTGTGCTGAAGAGAGGAGGGGTAACAGTGGTGACAAATGAGAAGAATGAGATTATCCCCACCAGAACGGTCACGGGATGGAGAATTCGTCTGGACTATACGAAGTTGAACAAAGTCACAAGAAAGGACAGTTTCTGTAACACCCCGATTTTTGGAGCGTTATTATGCGAACTCAACTCCTAATATGAAATGATTTTGGAAAAGTACTCTTCATGCTTTCTCAAAACATGGTATTATTTTTTCGTTAAAAACTCTTTTCAAAAAAATCAGAGTATTGCAGCATTTTTCGAAACATGATGTCTCTCTTAATATGATACAATAATTAGAATTTGTTAACACCCATAATAAATTAAATCGTGGGCCGAGGGCTGAAAGTTAGAGTTAGGAGGAGACCAGGGTACTGAGGCAAACCACCTGACAATTTCCAAAAGATATTTGCTGAACGGACAACATCAAAGGACAGGCTCGAGGCAAAAAGCAATGTAAACGCCCCGAGGAGGGGGTGGAGCTCGAGGAACAATGGATGAGGCCGAGGCAAAGCAAGCCTTAAGCTATAGAGTGCCACAACCATATATAATGGCTCAATTGCCTAAGTACGACGGCTGTAGGCTGAGGATAAGGATCAACCGAGGAACTATATGGTCGAGATATGGAAGACTTGCTTGGAAGGCAAGGAAAATAGGCACGTTGAGAGAACGTGGGAGCGGTTAAAGGTCAAGTAAAGAGAAGACTCCTTGAGGAGTGGAGCGGGGAGGTTTTTCTTCCCACTATCCGTGCTAGTGAGATCGTGGGTTATGGATCCAATTTCTTAGGGCTTAGGAGCAAGGATAGACGTTGATCTTCAATTGATCCAACAGTAGGCAAATTTAGGCACGCATACTGACCGACGAGGGCCTATGTATATATATATATATAGAGAAAAATACTTGTAAAAAAGACACACAACCTAACCTAGCCCTCGCATTTATCTTACTTTATCGCAGTTATTTTACTTTCATGCAATAGGCCAGTAGATAATCCAATCCTCGCGTCCCCTCTACCTAACCTAGCCCTTTTTGGAGGAGTTAGGAAACCCAAAGTTGAGGAACAGAGTTCCTTCCTCAACGCAATTTCTTGAAGAATAGAGGAATGAAAGATTGTCCAAAGCTCTGGCTGATCCCACAGGTAGGATATAAGAGTTTGACGACAACAAAAACCGGTACGCCCAGTGGGACAGACACGAGTGAACAAACCATCGTGTTTGATTTGCCTGGACTAGATTATTTTTGGCGTACGCACCTGCGCTCTGGCAGAAACCTAAGTATGGAACCACTTTCGGCATTAAAAAAGGAAACCGCCCCCAAGACTAAGATCACGGAGCCAGTAAGTGCTTCGGGGACTATGATGTGAATCCACACATGCATCACAAAATTTTGGAACTAGAAAATTACAAATTATATGAATCTCTAAGTCATGATGATGATTATGAACACAATTTCAAGATTAGATGATGACACTTACTTGAAGAACACAAAAGTGAAGAAAGAAAAAATGTGGAAAGAAAAGAGATGAAGTGGAGAATGATGTCCGCCACTTCTTCCTTGGGAAGAAGATGAAGACCACACGCCGCTTTGAGCTTCTCCAATCCTCAAAGGTAGGTGCTCAAGGTTCCAATCCAAGAACCAAGGAGAACATGCAATGGTCTCAAGATCTCACGCCTCACGCCTCTCTTTGGCTCTCACGGCTCTAGCTTTTGCAAATGTAGGGAATGATTTCACATTGATCAAAGTCTTAGGAATTACAAGGAGTGGAATAGTATTTATATGTTGAGTCTAATGGATACTAAGCCCAGCATACAATCCACTTAAAGATAGGAAAACAAGGCTCATGGCCACATTAAAGTGACTAAAGACCTTAACCTATTCTATTGCCAACAAGGCTCAAATCAAAAGCACATTACACTAGAAATGAAAGCCTACATTTATTGAAAACAATTACAAGGAAATAGAAAACCCAAGAGTTTAGGATGTCTAGGAATTTCCCAAAGTAACCTTGGTAATTACAAGTCTTGATATTTGTGACTTCAATCCAAGATCTCATGTGTAGAGTAGCACTGCATGTGGGCTCACATCATACTCCCCCTCTGGAATTTCACTTGGACCCAAAGAAAACAAAAAAAACAGGTACACTAATGCTAGAATTGCTTATGCTCCACCGGGATCAAAAGGAAAATGAGTAACCCCAAATAATAGCCTAGTCATGCAAATTACACATGTTTAAGCAAAATCCAAAGCAAGACAAGCTTCCAAGGAATTGAAACATACCTAGAAGAAGGAATGAAGAGTATAGGGAGAATATAATACCTTTGAAATTTTTCAACATTAATAAGTGTCTCCATTACCTTTACCTTTCCCTTTTGGGGCTCACTCTCGGAAGTTCCTTGAAGTTCCTTATTTTGTCCACACAATAGTGGTTTTGGCAGGAAATTCAAAGGTGTCCTAAACAAGAAATTAACAAAACTATGTGCAAGGAATTAGTTAGAGGTGAAAACCCTAGGTTCATATGATACATCATGAAAAGGTTTCCTAAGGCACATACAACCTTTCCTCTTTGGATCCTTGTTAGGCACTACAACTAAGCTCTTTGTTTTCTTTGGGTCATTTTCCTCAACCCTTTTGCGTTGTAATTCATTGTGAGTGTCATGATCAAAACTAGGGGTGCCTACCACAACTACACTTTGGCCTTCCAACTTGAGGTTGGACTTTCTTTATTTTTCCTCCTTCTCAATTTTATTTTTTCAAAATGATTTGGTATTTCAAAACTTCTTGAGGACTACGGGGAGAAAGAAGAATTTTCAAATTTTTATGCACACATGAGTATTTGTTAGTAAATCCATCATGGATTGCTTTTATATAAATTTGCCAGGGCCTTCCTAAGATTAGGTGGCTGACATCCATAGGGACAACATCACATAAGACATCGTCTTTGTACCTATGAATGGAAAAACTAACAACCACTTGTATATCCACAACTATTTCTTTTTGCTCATTAAGCCATTGTATTTTGTATGGGTTTGGATGATTGAGGGTGGGAAGATTGAGCTTTGTGACTAAGCGAGTGGTATTCCAATTAACACAACTTCTAAAATCAATTTGCAAACAACATAATCTAGTTGACACAAAACATCTAGTATGAAAGGTAGAAGGAGTAGTAGTAGGAGTAGTGAAAATTTCCTTACTCTTTGGCACTATGGCCGAAGCTTTATCTTTTACCGTTTTAGGTGTATATGCTTCCTTCCTCTTTGAATTGTCCTTCCAAGTAATGGTGTGGGTATACTTGGAGGAGTTTTCTTCTTTGTTGTCCCTCCTTCTATGGCTCTTTTCATCCTCCTGAACAACATATGTAGGCCTCCTATTTCTTTTGTCATAATACTCACAAGGAGAGTCATATCTCTTAGGGGAATGATATTTTCTTGGGGAGTGATACCTTTTTAGGGAATGATACTGTCTTGGGGAATCATACCTTTTTGGGGAATGATACTTTCTTGGGTAATGATATCTTCTAGGAGAATCATACCTCATTGGCGAATCATACCTCATTGAGGAATCATCACTCCTGTCAAATACGGACTTCATCATGCAATGATTTGTGTGTACCTACAAGACATAGTTAGTATATAACAAGTCACCAAGAAGTCCTCACCAAAGTGTTTACCTCACTAAAAATCACTCCACTTGTGTTTAGGCTTTTTAGGAAACACTCTCACTCAAGGGTTTTTTGGTCACACACACAATGTAAGTAGGTCACTCAAGTCACTCTTATCCTCCATTAGATCTTAAAAAGGAACTTCAAAAGCATCTTTCCACCTTTGATGTTGATATTACTTGAGATCTCAAAGGGAGTAGAGTCTATCACCAAAGAATGACACAAACGGAAGAAACTACTATGACAAACATAGGAATTTTAAAGGCTAAAATCAAAAACAAAAAATTTAGAAAGCTAAACTAAATATAGAGTATTTAAAGACAATATTAAACTACAAAAAAAGAGACTCAAAATATTGCTAGCAATGCACCAAAAATTGCAACAAAGTGCAAATAAGCCTCCAAGGGCAAAATGGTCCAAATGTTCCAAAAGAATTTTGACAAAATTTCACAATGATCCAAAAAATGTATAGAACATTAGGAATTTTTCTGGAATTGTTTGAATTATTTTGATGCTCCCGCGGTTAGGTTTTGCCTTTTTCTTTGACTACTTTACAATTTTTTTGCTCTATTTTTTTTGCAGTATTTTCTTTTTTTCAGAATTTTTTTTCAGTCTCTCAAATAATACTAGATTTTGAGACGAATAATCTGGCTTTTGAATCACTGTAAACGGATCAATATTTAATTCACAAACACAAATTGAAGTTTGACATAAACAGTTTCGGATCAAAGAGCAATTTCCAGATTTCGCAATTCAGCACCAAATCATACAAATGAGTAGTGAATTTGATGAGAAATTTCACAACGAATACAAATATACCATCAATTTGAATAAAAGATGCGAAGAAGTAAAGAAACAAAACAATTATATCACCGAAATCGCGTTTAGGTTTTGGAAATTGGGGAACCGCTAAAAAACCCAACCAAAATTCACCAAACAAGTTGCAATAGGTGCGAAATTAGTGCAGGAAATGAATTGGCACAACAAATATCATCAAAAACGAACAAGAAATGAGTACGAAATCGACATTGCAAGAATGGAACTGATTACGGATTTCACTTTGAATTTGATGAATTCTTGATCAAAATCAGTGAAACGAGAGTGTAATACATTGAAAATTATACCACAAACAAGATGCAATTGGAAGAAGAAGGCTGAAACGCAAGAACGCACAACACAAACAGAACCGTTGTAGAAAAAAAACAGAATAGACAACACTTTTTTCTGTTGCAACTAACTTTCCTTCCAAAACAAAATAGATCTTGATCTGAATATTTTTTATCAATTTGAACTAAAATTTTCAGATCTGCCCGAATCTCAAAAGGGAATTGATAGATCTAACACTTCAACAAAGCAATTTCTCAAGATTTGGAACCAAATTCAAATTTGACTTGAATCTAGTTTTGGCTCCAAAAACAAAAGTCTGAGAAAATTTTTTTGCCAAATATCTACTAGCTTTGATTACCATGTGATATGAATCTTGGCACCAAAACTAAATTGAGACTCAAAATGTGTAAGATTCATGTAGCTCTGAATACCACTTGATGTGAATCGACACAGGCATCACTAAATTTTGGATCTTGAAAATGACAAATTTATATAAATCTCTAAGTCATGATGATGATTATGAACACAATTTCAAGATTAGATGATGACACTTACTTGAAGAACACAAAAGTGAAGAAAGGATAAAATGTGGAAAGAATAGAGATGAAGTGGAGAATGATGTCCGCCACTTCTTCCTTGGGAAGAAGATGAAGACCACACGCTACTTTGAGCTTCTCCAAGCCTCAAAGGTAGGTTCTCAAAGTTCCAATCCAAGAACCAAGGAGAACATGATGAACTCACTTCAAAGATGCCCTCAAGCTCTCACGCCTCACGCCTCTCTTTGGCTCTCACGGCTCTAGCTTTTACAAGTGTAGCAAATGATTTCACATTGATAAAAGTCTTAGGAATTATAAGGAGTGGAATAGTATTTATATGTTGGGTCTAATGGATACTAAGCCCAACATACAATCCACTTAATGATTGGAAAACAAGGCCCATGGCCACATTAAAGTAACTAAAGACCTTAACCTATTCTATTGCCAACAAGGCTCAAATCAAAAGCACATCACACTAGAAATGAAATCCGACATTTACTGAAAACAATTACAAGGAAATAGAAAACCCAAGAGTTTGGGATGTCTAGGAATTTCCCAAAGTAACCTTGGTATTTACAAGCCTTGATATTTGTGACTTCAATCTAAGATCTCGTGTGTAGGGTAGCACTACATGTGGGCTCACGTCATACTCCCCCACTTGAATTTCACTTGTCCTCAAGTGAACTCCCCCCCTTGGAAACCTACATCAAAGATGGACAAAAATCACTTATTTTGAAAAACAAAAAAAACAAATACACTAATGCTAGAATTGCTTATGCTCCTCCGGCATCAAAAGGAAAATGAGTAACCCCAAATAATAGCCTAGTCATGCAAATTCCAAGCACATGTTTAAGCAAAATCCAAAGCAAGGCAAGCTTCCAAGGAACTGAAACATACCTAGAAGAAGGAATGAAGAGTATAGGGAGAATGTAATACCTTTGCAATTTTCAACATTAATAAGTGTCTCCATTACCTTTACCTTTCTCTTTTGGGACTCACTCTCGGAAGTGCCTTGAAGTTCCTTATTTTGTCCACACAATAGTGGTTTTGGCAGAAAATTCAAAGGTGTCCTAAACAAGAAATTAACAAAACTATGTGCAAGGAAATAGTTAGAGATGAAAACCCTAGGTTCATATGATACATCAGGCAAAGGTTTCTTGGGGAATGATATCTCCTAGGAGAATCATACCTCATTGGTGAATCATACCTCATTGAAATGATCTTCATCATGCAATGATTTGTGTGTACCTACAAGACATAGTTAGTCTAAAACAAGTCACCAATAAGTCCTCACCAAAGTGTTTACCTCATTAAAAATCACTCCACTCATGTTTAGGAAACACTCGTGTTTTGGAAACACTCTCACTCGACGGTTTTTTGGTCACACACGCAATGTAAGTAGGTCACTCAAGTCACTCTTATCCTCCTTTAGATCTTGAAAAGGAACCTCAAAAGCCTCTTCCCACCATTGATGTTAATATTACTTGAGATCTCAAAGGGAGTAGAGTCTATCACCAAATAATGAGAAAAAAGGAAGAAACAACTATGACAAACTTAGGAATTTTAAAGACTAAAATCAAAAACAAAAAATTTAGAAAGATAAACCAAATATAGAGTATTTAAAGGCAAGATTAAACTACAAAAAAGAGATTCAAAAAATTGCTAGCAATGCACCAAAAAATTGCAACAAAGTGGGCAAATAAGCCTCCAAGGGAAAAATGGTCCAAATGTCCCTGAAAAATTTTGACAAAATTTCACTGCGGTTAAGTTTCTGGAGTTTTGACAAAACCGTCCTAATGTATAGAACATTAGGAATTTTTCTGGAATTTTTTGAATTATTTTGATGCTCCCGTGGTTAGGTTTTGTTTTTCTCTTTGACTATTTTACTAGTTTTATTGCTATATTTTTTTTTTGACTATGACAAAATTTTGACAAAATGGTCCTAATCTATAGAACATTAGGAATTTTTCTGGAATTTTTTGAATTATTTTGATGCTCCCGCAGTTAGGTTTTGCCTTTTTCTTTGACTATGTTACTAATTTTATTGCTATATTTTTTTTTGCAGTATTTTCTTTTTTTCAGAATTTTTTTCAGTCTCTCAAATAATACTAGACATTGAGACGAATAACCTGGCTTTTGAATCACTGTAAACGGATCAATATTGATTTCACAAACACAAATTGAAGTTTGACATAAACAGTTTCGGATCAAAGTGCAGAAAATGAAGAACAGTTCATCAAGAACAAGAGCAATTTCCAGATTTCGCAATTCAGCACCAAATCATACAAATGAGTAGTGAATTTGAGGAGAAATTTTACAAGGAATCCAAATATACTATCAATTTGAACAAAAGATGTGAAGAAGTTAAGAAACAAAGCGATTATATCACCGAAATCGCATTTAGGTTTTGGAAACACTCGGCGGAAAAATCACTCCACTCGTGTTTAGGAAACACTCTCACTCAAGGGTTTTTTGGACACTTTCACTCAATGATATTTGTGACTTCCATCCAAACTCTCCTGAGTAGGGTAGCCATGCATGTGGGCTCACATCAGACTACAACCCTACCGGTTTCTGCCGATTCAAGTGAACAACCCCCTCAAGATTATGAGGAGCCCGTAGTTATGACCATATCATTCATTCGACAGCAAATCGACATGGGGATACATGACATAATGTACCAAGTGTCCCAATGGTGCACAATGAGGTGCAACAGGCCAAGGAGATGGAACAGAGGCGTGCTATGCAAGCTAGTAGCACAATGAACCCTGGTTTCGCCGGCCAATCACAGGGAGGACAAACTAACTCTATGGGAGGCACGTATCAGACCGTACCGTACACCAACCCTGTTGGGCCTCAGAGGCATCTTTCTATAACCAAATGCGAACGCATCAGACCCTACCGTACACCAACCTTATTGGGACTCAGAGGCATCTTTCTATAACCAAATGTGAAGCATGCAATAGTGTCCATCAAGTGGGAGCGTGGCCGGACCTTAGCAGACGTTCTCTCATCAGGTAAATCCTATCCAGGTAATTCCTCAGCATGGTACTTTTGCCACTACCAACACTGTGGGGCAATTTATAGCGAATGTCACTAACGCGACTTCTCTTCAACAGGGACAAGTGCAATTGGTCAAACGGACACCCGAGGCCACAGGCTCGATGGGTCTGCCGCAAGGGCCGTCCTATGGATGTTCTACTGCGGCACTAGCCGACCTACGCATGGGGGCAAGCCTTCCCCCAGGATTCTAGGATTGGCAGGACAGGCGGGTATTGCCCGAGTCAGCAGCCAATGGTCTAGAACCTACCTGGCTCGACAAACCTACCTCCCAGCCAGCCATACTCTCGAGCACTCGGTACCTACCCAGCGGGTTCTTATTTACATACACGGATGAATGGTATCCCGGTCGAGCAGCCATGCAACTAGTTTCTGCCTCTCCGAGTTAATCAGGAACCTGTACCAGGAACTGGCTTTGTTAACCTGGCCCAAGTGATGCCTGGGCAGCCATGGACATTGTCCATGTCAGGGACTGTTTCTCATGGTACTCTTCACTCCCACCTGATTCTATACAGTCCTCGGCAGACATGGTGCTTCCATGACAGGTTTTATTGGCCACAACCCGAAGTCACCGTAGCCGATCTCATGAATTTGCGGCAGAAGGTGGAAGAGGCTATGACATACTTCATTGAAAGATTCAAAAAGATGGCTGGAAAATGCTCAGTGCCTTTTTCAGAGTCCCAACTCACTTCCATGGCTATCTCTGGAATGCACCCTCAATTGAAGGAAAAACTTGTGGGACAAGCTTGCAGCGACCTTAGTGGCCTAGCCTCCAGGGCTATCCAAATTGAACAATTCATACAGGAGAGAGAGAGAGAGAGAGAGAGGAAGAGGGAAGTCAGGGGTTGAGGACTTCAGTTAGTGTCAGTGGTTGACATTGAAGAAGATTCTGACCATGATGAGTCAACCGATTACGTGACAGACATCTTGGTGGCCGAAATAGTCAAAGGGAAGACTTACCTATGTCCTACTCTTAAGCCTGCCAAGGGGAAGGAGAAGGAATAGGTGGAAAACAGGTATGAGTACTCTTTTGATATATCTAAAGCGGACCAGATCTTTGTGTACTTGCTAAAAGCTAAGAAAATCAGGCTTCTCGACGGCCACAAGATACCTCCGCCCGAAGAGATAAAGGGGAAAAAGTACTGCAAGTGGCATAATTCATTCAATCACGCCACCTGCATCATCTTCTGTCGAGCCATTTAGGAAGCTATCAGGAAGGGAAGGTTTAAAATGGCTGACAAATGGGTGCTAGAGATGACTGTTGACAATGATCCCTTTCAAAGCATGAACATCAACATGGTCTCCTTCTCAGGGAGCGACCGTGGAAAGGGAAAGAAGAGTGTCTTTGACCGGTTGGGATCCACTACCGAGGGATCTGTAACACTTCAAATCTCATATTTAGATGTAAATTCACTTGCTTGAATATAATAGTAACGTTGGACATAATTTGTGCTTGTTTTTCTTTGTAATTGATATATTTTAGTAAAGATTATTATTTTATTATTTATTTACTAGCTTTACAAAATATTAGTTATGATTTTTGGTTGTTATTACTTATTATTATTATTTTGATATAATAATATAGTTTTATAAGGTTTAGAGTGTTTTTAGAGTGGAAAAGAAAAGTATTGGACCTTAGTGTTGTAGCCTAACATTACAGCCCAATAGTAGAGCTCACGACATGCAGTTCTGCTGGCGCACCCCCTTTTTTGCTGATTTCACCCCCTCGCTCCGGAAAATAAAAAAAAGCAAGATCGAGAAATGCCAAACTTCATAGCCCTACACAAAATCGACCTCTGAATTCATTTCTAGCGTCTATTTTATCGATTGGAGGACCGTTTGTTTCCTACGAAATCAGCAGGCGAATTGTAATTGGTGTGTTCCGACCACCACGTTCTCTGATTGCAAAAGCTGACGTCGTTTCCAGACTCTACGCGTCGAAACCTTTAGGAAGAACTAGTGCCTTTTTCGTTTCGGTGAAGTTCGCATCGGACCCCTAGTGCGACGTTTTCCGGTCACTCTTTTTGTTTCGTTTTAATTTCGTTTCAGTTTTAATAATTTCTAAAAATTCTTTAAAACTAGTTTTGATTATTTTCAACCATTTTTCGCTTCCTGGGGGACTCGTAAATTTTATGTGTACTCGTTGGTGATAAACTTATTGTCGTAGACAAGTGTGTTCCGCTTCCAGTGATACTACAATTTTTATTTTTCCAGGTACGGGGGGAAAGGGTTTCTTTTCTATATGGGGAATAGGGGATAGGACTATAATAGTATTGATTATCACCATTCATATTTGTTTGTATTTATTCATTGGTTAGTTATTATCTATATTCGATTTCGATGACTGAAATTAAATAATTTGAATGATTGTAATTAAATGATGTGGACGACTGCAATTAAATGATTTGGATGACTGTAACTAAATGAATTGGATGAGTGTTGTTAATATGCCGAGTTTAGGGAATGAATCATATTCAATTTTATATCAACTGATGTTCATTGATATGAATGACTCGTATGTTACTAAGATGAAGTTGATATGTGTAAATGCTATGCCTATAGGCTGTTGTTTTTGTGATTGCCGTTGTTGTTATGATTGTTGTTGATGATGATAAGGGACCAATTCAACGTGATTGAGTCTCGTCGTTAAGGACCAAGGCTTAACCTCCCTAGAAGATATATGATTGTTAGTGATGGTGTAATTGGGACATTATAATTGATGAACTTTAGGGTAGTAAACCTTATTGGACCTTTGAATAAGTTGATGATGAAATTATATGGTTAAATAGCCCAAAGTTGAAATTGATGGTGTACTTATGGTTTAGACTATCTCTAAGTTAAGTAACAAGCTTAAACTTTAGTAGAGTATACTGGTTTGATGAGATTGAGATTCCTAAGTATTTTAATGGTTAAATTTAGACAACAGCGACTTATAATGATTCCTAGGCATGAATAACGATGATGATTGATGAAGTTGATGTTGTTATTTTATTAGAGTAGTGAAATTATCTAATAGACAACTTAGAGCCTCTTAACCGATTAAGACTAAGTCGTTAATGGATTAGAGCTATTCTTGGTGTAGCGGATATTAAAATTACCTAAGAGACCAATTGAAGCCTATTAGTTGGATAAGATTAAGTTGTTAATGGGTTAGGACTATTGTAGGGGTGTTTCGGATAATGCCTGGCCCTTCCTAAGCTAGTTTCAGGTAACCATGACGATGGGTGATGATTGAGACAATAAGAGTCATAGGAGCCTTAGGAAATATCAAATAACGGGTGGAGTTGGAATTAGATGCAATGAATCAAAAGACTACATATGAATATAACGATGACGTTATTATATAGAAAAACGGGGACTTGGGTAATAATTATGACCAGAGATGATGACTATAGTGACCCCCTAGTTGTATAGTGATACCCGAGATGATGATTAAATGACCCCTAGTTGTTGATGATATCCTCGGACTTAGGGGTTCTTAGGGAAGTTGATGATGATGTTTAAGGAACCTTGTCGCAGTATGGGCAAGGATTCGCCGCAGTATGGGCGAGCCGTACCTTAGTAATTTAAGTTGTAAGAGGAACCTTGTCGCAGTATGGGCAAGGACTCGTCGCAGTATGGGTGAGTCGTACCTCAAATGATGGTGATGATGATAGGTATTGTTGTGGTTGTTGTTGTTGTTGTTGTTGTTGTTGTTGTTGTTGTTGTTGGCATCGTCGTTCTCGTTGTCGTCGTTGTTGTCGTTGTCGTTGTGCGATATCGCGTCTGATTAGGTCCATTGTGTGTCCATCTTCTTGTTGTTGTGGTCGTCGTTGTTGTTGTTGTGGCCGTCGTTGTTGTTGTTGTTGTTGTTGTTGTTGTTGTTGTTGTTGTTAGTAGGGCAATATCGGGCAAGGTATCCCGTTCGAGCAAGGTATCTCGGTCCTCATAGTCCTCTCTTGGGTGTTCTTCAGGGCATTATCGGGCAAGGTATCCCGTTCGGGATATTCCTGTCCTGTTGTTTTCTTGTAGGGCATTATCGGGCAAGGTATCCCGTTCGGGCAAGGTATCCCGGTCCTATTGTTGTTCATCGTAGGGCATTATCGGGCAAGGTATCCCGGTCCTATTGTTGTTGTTGTTGTTGTTGTTGTTGTTGTTGTTGTTGTTGTTGTTATTGTTGTTGTTGTTGATGATTAATCGAGCATACATGTTATGTTTGTCGTATATACTGTAGTAATTTTAACGGTGTGATGTGACCCCTCACTTTTTACGTACGAGCCCTTTGTGGCTTCACTTTGTGACATCTTGCTGTATGAACATGTTGTGTTGGTCACTCTTTTGAGAGTGACTGTCTGATATTGATTTGATGGATTGTGGTTGCCTTTGCTGTTTTAGTTACGGTCTTATGTTCTTTATATGGTTTGGACACTCTTTCTCACCCGTGCACCATTTTTTAGATTGAGTTTCAGGTGTGATGTGAGTTTCCACGATTGTGCAGCGGTGGAGATGTGATACAGATCACCCAGCAACTTGCGGAATGATACTATACGTTGATGTCACTTTCTCTTTATTTAATTGATTAAAGGTTTATTGCTCTGATCATGTGACATCAGCGGGACTTGGGTTGTATTTTCAGTATTATATTTCAGATTGTATTTTCTTATAAATAATGTTTAAATGATTTAAGGAGTTGATGACATCTTTTACTTGCGAAAACTTTTTCAGAAATGAGTTGCAATTTTTAGTTTTAAAAACAATTCACTCGTTTTTCGTACTCTTTCTTTTATAATTACTTTCAGGGTAAGTATCACATTTAGTGGTATCAGAGCAGTTCGGTCCTAACCGGACTGTTTGTGTGGTTTATTGTGCTGTCCGATGTGTGAACTCTGAATAGAGTTGTATAAATTGTTTGTTTGATTCTCGATAGTCGTGAAGCTGACCAAATTAGTTGGTTAAGTCCTCAAGGTAATGGAATGAGTGATAGTTATTATTTGGTTTAGGAAGAATCATCAAGATTATAAGAGATAGAAAGAAGTTAGAATCCAAGTGAGAACCCAAACAACTCTTTTCATTGGAGGAAATTTTCCAAAGAGCTCCGTCTGTTCTTTAGGTTGTGTGTTGTGTGTCTATTATGTTTTCTCTATGTGAACTATTGTTGCAATTTGTTTTGTTACTTTCTCATTTATTTATTTATTTATTTTGAACTGGGGATTCAAAAATTTGAGTTTCTACGATTTGACTTTGTAGTGGTTATTTGTTGTGTTATGTGCTTATTGCGATCTCTAGGTGATTTGTTTTGTAATGGGCATTTTATGTCGTCCGTGTCCGAATTATTTTTTTACGTGCCTTTTAAGTCTTTGTGACCTATCCGTGGTATACTTCTAAGCTCCAGCAATCCCCTTAAGATCCAAATTGAATATATATTTTTATAACATTTCCATACCTATATATGTAGAATACTACAACAAACTGGACACTTGTTCCATGTCATCAATAGAGTATTTGTTGATTTTTTTTTTAATCTATAAACATGACAAACAATAAGGTTTATCATCATGCATGATTTGTTTTTCTTTTTCCCCTTCCTTCTTTTCTAAAAGTTTCGTTCTCTTGTTTGTTTGGTTTTTCCAATATTATGGTTAGGTATGGTATTAGTGAGGGATACATTTATATTAACATGATGTGCATCACAACTTGATTTCTTGAGTATGCCATTAAAATGTTAGTTAACAATGGTATAATAAAGTTGAGAAAATTAAGGTTTGATAGATAATTATTTGTTTTTTTTTTGTCTGCAGAGGTTACCTTGTAGTTTAGTTAGACTTAAGGTTTTAATGTGAACATAAGTTATGAATTTTTTTCAAGGACAATGTGTTACAAACTAACTAGATAGATAAACTATTTGATTCCTTTCTTTGCATTCATGTAATATGAGCGTCAATAATTGATTTTATAATTGTAAGATACTATTTGTGTTGTGTGGATATGTGATTTAAGAATAAAAGTTGTGTCAAAAATATTTGTGAACTTTAGTTATACCGGTTTTTAGTTGGATGTGTAGATATGTATTTAATATGTAGTTAATTAAGTTTACATAATTTGACTTAATTAATTAGTACCAAGAGTGTATAAAGTCTTTTGTTTTAACGTGTTCTTATTTGTGTATTTATGGGTACTTCCAGTTGAGGGTTTTATGGAATTGCCTTGCTAATTATTTTAGGTTGCTATTTCACAGCTATTGTATTGTAATGCTTTGATTACTGTAAGTAATAATTATCTTTCTTAAATGCTACAAATACTGATTCAGTTTATTTTCATGAGTGCAGTTAAATGTAATGGTTTCAAATGTTGACTATATTTTTATGTTGTCTATCTTATTTTGTTTTGTTCTATGTTCCTAATTGTTCTCAACGTGCAATGCGTGAACTCTGATTATATGATCTTGTCTTACAACAGTTGTGTCCTTTGTAAGATTTTGTTGTGATATTTTTGTGAAACTAAAAGAACTGTTGTGAGTTTTACATAAATTATTTTATGATTATTTCAATTTGTGCTTGTGGTGCTAACCAATTTCAAGTTGCGCACCCTGATATATTTGGTTATTATTAAAAGTAGATGTTCCTCTAAAATCTCATATATTATAGCCTTTCCTAAGTAGTTATGATGTTAAAGCCTTAGTTTTTACCTTAGGAGTGAGCCTTGGAAAACACCATAAGAGTAGATGATAAAGGGAAGACATGTGTGATGTTTGTGGTTACGAGGTAGACTTATAGAGTCACGTAGCAGAATTTTGATTATAATGATATAGGAAGGAACTTTAATAGAGTTTGAGGGTGATAATGTGGAACAAAAACAAACATGTTTACGCTCAAGCCCCTATCAAGGATCCTTACAGAACCACCAGATAACGTTGTTGGTTGTTGTTTCTTGAATTACTTGCCTGAACGAGTACGAGGGACGACCGCCCAATCACTTATCGTCGGTAATGAAAGCAATGGTAATCAACATGGATAAGCAACATTAGTCGTCTATATGCCTTTAGTATGTTAGTGGAGCTTGTGAATATAAGATTAGTTATCTTAACTTATATCTCTAGACTCCTAGTTTTTGACCGTTAGAGACCAATCATATAATAAAGGAATACTATCCTTAAAATATTGAGGGCTTCTAGATGAGGGACTTGGATCGTTTTTGTTTGCCAATAATCGTTAGAATTTCGAGGACGGAATTCTTTTAAGGGGGTGAATTGTAACACCTCAAATCTCATATTTAGATGTAAATTCACTTGCTTGAATATAATAGTAACGTTACGACATATTTTGTGCTTGTTTGTCTTTGTAATTGATATATTTTAGTAAAGATTATTATTTTATTATTTATTTACTAGCTTTACAAAATATTAGTTATGATTTTTGGTTGTTATTACTTACTATTATTATTTCGATATAATAATATAGTTTTATAAGGTTTAAAGTGTTTTTAAAGAGGAAAAGAAAAGTATTGGACCTTAGTGTTGTAGCCTAACATTAAAGCCCAATATTAGAGCTCATGACTTACAGTTCTGCTGGCGCACCCCCTCCTTTGCTGATTTCACCCCCTCCCTCCTTAAAATAAAAAAAAATCAAAATGCTACTGTTCATCTCTTTGATGCGCATAGAAGCAGCGCCGCCAGCAACAACTTAAAACCTCAAACATTCTTCTATCTTCAATTTCTCACTCGTTTGACCTCCGAAAAATGCCAAGCTTCATAGCCCTACACAAAATCGACCTCTGAATTCATTTCTAGCGTCTATTTTATCGATTGGAGCACCGTTTGTTGCCTACGAAATTACCAGGCGAACTGTAATTGGTGTTTTCCGACCACCACGTTCTCTGATTGCAAACACGGGCGTCGTTTTCGGATTCCACGCGTCGAAACCTTCAGGAAGCACTAGTGCCTTTTTCGTTTCGGAGAAGTTGGCTTCGGACCCCTAGTGAGTCGTTGTCTCGGTTAGACGTTTTCCGGTCCCTCTTTTTGTTTCGTTTTAATTTCGTTTCAGTTTTAATAATTTCTAAAAATTCTTTAAAACTAGTTTTGTATTATTTTCAGCCATTTTCCGCTTCCTGGTTGACTCGTAAATTTTATGTGTACTCGTTGGTGATAAACTTATTGTCGTAGACAAGTGTGTTCCGTTTCCAGTGATACTACAATTTTATTTTTCCTGGTACGGGGGGAAAGGGTTTCTTTTCTATATGGGGAATAGGGGATAGGACTATAATAGTATTGATTATCGCCATTCATATTTGTTTGTATTTATTCATTGGTTAGTTATTATCTACATTCGATTTCGATGACTGTAATTAAATAATTTGAATGACTGTAATTAAATGATTTGGCCGACTGCAATTAAATGATTTGGATGACTGTAACTAAATGAATTGGATGAGTGTAGTTAATATGCCGAGTTTAGGGAATGAATCATAGTCAATTTTATATCAACTGATATTCTTTGATATGAATGACTCGTATGTTACTAAGATGAAGTTGATATGTGTAAATGCTATGCCTATAGGCTGTTGTTTTTGTGATTGTCGTTGTTGTTATGATTGTTGTTGATGATGATAAGGGACCAATTCAACGTGATTGAGTCTCGTCGTTAAGGCCCAAGGCCTAACCTCCCTAAAAGATATATGATTGTTAGTCTTGGTGTAATTGGGACATTATAATTGATGAACTTTAGGGTAGTAAACCTTATTGGACCTTTGAAAAAGTTGATGATGAAAGTATATAGTTAAATAGCCCAAAGTTGAAATTGATGATATACTTATGGTTTAGAGTATCTCTAAGTTAAGTAACAATCTTAAACTTTAGTATAGTATACTGGTTTGATGAGATTGAGATTCCTAAGTATTTTAATGGTTAAATTTAGACAACAGCGACTTATAATGATTCCTAGGCATGAATAACGATGATGATTGATTAAGTTGATGTTGTTAGTTTATTAGAGTAGTGAAATTATCTAATAGACAACTTAGAGCCTCTTAACCGATTAAGACTAAGTCATTAATGAATTAGAGCTATTCTTGGTGTATCGGATATTAAAACTACCTAAGAGACCAATTGAAGCCTATTAGTTGGATAAGATTAAGTTGTTAATGGATTAGGACTATTGTAGGGGTGTTCGGATAATGGTTGACCCTTGCTAAGCTAGTTTCAGGTAACCTTGACCATGGATGATGATTGAGACAATAAGAGTCATAGGAGCCTTAGGAAATATCAAATAGCGGGTGGAGTTGGAATTAGATGCAATGAATCAAAAGACTACATATGAATATAACGATGACATTATTATATAGAATTAGCAAGGACTTGGGTAATAATTATGACCAGAGATCATGACTATAGTGACCCCCTAGTTGTATGGTGATACCCGAGATGATGATTAAATGACCCCTAGTTGTTGATGATACCCTCGGACTTAGGGGTTCTTAGGGAAGTTGATGATGATGTTTAAGGAACCTTGTCGCAGTATGGGCAAGGACTCGCCGCAGTATGGGCGAGCCATACCTTAGTAATTTAAGTTGTAGGAGGAACCTGGTTGCAGTATGGGCAAGGACTCGTCGCATTATGGGCAAGCCGTACCGCAAATGATGGTGATGATGATAGGTATTGTTGTGGTTGTTTTTGTTGTTGTTGGCATCGTCATTCTCCTCGTCGTCGTTCTCGTTGTCGTTGTGCGATATCGCGTCTGATTAGGTCCATTGTGTGTCCATCTTGTTGTTGTTGTGGTCGTCGTTGTTGTTGTTGTTGTTAGTAGGGAATTATCGGGAAAGGTATCTCGTTCGAGCAAGGTATCTCGGTCTCATAGTCCTCTCTTGGGTGTTCTTCAGGGAATTATCGGGCAAGTTATCCCGTTCAGGCTATTCCGGTCCTATTGTTTTCTTGTAGGGCATTATCGAGCAAACAATAGGACCAGGATACCTTGCCCGAACGGGATACCTTGCTCGATAATTCCCTACAAGAAAACAACAGGAGCGGAATAGCCCGAATGGGATACCTTGCCCGATAATGCCCTGAAGAACACCCAAGAGAGGACTATCACGACCGAGATACCTTGCCCGATAATGCCCTACTAACAAAAACAACAACAACGAGGACGACCACAACAACAACAAGATGAACACGCAATGGACCTAATCAGACGCGATATCGCACAACGACAACGACAACAACGACGACAACGAGAACGACGATGACAAAAACAACAACAATACCTATCATCATCACCATCCTTTGAGGCACAGCTCGCCCATACTACGACGAGTCCTTGCCCACACTGCGACAAGGTTCCTTCTACAACTTAAGTTACTAAGGTACGGCTCGCCCATACTACAGCGAGTCATTGCCCATACTGCGACAAGGTTCCTTAAACATCATCATCCTTAACTTCCCTAAGAACTCCTAAGTCCAAGGGTATCATCAAAAACTAGGGGATCATTTGTCCTATAATCATCATCTCGGGTATCACCATACGACTAGGGGTCACTATAGCCCAAGTCCCCGCTAATTCTATATAACAACAACATTCTTATATTCATGTATAATCGTCTTGATTCAATGCCTCTAATCCCAACGTCACCCATTACTTGATATTTCCTAAAGCTTTCTATGACCTCATTGTCTCAATCATCATCCATGGTCAAGGCTACCTAAAACTAGCTTAAGAAAGGTCAAGCATTATCCGAAACACCCCTACAATAATCCTAATCCTAATCCATTAACAACTTAATCTCATTCAACTAATAGGCTTCAATTGGTCTCTTAGGTAATTCTAATATCCGATACACCAAGAATAGCTCTAATCCATTAACGACTTAGTAATAATAGGTTAAGAGGCTCTAAGTTGTCTATTAGATAATTTCACTACTCTAATAAGCTAACAACATCAACTTAATCAATTATCATCGCTATTCATGCCTAGGATTCATTATAAGTCGTTGTTGTCTAAATTTAACCATTAAAATACTTAGGAATCTCAATATCATCAAACCAGTATACTATACTAAAGTTTAAGTTGGTTACTTAACTTCGAGATACTCTAAACCATAAGTACATCATCGACTGCAACTTATGGGCTGTTTAACCATATGATTTCATCATCAACTTATTCAAAGCTCCAATAAGGTTTACTACCCTAGAGTTCATCAATTATAACTACCCAATTACACCAACACTAACAATCATATATCTTCTAGGGAGGTTAGGCCTTAGGCCTTAACGACGAGACTCAATCACATTGAATTGGTCCCTTATCATCATCAACAACAATCATAACAACAATGACAATCACAAAAACTACAGCCTATAGGCATAGCATTTACACATATCAACTTCATCTTAGTAACATACGAGTCATTCAAATCAGAGAACATCAGTTGATATAAAATTGACTATGATTCATTCCCTAAACTCGGCATATTAACTAAAGTCATCCAATTCAATTAGTTACCGTCATCCAAATCATTTAATGACAGCCGTCCAAATCATTAAATTACAGTCATCCAAATCATTTAATTACAGTCGTCCAAATCATTTAATTACAGTCATCCAGATCATTTGGTTACAGTCATCCAAATCAAATAATCAAATAATATATAGACCATTTAAATCATTACAATCAACCTAAATAACTACAGTCATCCAAATTGAATAAATAACATAAGTAATAAATAAATAATAAATAATGAATACAGGCAAAATATGGATAGTGATACTCAAAACTATCTTAGTCCTATCCCCTATTACCCATATTGAATAGAAACCCCTTCCCCCGTACCAGATATCGAAGTGTGTTTCAATAGCAAATCGATGAAGAAAAACCACGAGTTCCTGAGCGTAATTTAATTCCTCCGGACCATATTTGACTCGAACGCGTACCGTTATGTGACAACAACGACAATCCAAAAATAAGATACTAAAAATATTAAATTATTCGAAGTCATAGTCCAACTTTGAATTCATATATATATATATAAGGGACTGCTACTCTAAAAATATACTAAAAATATTGGTACTAATTTTATATTAAAATAATTCTGAAACTAGAATATTAAATAATTGAAATCATTTTCCAACGTTAAATTCATATACTTAGGGAAGTCATTCTAATAAAACAAAGTCACAGTTTTAATAATATAATTCTTTGAATAAGATTGGATAAATCTAATATGCATATATATATATATATATATATATATATATATATACACGTGTATATATGCATGTTAATCAATACATAAAACTTGATATAAAACTCTAAAACTTATATTTTCTTTTGACCTTGCAGGAAAACGCGAAGTAGCATGTATCATGAGTACTCTAATGTTCTAAAATACAAAACTAACATAGTGACATGAGAGAAATACGGTAAATGCCGAACTACAAACATCACAGATTATAAAGCTTACTTGAAATAATCTTCCATCCAGTTTTTATTTTGTTTATGTCCTAAACAAAATCGTAAGAAGGCACCTTGTTCTTGGACCCACAAAAGAAAGCTGTTACTGGAAAAGAGGCAAACTCAAGTTGGGAAAGAAAACTCACTGAGGTGATTGTCTAGCGCAAAATGCAAGTCTCCACTGTCGGTTCTTTTAATTGGTGGGTTGTGGAATGTAGAGAGGAAAGAGGGATTGTGCGGCGTTGTTGTCTTTCAATGAGAAGGGGAATATTTAGGTTTTCTAGAAAAGGGAATGAGCATAGGTCGTGCAAGAGAAATATGGGCTGTGTGACTAACTAGAACCCAAACCCATATTTATGTATTTTTAAGTCATTTTAATCCCACAAACTCATTTAAATCTCTTTTCACACAAATACACTTCCTAAAATATTTATATCATAGAGGATATATTTTGTAGAAAATAAAATAAAACGAAAATATTAATAATACTTTCTAAAAATAGGAATAAATATACGTTCAACATATTTAAATAGTTTTAGTATGAATTAGATCTTAAAATCATTAAACTTTTAAATCACAAAATACATTACGTAACTACGTATCCAAAAATGTCATGCGCGAAAATTGGGGTGTTACTCCACTGTGGCTGAGTGTCTAGCTCTCTTGCAAGACAGATTGCAGGTAGGGGAGCCAGGCAAACGCAAGGAATCTCAGAGGAAACTTCCCAAGTGGAGGAAACTTGTCCATGATCTCAGGGAGCTACATTTGTCCAAACTCAATTCTGAGAGGCAAGCACCTTGACCCAAGGATCTAAGGTCAAGACTCCAACACCACCCTCCTGGGGGCACGGTCGGTCTGTCGATGAATCCATCGAGCAAGGCACTATACCAAGCCCATATGAGAACTCTCACTCAAGGGGAGAAAGGAAAGTGGCACAAGTCACTATAGCACAAGACTCGACGTCAGTGGATATCAAAGTACTGAATGATCATGAGCTGAGAGCCACTAAAACTGTGAGGCCACCCTCGAAGGTACCACAAGACGAGTTGATTACAAAGGCAGTATCAGAAGTATCAATCCCTAAGGCTTCCCCCAAATCTCACTCGTAGAAGAGGAGGCTGCAGAGGGAAAGGGCCTTCCAAAGAATGAGGGAAACTTTGCAGATGCTTACCTCGTCCAGAGAAGGGATCATGCAGGCCATTCCTGCAGCCTCTGTAGCTACGACGCTGGAACAGGCTTTCCCAAAACCTGCTGAGGACAAAGCCCTGGAGCAATAAGTCACGGAGAAAGCTGGCCCTAGCACATCCGCTGATAAAGATGAAGAGCTTAATACCATGATAGGGGTGGTGGACGCAATTGGTATCCCTCTCATTGAGGCAGTGGTGGAATGTATGTATGTCCCTCACAGCCCTAGACAACCTCAGCTAGTCAGTGCTCTCTTGGGTGAAGAAAATGCAGAAGATGATCTCTTGGGTGAAGAAAAAGAATACCCCTTCGGTTCACTAGATTTTGATGGTAACTCTCTAACAGGGTCAATCCTAGATGACGTAATGGACGGAGAGTTCCATGCTGACATAGAAATGGTGGGACTCCTACCACCTGAATTTTGGGAAAATAAGTGCAAGCCAAGAGCCCTCGAGGGAGATGTCTTTGCCGAGGAGGCCGAATGGGCTGCCTTGACAGAGCCCTACGGACAAGTCACGGAAGGAATGTTGTTCGAGAAACCTACGGCGGACATGACCAGACACTTGAAACCCGTCTTCATTCAAGCCCACTTGAACGGGAAACTTTTTAATAGAGTATTTGTGGATGGTGGGGCTGTGCTGAACATCATGCCATTGGCGACAATGACGAAGCTGGGCAAGAATGCTGAGGACCTCATCCCTACGACTATGACCATGACAAGCTTCATGGGCAACCCATCTCATGCCTTCGGGGTGTTGGTGGCCGATGTAACAGCTAGGTCTACGGTAACCCAATCATCTTTCTTTGTTATTGAGGGAAAGCCTTCCTATGCTGTAATTCTGGGGAGAGATTGGATCCACACCAGTGAATGCGTTCCCTCCACTCTACTTCAGAAATTAGTGATATTGATAGGTGATAAAGTGATAAAGTGGAGAAAGTGGAGGCTGATCCCAACCCGTTCCCTGCTGAGACAAAGATGTTTGAGGCTGTTTTCTATTCCCCCTACTTGCGCCCTATATCCATTCAAGTAAACTATGAGGAATGGGGTATAGAATCGTGTGACTGGACGAAGAAGGGTTTTGAACTCAAAATCTTGGCTGACCCACGGCCTAACACCGAGGGTAATGATTAAGCTCCCATCAGAAGCACAAAGCCTGTTGGATTGACTGCACATGTTCCAAACTGAATCCAGCATTTAAGAGGCTATGTTTGGTGCAGTATACGAGGACGATGAACTCCCAGAGCACCCATGTCAGAGGACGTCGGATAACCCCGAGGATGGGATGTTGGCCGAACCCCCTTACATAGAGCCCATCCAGAGAAGGGTACCCACATTTGAAGGTCACGACCCTCTGGTGGATGTTAAGTTAGGGGGTGAAGGTGAACCAAGGATGACCAAGGCCAGTGGCAAGTTTCAACCTCAGAAACGAGATTAGATTGTAGCTTTGATAAAGGAGTACTGTGACTGCTTTGCATGGGATTACCATGAGATGCCAGCTCTCGATAGGGCACTGGTAGAGCATAGGTGTAGCGACCGAAAAATCCGAAGGTGGGATTCTTCGTCGTTTTTGAACAATGGAGTCGCCATCAATATTTATTTTTAGGAAAACATTGAAAAAACCTTTGTTTTTGGGTTCGGGGGTCGATTAAGTGCGGGGAAGGTACTAGCACCCCGCAACATCCTAAAAAGGTTACCTTTTAATTTAATGTGTAGAAAAAGTTAGTTTTAAAAGAAGATATTTTGCTTACCCATTTTGATTGTTTGCGAAAATCGGAAAGGAAGACTTAATAAAAATTTTAGTTTTTTGCGCTCGACAGGAGTGGGCCCCCGCTCCTACGTATCTCCGGGTGCGATGGAGAAATCAAAGCCACGTAGTTCTCGGTAGAAAATATTTGTGTGTTGGTATTTTTTATTTTTGAAAAGTTTGCGAAAACTAGAGGCCGTTCATGGTGACCAAACAGATAAATCCAGAGTGGTCATCACTAATGGCTTATTCGACAAAGAAAGTATTTACAGCGTTCAAACGAGCGGGGCCCAGAGTGACCGTTATAAATACCCGGTTTGCGATCGAGCGTTTTGTCCGTTTGAAAAATGCTTACTGGGAAGCGTGATTTTAAAAAAGGGAGTTGAGATTACGTTTGTATTTTATTAACTGAAAATTTCTTGAAGTTTAGGTGGGTGTTTGCGATGATCAAACGAATAAATTCAGAGTGATCACCGCTACTAATCCGCTTTGAAAAAAGAAGGTTAGCCCTATCGGTCAAACAAGCTAAGCTCAGAGTGACCATTAGTAACAACCTATTTTTTTACGCGAGTTTGATTGTTTGAAAGAAAGAAAAAAACGGTTTGGAAATAAAAGCGGAGTGAGTTATAATTAAAAGGTGGGTGCAATTAACAGGGGTGTTGTATTAAATGGAAATGGGTGGTGGGCTTAGTAGCAGCCCAAAACTGAGTATTTGGGTTTGTGGACCCTTGCGCGAAAATTTGGCTGAAAGCGGGGAGTGCTGTATTACTAAAATGTGGGGGGTGTGAATAGCGGTTTGACGCTAAAAAACGATTGTTTGACTTTTCTTTTTTACCATTTCATTAACTTACCCTAAAACATATAATTCTGAAGCGCCCCTTTTTTAAATACCTAAACTAATAAGCATTGGATTTGGAAAAGATTTGCTCATTTATAAAGAAACGCCCCTTCTAATTTGAAAATAATTGTCATGTTTAATGTTTTAAAAGGTGCCTTTGCTGTTTTTTTTGGGAAAATAAATATTGTTATTATTCCTCTTTTTTTTACGAAGGTGGTGGTATTAGTAACCATTTATTTTGGAAGAAAAAAAACATTTTTTTTTATTTTAAAGGACTTTATTTTAATTCGAAAATTACAGCAACATTTAAAAAAGGCAACAATTTAAATAAAAAAACAACAATGATATGTATAAAAAAATTACAGCAACAATTTACATAAAAAAACAGCAACAATTAAATAAAGAAAAACAGCAACAAAAATATACAAAAAAAACGATTTAATAGAGAAACAACACAAATTAATAGAAAAAACAGCAACAAATAAATGAAGAAAAACAGCAACAAATAAATGAAAAAAAACAGCAACAAATAAATGAAGAAAAACAGCAACAAATATATACAAAAAAAAATGATTTAATAGAAAAACAGCAACAAATTAATAGAAAAAAGCTACAATAATAATATCTGTAAAAATGTTACCACAACTAAAATAAATAAAAAGGCAACAACCACAATAATATATATGAAAAAAAAAGTATTACAGCAACTAAAAACGAATAAAAAAACAGCAACAACTATGTATATAAAAAAAACGCTACAGCAACAAATAAAATAAAAAAAACAGCAAAAACAGCAACAATATATTGAATCCGAAAATCACATTACAGTACCTTAAGAAAAAAAATCAGGAAACGTTGGGAACACGAATTCCTCCTAGGATCTCTTTAATACAACGGAATTTAAACTAAAAAAAAATTGGAAGGAGAAGGAAGAAAAGAAAGAAAGGAAAAATAGAAAACAGTGAACAAATCTCACTGTTTTTTTTTAAAGATCTAAACTCTCTTTTTTTGCTCCGAAAGTTTTTCTTTTTTCCTCTAAGAACTTCTTTGAAAAACTCTTTTTTTTTTTTCGAAAATCTTCTCCTCCTCCTCCAAAACCGTGGTCTCTTCAAAGTCATGGCCCCCTATTTATACAAAAAAGGGCTTTTTTTTTTCTTCTTCGTTTTCTTCTGACTGCCTCACCATACCTTGTACAGTGTTTCTCTTTTTTTGACTTGAGAAAAAAAACTTGATATGATGGAGAGATGTAGAGATTTCGTGATGGTTGATGAAGGTTTGTGAGAGGAGGGGTTACGATGGTTTGTGTGAGGGGTATGGGCATGGCAGAGGAGAGGATGATGATTTTGTGTTTTGGTAAGAGAAGAGAAGTGATGGATGTGTGAGAGTGAGAGGAGATCCGTGAGGGAAAGAGAGAAGGAGATAGGGTATGCGTGGGTGTGTGAGAGAGGAGAGGAAGGATGAATGTGTGAGGGAAAGAAAGAGAGTTTAGCCGTTGAGTGGGAGAGAGAAAGAAAGGAAACGTGTATGGGGAAGACGAATGTGGGGAAGTGGGATTTGAGAAAAAAGAGGAGAGGTGGAGTGTGGGAAAGAAAAAAATGCAATTTTCAAGGAATGGAGAAGTGGGAAGGCAGCCGAAAATTAAGGAGGGGGGAGTGGGATGGCCGAAATTTTTTAGGGTTAAAAAAGGGGGGCGAGTTAGGGTTTTGGTATTAGGGTTAGGTGAGGAGTTGGATCATGGGTTATGGGTTGGTTGGATGGGTTAGGGTTTGGTGGAGGAGATTTAGGGTTAGGCGAGTTGGGCTAGCCTTTTTTCTGTTGGGTTGGGTTTCTGATGGCCCAATCCTGATTGCACCTCCATTCTTTTTTTTGGCAGACCCCCTCCATTTCCTCCTTTGCTTATTTTTTGTTTCTTCACTTCTAATTAATATATTTTTTTGGTTAAAAACTTGTGGCAACTAAAATGAAAATAAAAAAAAATTATTTTTTATTAAAAATAAAATCTCTCATTTTTGATCGGACGAAATTAGGGTATTACAGCTGCCCCTCTTTATTTATATTTTGCTAGGAAATTGGAGGGATTCCGAGTTTCTCGAGGAAAATAGAAATAAAGATAACAAGACGCTAATTTTGTCCAGACTGAGGTTTTTTGTTTTTTTTTTTTTGAAACTTATGAAAACTGGGTTGCTTTAGACAGAAGGTAAATAGGGATCGCTGGGGATCTGAAGGATCGCTGGGGATCTGAAGGATCGCTGGGGATCTGAAGGAGCATTGGGGCTCTGAAGGTCTAGTTCAAAATTAATGCTTGGCGCATCGACTTGAGTTCGACTGAGGGACCGTCGGGGTCTGAAGGGCATGCCTAAGCCTGAGGGACCGATGGGTCTGAAGGAGCGCAACTAGCTTATGGTACTAGTAATAAGGTCTGGGGGTGGCCTCTTTTCGAGCAGCCAATAGGGTTAATCAGGTCCGGAACTGATGTAACCACGAAGGACGTGCACTGTGTTTTTTTTTAGGCGGGCACAACTAGTCTGAAGGGCCTGGGGCCGGATGATCCGTCGGTTGCTCGATAACACGACGTGCGATCTGGATTGAAGGACCATTGTTGGTCTGAAGGAGCGCCTGGGCTCTGAAGGACCGCTGGGGGTCTGAAGAATTGGTGCTAACGATACATACTAAAATTATCTCAACAGACACTTGCAATGAATGATGCATGCGTGCATGTAGTTAAGTAATTGATGACATGATGAATGAAATGTGGAATGATTTTATTTTTGGCTTTTGTTCTTGGCTTTTTTATTTTTTTTCATTTTCTTTTCTTGCTCTTTTGCTCTTTTTGCTCTTTAGCTCCTTATCGACTTTGCTGGCATCATCAATTCGCATGACTCCTGACGTGGGATACGAGGGTTGCCTCAAGCAGTGGTGCCAAAGTGCGGGTTATTAAGATTTGCTGAAGTGATTATGCATTTGTCCTTTTTGCAACTTTATGAGAGATCATCTCTTTTTTGTGATTTTTAGAAATTTCGCAATGATTATAATGCTTGTAATCATGCACATGTTTCGCAATTCAGTATCGTCTACCATGAACGTTATTTTTACAATAATAGGGAAATGAGAGAATAAAGGAAGTGTTTAATATTCAAATGGAAAACAAATGCGCAGAAGGTCGCGCTGGCTGAAAATTACATTGGGAGTTTAAAGTACAAAAAGAAAGAGAAGAAAAAGAAAACAAGGAAAGCTGATTTTTGATTGTTTGTATCTTTGAAGTAATAACGCCAATCGCCCAATAACATAACTTTGAGCATTCATTATCCAACTTTCGGAGGTATTGACTGCCTTTGTAGCTCAAAGTCCAACTTCTGACCCTAATTTTTGCCTGGACTGCTATTTAGAGTTTTCAGTCCACCGGGTCGCTCTTTTTTCCATATTTCTTTAGGCATAGTACTTCTTAACTGCGTCCGAGTTCACTGGGAGTGGGAGGTCTTCACCGTCCATTTTTGTGAGAATCAGCGCTCCTCCAGAGAAGGCCTTCTTTACCACATAAGGTCCTTCATAGTTAGGGGCCCATTTTCCACGGGAATCCTTTTGGATAGGCAACATCTTCTTGAGCACGAGGTCTCCTTCTTGAAACTGGCGGGGGCGCACTTTTTTATCATAAGCCTTTTTCATTCTTTGTTGGTACAACTGCCCATGACACAAAGCAACTACTCTCTTTTCTTCTATGAGGTTCAACTGATCCAGACGAGCTTGAACCCATTCTGCTTCCTCCAATTTTGTTTCCATTAGCACTCGCAGGGAGGGTATTTCCACCTCGATGGGAAGAACTGCTTCCATCCCATATACTAGTGAGAATGGTGTTGCCCCTGTTGACGTGCAGATAGAGGTCCGATACCCGTGCAAAGCGAAGGGAAACATTTCATGCCAGTCCTTGAAGGTCAATACCATCTTTTGCACGATCTTCTTTATGTTCTTATTTGCCGCCTCAACGGCCCCATTCATCTTTGGACGGTACGGGGAGGAATTATGATGTTGGATCTTGAAGTCGTCACACAACTCTTTCATCATCTTGTTGTTCAGGTTGGTCCCATTGTCCGTGATGATCTTATTTGGAAGACCGTAGCGGCAAATCAAATCTCTCTTTATGAACCTGACAACCACCGATTTTGTTACACTGGCGTAAGAAGCGGCCTCGACCCATTTGGTGAAATAATCAATAGCGACAAGAATGAAACGATGTCTGTTTGATGCCTTGGGTTCGATGGGACCGATGACATCCATTCCCCACATTGAGAATGGCCATGGTGCTGTTAGGACACTCAGAGAGGCAGGTGGTACATGGATATTGTCGGCATAGATTTGACATTTGTGGCATTTTCTGACGTAGTTGAAGCAGTCAGTCTCCATTGACAACCAGTAGTAGCCAGCCCTTAGGATTTTCCTTGCCATGGTGTGCCCATTAGAATGGGTGCCGAACGAGCCTTCATGGACATCTTTCATAATTCTTTCTGCTTCTTCTTCTGCTACACATCTGAGGAGGACCATGTCGTGATTCCTCTTGTAAAGCACTTCCCCATTTAAGAAGAAACCCATTGACAGCCTCCTAAGTGTCCTCTTATCATTCTCGGTGGCACCAGGAGGATACTCTCTGTTTGTGATATAGTGCTTGATATCGTAATACCAAGGTTTACTGTCGGGCTCTTCTTCGATTGCCACACAATGATGTGCCGGTAGGTCTCGATGTTGGATTCGGATGAATGTCAGACTCTTGTCGTTATTGATGTTGAACATTGATGACAAAGTCGCCAAAGCATCGGCCAACTGATTTTCTTCGCGAGGGAGATGATGGAAAGTGATCTCTTCAAATTGTTCAACCATCTTTTGGATGTGATCATGATAAGGAATTAATTTGGAATCCCTGGTTTCCTAGTCACCTTTTGTCTGATGGATGACTAAAGCTGAGTCCCCATATACATCGAGTCTTTTGACTTTCCATTCAAGGGCTGCTTTGATGCCTAGGACGCACACTTCATATTCTGCAATGTTGTTGGTGCAATAGAAACTCAGTCTAGCCGTAAATGGTACGAAGCGGTTATCAGGAGAGATCAGTACAGCTCCGACCCCGTGCCCGTATAAATTAGAAGCGCCGTCGAATAACATTCTCCACCTTTCGTTGTCCGGAGGATTCCCTTCTACGAATAGAGCCATTATATCTTCATCTGGGAAATCGCACTGCATTGATTGGTAATCTTCAATGGGCTGGTGTGCCAAGTACTCAGCCAATGCACTACCCTTGATTGCTTTTTGGGTGACATATAAAAGGTCTCGTACTCAGATAGTAGCATTTTCCAGCGAGCGATACTCCCTGTGAGTGCGGGTTTTTCAAAAATATACTTGACTGGGTCCATTTTAGATACCAACCAAGTCGTGTGGCTAGCAATATACTGCCTCAATTGACGTGCAGCCCAGGCCAGAGCACAACACGTTCTTTCCAACAATGAGCATCTTGTCTCGCACTCGGTGAATTTCTTGCTTAGATAGTAGATGGCATGTTCCTTCCTTCCGGATTCATCATGTTGTCCCAGTACACAACCCATCGATTTTGTCTAGCACTGTTAGATACAGGATGAGAGGTCTTCCCTATACAGGCGGCATCAGAATCGGTGGATTTTGGAGGTACCTCTTGATCTTTTCAAAGGCTTCTTGGCAATTATCATTCCACTTTGTTTCTTGGTTTTTGCACAAAAGCTTGAAGATAGGCTCGCATGTAGATGTTAGCTGCGATATGAACCTAGAGATGTAGTTCAATCTTCCCAGGAAACCACGAACTTCTTTTTCAGTACTCGGTACCGGCATTTCTAGTATTGCTCGTATTTTGGCTGGATCTACTTCTATTCCCCTCTGACTGACTATGAAACCCAACAGCTTTCCCGATCTTACACCGAAAGTGCATTTGGCAGGGTTTAATCTGAGTTTGAACTTCCTGAGACGTTCAAAGAGTTTTTGCAGATTGACGATATGCTCTTCTTCAGTCTTGGATTTTGCAATCATGTCATCCACGTAAACCTCTATTTCCTTATGCATCATATCATGGAACAATGCGACCATTTCCCTTTGGTATGTTGCACCAGCATTCTTCAGTCCGAATGGCATTACTTTGTAACAGAAGGTTCCCCAGAGAGTGATGAAGGTGGTTTTCTCCATGTCTTCGGGGGCCATCTTAATTTGGTTGTATCCGGAGTATCCATCCATGAAGGAGAACAGAGAGTGTTGTGCTGTGCTATCTACCAGGACATCAATGTGAGGCAAAGGGAAGTCATCTTTGGGACTAGCTCTGTTCAGATCTCGATAATCAACACACATCCGAACTTTCCCGTCTTTCTTTGGGACCGGTACAATATGGGCTACCCATTGAGGGTATTTGGCTACCGCTAAAAACCCAGCATCGAACTGCTTCTTAACCTCATCTCGGATTTTCAACGACATCTCTGGTTTCATCCTTCTTAGCTTTTGTTTTACCGGCGGGCATTCTGGTTTTACCGGTAACTTATGCTCGACTATGTTGGGGTCCAGTCCAGGCATGTCTTGGTATGTCCATGCGAAGACGTCAACATAGTCAAACAACAACCTAACCAATTTCTCTCGCTCGCTGTCTTTCAATGTGGTGCCAATGTTAACTTCTTTTTTGTCTTCTTCCGTGCCTAAGTTGATCGTTTCAGTTGATTCCTCGTGGGGTTCGATTATTTTTTCCTCTTGTTCCACCATTCTCATTAACTCTGGAGGGGTTTCCCAATTATCCTCAACATCTTCCTCAGTTTGATTGATGGGGTGATCAAAGTTACAATATGGATTATTGGCGTTGTTATTTTCAAAGACATTTTTTTTCGGATCTACATTAGTGTAAATTAACGGAATAAAAAACGAATGAAAGAAAATAAGAAGCGAATGTAAAAAGAAAAGGAGAACGGGGGTTTATTGGGAACTGAAATAACGTTGCATTGATATTAATACTGAAAGGAAAACATGCGTGCCCGAATGAAATATCCTAAGGCCTTGGGCAGAGCCAGAGGATTACATTATAGAAACATTACTTTGAACTAAAAACCACAGGAAAATCAATGATCTCCCAATTCTTGAGCCTTTTGTTTGCAGGACAAGGGCGTACAAGACTGACGACGCCTTCTTCAGCGCTTAGATCGTCCTCAACTGCGGCGATCTGGCTGGGGTTCAACATTCCCGCACTCTGAAAGCTTTCCTTGATGTCGCAGATGGTGATCCTCTTCGTATTTGGCACCCTGCCCTCAAGCCTGGCTAACCTCCGCTCCTTCTTTTCCTCTGCAATCCTTCTCTTGTCAGTGCGATTGGGCCGATATCCTATCCCATGCCTATCTTTGTTCTCATCTGGCTGTATTGGCGTCAGGATCCCGTGTCCGGTCTTTCCCAAGCCTCCTCCGGCTTGGTAGCCTTTTCCTATCATGAACTTAGCAACCATCACGGCAGTCTTGGAAAGCTTGGGTTTTAACATAGCAGATGTATTGGCGATTTCCAATGCTTGGAAGGAAGTTTCAAAAGACTCTTCAGCAGCCTCAATGTAACGAGTGGGAGAGGACCTATTTATCAGCATTTCTTCCTCACCGAAAATAACCACCAGCTTATTGTTGACTATGAACTTGAGCTTCTGGTGTAAAGAAGAGGGAACTGCCCCTACAGAGTGGATCCACGGCCTTCCCAAGAGACAACTGTAGGATGGGACGATATCCATTATCTGGAATGTCACTACGAAGTGCTCCGGACCTTCTTGCACAGGTAATTCCATTTCTTCGATGACTTCCCTTTTCGATCCGTCAAAGGCCCTGACTAATATGGAGCTTGGTCTCATGTATGAACAGTCCACATCTAATTTCTCCATGGTTGATCTGGGTAATACATTCAAAGATGAACCATTGTCAATAAGTACCCGAGCAAGAGAGTAATCTCCACACTTTACAGATATGTGTAGGGCCTTGTTGTGCCCCCTTCCTTCAGTTGGAATCTCATCATCAGTAAAGGTGAGATAATTACTTGCAACAAGGTTTCCGACGATCCCATCAAATTGGCCGACCGAGATGTCATGAGCGACATGGGCCTCATTCAATACTTTTGTCAATGCTGCACGATGGGCATCGGAACTGAGCAATAATGACAACAGAGATATCTTTGCGGGAGTTTGGTTCAGTTGATCAACCACCTTATACTCGCTTTGTCTCATGAGCTTCAGAAATTCACTGGCTTCTTGCTCGGATAACGTCTTCTTTCCTGCATTCTTATCGACAGGTTCCTGCTCTATGCTTTTGCCCTTACGGGCTTTTTCTTCCTCTTCTTTTGTTTGATCTCCGCCGACTCCTTCAGGGGTATAAATACGCCCACTTCGAGTCATCCTACTAGTCCCTGAGATGTTAATGACATCTGGATTGGTCTGAACCTTCACATCGTAACTCCACGGGACTGCATTGGTGCTTTTAAAGGGAAAAGGGACTGGCACTTGAATAGTGATTGGTTTAGGCACAGCGGTGGTTAGCTTTGTGTCCTTTTTGTAATGGATTTCTAGTGGTTTCCGGATACTCTTGCTCTGGTCAATGCTTGACTGGAGAGTCGACACGCCTTCCTCTTTCTTTTGAAGACCTATTTGTATTATGTGTCGGTCTAATAAGTCTTGCAGGACTGGCTTGAATGCTTCACAGGCCCCGACACAAAGGGGATCAGCAGACGAGCCCTTTCCGGTACATCCCTTCATAATGATTCCGAAGTGACACAAATCAGCATGGATGAGGTCCAGGGGTGTGACAATGTCCTCCACCTTTCTGACCAATAATTGCCCCTCAACATCCTCAATGGCATTGACGGAGGGTTTCCCGTGCCCCGGCAGAGGGTTAGTGGCAACATTCGGACCATCTTCTGCGAAGCTTAACCATTTAGATTCAATTAAGTCTTGTACTACATATTTCAATGCCTTGCAATTTTCTGTTGAATGGCCAACTGCCCCAGCGTGGAATCCACAGCTAGCCTCTGGGTCATAGCTCCTAGGGAAAGGAGGTTGAAGGGGTCTCATTGGACGGGGAGTGATCAAGTTGTGACTGATGAGGTGATTGAATAGGTCTGTGTATGACATGGGTATTGGGTCGAAATTGGCGGGCTTTCTTTCTTGGTAGTTTTGTGGTCTATAGCCTGGGTTGACTTGGTGAGGTGGGGCTTGTGGTGTTTGAGTAGGTATTTGGAAAGTTTGTCGGGGGTTGTTGTAGGGAGGCTTTCCTGATCCAGAGATGGCATTGGCCTCTCCGTCCTTCTTTTTAGGGAAACCTAGGAAGGGCCTTTTCTGATTGCTGGTTCCAGCGGAGCTATATGCAATCTTCCCGTTTCTCCATCCATTCTCTAATCTTTCTCCGATGACGATCATATCTGAAAAATTCGAAGACACGCTCCCAATCAACCTGTCGTAGAAAGGTGATTGAAGAGTATCCATGAACATTGATACCATCTCTTTTTCTAACAAAGGTGGTACCACCTGTGCCGCCAAACCTCTCCAGCGTTGGGCATATTCTTTGAAGGACTCATTGTCTCTCTTCGTCATGCTCTGCAGCTGTGTTTTATCGGGAGCCATGTCAATGTTATATTTGTATTGCCTCAAAAATGCATCGGCTAGGTCTTTCCAGCATATGATATGGGCACGTTCTAATTGCATGTACCAGCTCGAAGTTGCCCCAGACAGACTATCTTGGAAGTAGTGGATGAGCAATTTGTCGTCGTGAGCAAACGCCGCCATCCTCCTGCAGTACATGGTTAAGTGGCTTACAGGGCAAGTCGACCATCTGTACTTGTCGAAGTCTGGCACCTTAAATTTTGGAGGGATGACCACGTTAGGGACGAGGGACAAGTCATAAGCATCTCTCGCACCAACATTGGATCCCTTGACTGCTCTCAACCTTTCCTCAAGCATTTGTAGTTTGTCTTTGGCTTGAGGGTTCTCCACAGAGTAATTGTGAGGGAGCCCACTCATACCATAGTAAGGATGAATCATCGGAACTATGGCTGGGTTCACATTTGGGGTATGTGAATGAGTGGGATTCCTGAGGTTGGAACCCTGAGCTTGAGCGTCAACTATCGGCGGTGGAGGGCAGCCAAGTGGGAGTCTTTGTGGTACGACGACGGGGTTCGCGTTTTGAACTTGTGGTGCCCCCGAATTACCATCGTGACCCGTTGGTGTAAGCTGTTGTTGGCCCGCGACTCCTGAGGGACCGTCTTCTGGATTAGCATCGGCTGTCGGAGGTGTGTAACCTTGTGGAAGTCCGTAAGGAGGCCATATGTAACCCTGGTCATTAGTCCCAGTGGGGTGCACTGTATGCGGGATCCCGTGTCCATTGGGAGGAGGAGGGTTGCTAACTTGATTTTCTGTGTTCCCAGCGGAGACATCTTCACTTGTGTCTTTGCCCTTTAAAGCTTGTAAAACCTTCAAGATTTCAGCCATCTGTTCTTTCATCCCATCTATTTCTGCCCTAAGCTCTTGATTGCCTAGGTTCTGAGGTGGATTGCCTTGATCCGGGTTATCTTGAGGCGGATTGTCCTGATTTTCTTCCATGTTTCTGGCCTGAGAACGAGTCCAATAGCGATGTTGACGCACGAGCTTGTCTTTTACTCTCTGTTGGTGGGACACATGGTATGAGTATATGTATGAGTATATGAATGGATGAAAATGCGAATGATGCATGTGTGCATGAGTCTTATTGTTTTAGGTCGGGAATTGCAAGCGCGTCCTGATTTGTCATAAGTACACAGATTAAAGTTCCACAATATTTTCAAGATAAAGGATCAGCATGTGAGACAAACAAACTTCATTGATGGAGGAAAGTACAACATTTTGGAAATAAAACTTCGAAAAGAAAAGTACAATGTTCTTTAAATTTCACTCAATTACATATGGCTTTCATTTTTCCACTCCTCCCTCTTTTTCTACTAGTAGTGCTGCCAGCCTTCTCCCGGAGTTCGGCAATCAGAACCTAGCAAAACTCCATGAATTCGGAAACTTGGACCGGGGTGTTAAACGGGTGCATTGCCGCGTTAGCCTCCTTTAGACGTTTGGGGATTCCCGTGATAGCTTGTTTGGCCAGCCATGCCAACTTTGAGAATCTGTCTTTCCAGTATAAGCTTCCATTCTTCAACTCTACGAAGGCTTCATGGTTTTCTATCCTGCTGACCAACTCCACAAAGTGGTTCTCCCAATAGATGCTTTCTGTCTTCAACTGGTGGTAAACCTCCTCTTGATATCTGATATGGTCGTTCATCTCATCAGATTTTTCATGCTCCTTTCTCAAGGCTTGTTGGTATTCTCGGAGTATCTCTTCAATGGTATCTTTATCCTGCTTGATACTTTTCACTTGCTCTTCAAACTCGGCCGCCATCATCCGGGACTCTCTTTTTGATACCATTAGCAGGCTCTGTGCGGTCTTTTCAGCAATCATTGATTCTTCCCATAACTTTTTCCACTTGTATGCATCATCGATGGCTTGGTTCATTTTCAGGTTGCGACGTTTTATTTCCTCTTTCGCCTCTCTTAGGTACTTTTGAACATCTAGTTTGTTCTTTTGTTCAATCTTGAGCTGCTTGCGGCTGTCTTCAATGGCCACTGACTTACTTGCGTTCTCTGTAACACCCCAAATTTAATTAGTTATCTAATTGAATTATTTAATTTAATTAATTGGGAATTATACGGTGGTAGATAATAAAATAAATACATATGAGGTAATTGGACCTATTTATAAGGTGAGGGCTAATATTAATTAATTTAGAGTTTTATTTTATTTCGGAGGTGTTTGAGAAATTGAGGAGGTGTAAATAAGGGCCCATGAATCATTAGTAAGCCCATGACCCATTAGTTAGGCCATAGGGTCGAATTCAACTTAGGGGTTTGAGGTTTAGCCTTCATTGGTCATCCAACACAAAAAAAAGAGAGAAAAGAAAGCGAATAGAGGGAGGAGAAGAAAGGAGGCCGAAGCCAAAAACCAAGAGAGAGGAAAGAAAATCGTGAAGGGCTCAAGTGGAAGAGGCGGAAAACGTGAGCACTCAAGAAGGAAGAAGCTTGCCTTGTGATTTTCTTGGAGCCTTGCCTAGCAATTTCGACTTCTAAGAGGTTAGGGGGTCCTCTTTTTATCTTTAATAATTTATGTGATGAGTATTGCCTAGGGTTAGGTTCTAGGAAGATTTTAATGAATGAATTGTGTGTTGTTGATTTAATCGTAGCATTGTGATGTGTGATTAGGAATTGCCTATGTTGAATTCGCATAATTGATGCTTGATTGATGCTAAGGTGAATTGCATGTCACGTATTTGAGTATATGCCTTGTTGGTGTGTGTTTGGTGAGAATCGAGGATCATGGTGATAATTAGATTATATATATGCGATTGGGTGTTTGGTGAATTTAATTTGGTGTTTAAATTAGAAAAATTCTGGTTTTTGGAGTTCCAAGGCGCCTTGGGCGCCATTAGCCTTGTTGCTGTTTTCTGTGTCTGAGTCATGGGCACCAGGCGCCCAGCCACTGTGCCCTGCGCCAGTTTTCCTTGTGCTGTGTCTGTGTTGCAGAATTGTGTTGCTCGTGTCTAGGCACCATGGGAACCGAGGGTCCCGGAGTTCGGATGCTCGGTTTGCTTTCAAATTCGGTATGAGAGTTCCTGGGCTCAAATAGAGTCAGTTTCAGGTGCTGGGTCAACAATTTGGCAGTGTTCCTTGTGCCATGGGCGCCAAGGGTCCCCATTTTCTGTTGCTTATTTTGCGAAAATTGATACTGGGTTTTCATGTCCAAGTTAAATGGCTCGTGCAAAACAATTTTTGGAGTCATAGGAGTTGTGGTTTGTTCTGGCCTTAGGCGCCTAGTCCATGGGCGCCAAAGAGGCGTGTCACATTTTGCCAAAATTGTTGTTGGGTTCCCTTATTCTGAGCATTTGGCTCGTGCAAAATTAATTTCGAAGCTAAAAGAGTTTTATTGCGTGTTTTGGCAAGGCGCCTTGTGCATGGGCGCCGTGTTCCCTGCGCCAGTTTCCTGCGCCTGTGTCTGGGCGCTAGGCGCCCTGCGCCAGTTTTGCTAGGCGCTCTGCGCCAGTTTTCCTGCGCCTGTGTCTGGGCGCTAGGCGCCCTGCGCCAGTTTTGCTAGGCGCTCTGCGCCAGTTTTCCCTGCGCCAGTGCCTGGGCGCTAGGCGCCCTGCGCCAGTTTTTGCTGGGCGCCAAAATCAGGATGTTGCCTAATATTTTCCAAACTTGTTTTTAATGTAACTTTTGACTCGGTTATCCAAATTTAACGCTTCAAAATGCGTTTCGAAGCTAATCTCGGTGTCTATTCGAATATTCTGGTTTTTCGTAAAAATGAGTTATTTTTACTGGTGGTTCTGGACTGAAGTTGTTCAAGGTGTCTAATTCCAATTTTTATTTACTTTCCCTATGTCGTGTGAAATCCTAAACTGGCCTAATTGAATTTGGTGTTGGTGTGAGTGGTGGGTTGAGTTGGTGAGTGTATTATGGTGTGATTGGTGAGCAGAGGCTTCGGCCTAATTTTAATTGGTGAGCAGAGGCTTCGGCCTAATTTTAATTGGTGAGCAGAGGCTCCGGCCTAATTTTGAATCGGTAAGTTGATTTAATGGTGAGTTTGATGAATTGTGTGGTGTGTGGTGGTGCATTTCCATAACATCTCATGAAACATGTGCATTATTGGTGAGCAGAGGCTTCGGCCTAATTTTATTTGGTGAGCAGAGGCTACGGCCTATTTGTATTTGGTGACGGATCCGACATGCATGTGCCCGTGGAGTTTGGGTTGCATTTCATGCATAACCATGTATTGTGTAGTGCTGCTTGGAAATGTAATGTTGATGTGACTGTTGCCATTGTTGTGAATCGGTGTGCCTGGTTTCCTTTTCCTATGCAGTGCTTAATTCCATATGTTATTAATTATGAAAAGAGACTCACCCTACTGCTTTTATGTTGCTTCTTATATCGGCAACGTGCAGGTAATAACGAGTGAAGGTTACCTTTATACCTTCGTTTGGTAGGAAGTGTCATGCTCTGATACGTAGCACCGGGGGGCGTCTTATGCTTAAGTGTTGTTGTCTTTATACTGTTAGACCATTTTTGGTGATGTATTGGTTTTGTTTTCGAACTTAATTATTATTTCGCTGCTGGTAGTGACTGAATTTAGTCGATGTGAACTAAACGTTTTTTTTATGGTGCTATGTATCTTGTGGTTTTAACCGAACAATGAAAATTGAAGTTGTTGATTTAATGAAGTAAGTGTAGCACTCGCTTAGATTGTTTTCAAAAAAAAAAGAAACTCTGATTTTATTAAATAGTAAGGTTATTAGAAAAGGGGTGTTACATTAGTGGTATCAGAGCAATGGTTGGTCCGTCCGGCCAAGTCGTAGAGTCGTTGTGTCGGTTAACGACCAACTGTTGTCTTTTAGTCTTGACCATTGGTTTGTGTTGTAGTGATGTTCCTGCAGGTACAAGTAGACGGAAGCCGCTATGGTAAGTAAACTAGTGGGGGAGACGCCCCTTCTGGTATTGTGTGCTGTTTGCTATGTTGTGCTCCGTGTGAACCCTGTGTCGTTTGGTTGTGACTTTTATTTTGACCCTGTTGTTGTGCTTATGTACTTTTGGTGATTGCTGCTGCTGTAAATTAAGTTACTGTTGTGCTGCAAAGTAAATACTGTGTTATTGCCATTGCTGTTTGTTTATTGTTACATAGTTGGGTTATTGTACCATCAAACTACTGTTGCTGTTAGCTGGAAATATTATTGCTGTTACTGTGTAATTGCCGGTTTAAAAGATCGATGTTGCTGTTGTTGGAAATATTGTACTGTTTTCTAAGGATTAGTGTTGCTGTTTAATTATTGATGTTTTTGAAAACCGTTTTATTTTAGCGACACTAATGCCGTGTACTATGTAATTTTGTGATCTGAAAGGACAAAGGGCTTCTGAAATTGTTTTTGAAAAGTCAAATGGACGATTTTACGGTTGGATACTAAAATTAGTAATGAAATCTATTTTTAATGAATGAACGTGGGTGTTGATCAAAGGAAATAAATTATTTTGACTTAGGGTTTTAAATGAGGAAGTGTGGAGGTGAAGTTTTGGTTGGATTGGAGAATGATTTTTCTAGTTGGTTTTATTTGGAAAAGAGTAATGATTTGTCGTTGTGTCGATTTTAAAAACCTTGTCAAAAATGATTTGATGGCGATTTTGAAAACTAGTATTGGGTTTCTTTGGGAGCAAAAATGTATTAGTATGTATGAAACCTTGTGTGCTCTATGATGTTTAAATTGGTTAAGAAATATTGGCGTGCTCAATGTATTGTTTGATTTATGTGGAATATGTATTGCTCGTAATTTACATAGCGAGTGTGTTGAAGTGATTGATGTATTTTAATTGGTTGGTGTATGATTATTGGGGAGTTTAAACTATGCTTGATGGCTGAATTTGTGGCTGTTTAGATGCTTAATTTGTTGCTAAGCGCACTGTGTAGGCACTTTCTGAGTAGGTTTGACTTTCAGCTGAACTGGGACTGTTTTACTGGTTGATAAATCATATAACTTACAATTTTAAAAACTAGACTGAACGCTTGTCATTTTGGCTTTGGTTTGGTCGCATTTGGAGTAGTATAGCGCCAGTTATGGGCTTCGCAAGTTAGGATAAAATTCTGGGGACCGTCTGGACATAGAGTCAGTGTTTTGATTGTGGTGTTTTCAAATGAAGTCCTTTTCGAATGAATCCAATTTCTTTGAAAACTAGACAAAATGATTTACTGTTTAGGCTGAAGTTTCGTGTTATTTGGGTTTGTTTTGTGCATTGTAGAAGAGTCACAACTTTGGACACAGTCGCTGCCCCATTTTCTGGACCAGCTGCCTTGTTTGTGAAAACTGTGCTATTCGACTCGTCATTTTGAAATTCTAAAAATAGAGCCAGAAACTAGACTCCGTAAGTTTTCCGTAGAGTGGTTGTTTGCTAAATTCCGATGTCGTTTGATAGGGTAAATAAATTGTTGAAGTTTATGTGTGAGTGCTGGAATTTCCTGCGTTGCTTGGTTTATACTGTCATTGTATCGGAAAAATGTTTTTGCAATATCTTTTGAACCAGGAGTCCGATTTGAGTAAACTAAAATGTTTCGGAAAGCTTATTCAGAGGCCTAACTGAATACTCTAATTTCAAGGCAAAATTGACTGTTTCTGGTGTCATTGATTTTTAGGCGTGTCGGTCGAATTAAATTATTGTTGTGTTGTCGGTGGCTTAGAGCCCCAAGTTGTGATTGTGTTGTCGGTGGCTTAGTGTCCCAAGTCGTTGTTGCAGTGTCAGCGCCTTGGTTCCCGAAGGTGTTGATGTGTTATTGATTATAGGATTGTTGGTCCCGGAGTCTTGTCTCCAAGTTGTTGTCATGGGAGGGTTGGTCCCGGAGTTGTCTCCGCATTGTTGTTTTATTGTTGCTTGTGGTTGCCTCGTTAATAATGTCGATGTTTATGTGTTGCCTTGGGTACCGCCGAATGGCCCAAGTTATATTGTTGTTGATTTGTTGTTGCGGGCCGATGGCCATTATTGATTAGTACGGCGCTACTATGCCCCATGCGTTGTTGTTGTTGATGATGTTGCTTTGCTGATGGTTTGTCGTTGTTGATGTCGCCTGAGTGGCAAAGTTGTTTGTTGATGCTGTTGTCGTGTCGTTAAATTATGTGGCCTGTTGTACAACTGTGATGCACTCTGTGAATTCCATTGTGATGCTGTGATGATTGATGTATTTCGTTATCCTTAAGGGTAGATGAGTGAGGTAGAATGCAAGTTAGTCTATCAGAGTGGCGCAGCGGAGTAGAGAGTGAGCCTGATTATTACTGCTTTAAGTTACCTGGCTGAACAAGTAGGAGGGACGGCCGCCCAAGCACTTACCGCCGGTAATCAAAGCAATAGTAATCAGCGTGATAGGTAGCACCAGTTGTCTAGATAGCGGTAGTTGGTAGTGGAAGAGTGTTGGCTTTAGCAGGAGAAAATTTCGAGGACGAAATTCTTGTAAGTGGGGGAGAGTTGTAACACCCCAAATTTAATTAGTTATCTAATTGAATTATTTAATTTAATTAATTGGGAATTATACGGTGGTAGATAATAAAATAAATACATATGAGGTAATTGGACCTATTTATAAGGTGAGGGCTAATATTAATTAATTTAGAGTTTTATTTTATTTCGGAGGTGTTTGAGAAATTGAGGAGGTGTAAATAAGGGCCCATGAATCATTAGTAAGCCCATGACCCATTAGTTAGGCCATAGGGTCGAATTCAACTTAGGGGTTTGAGGTTTAGCCTTCATTGGTCATCCAACACAAAAAAAAAAAAGAGAGAAAAGAAAGCGAATAGAGGGAGGAGAAGAAAGGAGGCCGAAGCCAAAAACCAAGAGAGAGGAAAGAAAATCGTGAAGGGCTCAAGTGGAAGAGGTGGAAAACGTGAGCACTCAAGAAGGAAGAAGCTTGCCTTGTGATTTTCTTGGAGCCTTGCCTAGCAATTTCGACTTCTAAGAGGTTAGGGGGTCCTCTTTTTATCTTTAATAATTTATGTGATGAGTATTGCCTAGGGTTAGGTTCTAGGAAGATTTTAATGAATGAATTGTGTGTTGTTGATTTAATCGTAGCATTGTGATGTGTGATTAGGAATTGCCTATGTTGAATTCGCATAATTGATGCTTGATTGATGCTAAGGTGAATTGCATGTCACGTATTTGAGTATATGCCTTGTTGGTGTGTGTTTGGTGAGAATCGAGGATCATGGTGATAATTAGATTATATATATGCGATTGGGTGTTTGGTGAATTTAATTTGGTGTTTGAATTAGAAAAATTCTGGTTTTTGGAGTTCCTAGGCGCCTTGGGCGCCATTAGCCTTGTTGCTGTTTTCTGTGTCTGAGTCATGGGCACCAGGCGCCCAGCCACTGTGCCCTGCGCCAGTTTTCCTTGTGCTGTGTCTGTGTTGCAGAATTGTGTTGCTCGTGTCTAGGCACCATGGGAACCGAGGGTCCCGGAGTTCGGATGCTCGGTTTGCTTTCAAATTTGGTATGGGAGTTCCTGGGCTCAAATAGAGTCAGTTTCAGGTGCTGGGTCAACAATTTGGCAGTGTTCCTTGTGCCATGGGCGCCAAGGGTCCCCATTTTCTGTTGCTTATTTTGCGAAAATTGATACTGGGTTTTCATGTCCAAGTTAAATGGCTCGTGCAAAACAATTTTTGGAGTCATAGGAGTTGTGGTTTGTTCTGGCCTTAGGCGCCTAGTCCATGGGCGCCAAAGAGGCGTGTCACATTTTGCCTAGCGCCAAAGAGGGAGTCCATGGCTCGTGCAAAATTAATTTCGAAGCTAAAAGAGTTTTATTGCGTGTTTTGGCAAGGCGCCTTGTGCATGGGCGCCGTGTTCCCTGCGCCAGTTTCCTGCGCCTGTGTTTGGGCGCTAGGCGCCCTGCGCCAGTTTTGCTAGGCGCCCTGCGCCTGTGTCTGGGCGCTAGGCGCCCTGCGCCAGTTTTGCTAAGCGCTCTGCGCCAGTTTTCCCTGCGCCAGTGCCTGGGCGCTAGGCGCCCTGCGCCAGTTTTTGCTGGGCGCCAAAATCAGGATGTTGCCTAATTTTTTCCAAACTTGTTTTTAATGTAACTTTTGACTCGGTTATCCAAATTTAACGCTTCAAAATGCGTTTCGAAGCTAATCTCGGTGTCTATTCGAATATTCTGGTTTTATGTAAAAATGAGTTATTTTTACTGGTGGTTCTGGACTGAAGTTGTTCAAGGTGTCTAATTCCAGTTTTTATTTACTTTCCCTATGTCGTGTCAAATCCTAAATTGGCCTAATTGAACTTGGTGTTGGTGTGAGTGGTGGGTTGAGTTGGTGAGTGTATTATGGTGTGATTGGTGAGCAGAGGCTTCGGCCTAATTTTAATTGGTGAGCAGAGGCTTCGGCCTAATTTTAATTGGTGAGCAGAGGCTCCGGCCTAATTTTGAATCGGTAAGTTGATTTAATGGTGAGTTTGATGAATTGTGTGGTGTGTGGTGGTGCATTTCCATAACATCTCATGAAACATGTGCATTATTGGTGAGCAGATGCTTCGGCCTAATTTTATTTGGTGAGCAGAGGCTACGACCTATTTGTATTTGGTGACAGATCCGACATGCATGTGCCCGTGGAGTTTGGGTTGCATTTCATGCATAACCATGTATTGTGTAGTGCTGCTTGGAAATGTAATGTTGATGTGACTGTTGCCATTGTTGTGAATCGGTGTGCCTGGTTTCCTTTTCCTATGCAGTGCTTAATTCCATATGTTATTAATTATGAAAAGAGACTCACCCTACTGCTTTTATGTTGCTTCTTATGTCGGCAACGTGCAGGTAATAACGAGTGAAGGTTACCTTTATACCTTCGTTTGGTAGGAAGTGTCATGCTCTGATACGTAGCACCGGGGGGCGTCTTATGCTTAAGTGTTGTTGTCTTTATACTGTTAGACCATTTTTGGTGATGTATTGGTTTTGTTTTCGAACTTAATTATTATTTCGCTGCTGGTAGTGACTGAATTTAGTCGATGTGAACTAAACGTTTTTTTTTATGGTGCTATGTATCTTGTGGTTTTAACCGAACAATGAAAATTGAAGTTGTTGATTTAATGAAGTAAGTGTAGCACTCGCTTAGATTGTTTTCAAAAAAAAAAGAAACTCTGATTTTATTAAATAGTAAGGTTATTAGAAAAGGGGTGTTACATTCTCCTCCTCCAATTTCTGGTTTTTTAGGAGCACTTTCTCTAACTCTGCCTGCAAGCCCTTCTTTTCTTCCTCGGCTTTTGACAATGCCATTTTAAGCTTATCTAAATCTTCGACAGCGGGAAGGGTGGGTTCAGGTATTTCTTCCTCAACCCATAGTGCACTTTGGTAAGGCAATCGGGTGTCTTGGATCCTCTTTTGGAGCCATTGACGAAAGGTGGTTTCCTTATCGCCGCTCCTCTTAGTAAGCTCTTATCCCTTGCGGACGACCATATCCCACGCTTGAGAAATCTTCCGGAGCATGTCAACCTCTTTTGGGCTTCCCTCATGGAGGTAAAAAGGGATTAACATGCCTTCGGTGGGCGGATTTCGCATGGGGTACCCCAGCTGTCTTAGAGTTAGAGAAGGATTGTAATTTATGCATCCTCTTGTCCCCATGAGCGGGACGTTTTGAAATTTTCCACATTGAAAAACTACTGCGGGCCTATCTTTCCACCATGATGGGTGCCAACGAACCTTGTATTCATGAAGGCCCCCTAGCACTTGCAACCATTCACTAGTGTTCATTGTCTTCACATCGCACCCTCTGGCGTCTTCAATTGGGCCTTCTACTCTGACTTTATTAACGAAAGCATGGGTGAGAAGCCAAATATACAAGGCGTGCAGGCAGCAAGATATCCTCTTTCCCCTTAGCTCACTATAATGAGTGAAAGTACAGTAAGTGTCTGCGAGCATGGCTGGAATCGGATTGAGTGGGTTTTCTCCATCCTTGAAGGATAAGAAGACACCAATAGTTGTTGTGTCCACATATCTTTCAAGGCGTGGAAATAGGACAATGCCAAAGATGGTCAAAGCTAACACCTGCTTAAAAGGACCCCAATTTCTAGCGTCGGCGAAGGATTTCATTTGGCTTTCCAGATACTCTTGTGGGAATCCTGCAATGCCATTTCGATTTTTCTTCCGGAGCTTCAAGTTCTCTTTGTTGGTTTGTAACATTGAGGCGAGTTTCTCATCTGTGTAGTATTGTCCCTGATACTGGTAGGGTCCATTGTCTTGTTGAGGAAAGCCGAAGATCTGTGTATATTCTTCCAGGGTAGGTGCCATCTGGAAATTTTTGAAGGTGAAGCATCTTAATGAAGAGTCGTAGAACTGGCTCAAAGCGGCAATGGCCTCCGTTTGCACGTCCAATTGTAGTAACATAATAATTTTCCCATACCCTCTATCAAAAGACCTGCGCTCGATGGGCGGCAACCGACCCGCACATTCCCTTAGACTCATCAGATTAGGCTGTTTTACTATAGGGTAGTTCCAAGTTTGGATTGTTTCACTGTTCGATCCCATATCGCCTTGCTTATGACAAAACTTTCAAACCTCTTACAATTCCCGGCAAACCTAAATGAGATGAATAGCATGCACGTGAGGATTTTTGTATTTTTTTTGTGAAATAACGATGATGTATGATGAATTAAAGAATGACGTTACATGCGTTATTAAAAGCAAATTTTGGTGATTCAAATTTTGAGAAACATTAACCATGTCACATAAAATATACATAAAGGGCAAAAGGAGTAAATGGTTTTCATTATTTGATTTTTTTTTTTTTGAAAGATAAAAAGTTTTTGCGATGATGCAACGGGCAGGTGAATTGCCCTTGTGTCCTAAACAGGTTAGGTCTTATATATAGGTCACGGTCTAGGGCTACTTGTGTGATCAATCTCTCAGGTGGCTCTAATCACTTCCTCACAAGGGTCTCCAGAGCTGAAATCTCCTTCGTGATATGACCCACAACGATAGCGAGCTACCTGGTGTGGGATACCACGAAAGAGCGTACTCTGGCTGAGGCTTTCATGAGAGTCAGACAGATAAAATCCAGAATGACTGACACTAATCGTCTCCACTCGTCTTAGGTTTTTTTTTAGACCTGGGTATAGGGCCCCGCTCAAGAGTGGGTGCAATATGTGTAGGTGATGTGTGTGATATAAGCAACCTAAACTACCCATGCTGCAAAAGAAATACAGATAATAGTACAAAGGTCTTCTACCCTAAGGTTCAATAAAGCAAATAAACAGATAAATGAAATAGACGTGCTAATAGAAAGACTAAGGGTAAACAAAGGTACTAAACTAACAGATATCTACACATTTAACTAAATTAGGCTTGACCCTCTTAAATAGTCCCCAGTGGAGTCGCCAGCTGTAGCGACCGAAAAATCCGAAGGAGGGATTCTTCGTCGTTTTTGAACAATGGAGTCGCCATCAATATTTATTTTTAGGAAAACATTGAAAAAACCTTTGTTTTTGGGTTCGGGGGTCGATTAAGTGCGGGGAAGGTACTAGCACCCCGCAACATTCTAAAAAGGTTACCTTTTAATTTAATGTGTAGAAAAAGTTAGTTTTAAAAGAAGATATTTTGCTTACCCATTTTGATTGTTTGCGAAAATCGGAAAGGAAGACTTAATAAAAATTTTAGTTTTTTGCGCTCGACAGGAGTGGGCCCCCGCTCCTACGTATCTCCGGGTGCGATGGAGAAATCAAAGCCACGTAGTTCTCGGGTAGAAAATATTTGTGTGTTGGTATTTTTTATTTTTGAAAAGTTTGCGAAAACTAGAGGCGTTCATGGTGACCAAACAGATAAATCCAGAGTGGTCATCACTAATGGCTTATTCGAAAAAGAAAGTATTTACAGCGTTCAAACGAGCGGGGCCCAGAGTGACCGTTATAAATACCCAGTTTGCGATCGAGCGTTTTGTTCGTTTGAAAAATGCTTACTGGGAAGCGTGATTTTAAAAAAGGGAGTTGAGATTACGTTTGTATTTTATTAACTGAAAATTTCTTGAAGTTTAGGCGGGTGTTTGCGATGATCAAACAAATAAATTCAGAGTGATCACCGCTACTACTCCGCTTTGAAAAAAGAAGGTTAGCCCTATCGGTCAAACAAGCTAAGCTCAGAGTGACCATTAGTAACAACCAATTTTTTTACGCGAGTTTGATTGTTTGAAAGAAAGAAAAAAACGGTTTGGAAATAAAAGCGGAGTGAGTTATAATTAAAAGGTGGGTGCAATTAACAGGGGTGTTGTATTAAATGGAAATGGGTGGTGGGCTTAGTAGCAGCCCAAAACTGAGTATTTGGGTTTTTGGACCCTTGCGCGAAAATTGGGCTGAAAGCGGGGAGTGCTGTATTACTAAAATGTGGGGGGTGCGAATAGCGGTTTGACGCTAAAAAACGATTGTTTGACTTTTCTTTTTTACCATTTCATTAACTTACCCTAAAACATATAATTCTGAAGCGCCCCTTTTTTAAATACCTAAACTAATAAGCATTGGATTTGGAAAAGATTTGCTCATTTATAAAGAAACGCCCCTTCTAATTTGAAAATAATTGTCATGTTTATTGTTTTAAAAGGTGCCTTTGCTGTTTTTTTTGGGAAAATAAATATTGTTATTATTCCTCTTTTTTTTTATTACGAAGGTGGTGGTATTAGCAACCATTTATTTTGGAAGAAAAAAACATTTTTTTTTATTTTAAAGGACTTTATTTTAATTCGAAAATTACAGCAACATTTAAAAAAGGCAACAATTTAAATAAAAAAACAGCAATGATATGTATAAAAAAATTACAGCAACAATTTACATAAAAAAACAGCAACAATTAAACAAAGAAAAACAGCAACAAATATATACAAAAAAAAACAATTTAATAGAGAAACAGCAACAAATTAATAGAAAAAACAGCAACAAATAAATGAAGAAAAACAGCAACAAATAAATGAAGAAAAACAGCAACAAATATATACAAAAAAAAAACGATTTAATAGAAAAACAGCAACAAATTAATAGAAAAAAGCTACAATAATAATATCTGTAAAAATGTTACAACAACTAAAATAAATAAAAAGGCAACAACCACAATAATATATATGAAAAAAAAAATATTACAGCAACTAAAAACGAATAAAAAAAACAGCAACAACTATGTATATAAAAACACGCTACAGCAACAAATAAAATAAAAAAACAGCAAAAACAGCAACAATATATTGAATCCGAAAATCACATTATAGTACCTTAAGAAAAAAAATCTGGAAACGTTGGGAACACGAATTCCTCCTAGGATCTCTTTAATACAACGGAATTTAAACTAAAAAAAAAATTGGAAGGAGAAGGAAGAAAAGAAAGAAAGGAAAAATAGAAAACAGTGAACAAATCTCACTGTTTTTTTTCTAAAGATCTAAACTCTCTTTTTTTGCTCCGAAAATTTTTCTTTTTTCCTCTAAGAACTTTTTCTTTGAAAAACTCTTTTTTTTTTCGAAAATCTTCTCCTCCTCCTCCAAAACCGTGGTCTCTTCAACGTCATGGCCCCCTATTTATACAAAAAAGGGCTTTTTTTTTTCTTCTTCGTTTTCTTCTGACTGCCTCACCATACCTTGTATAGTGTTTCTCTTTTTTTGACTTGAGAAAAAAAACTTGATATGATGGAGAGATGTAGAGATTTCGTGATGGTTGATGAAGGTTTGTGAGAGGAGGGGTTATGATGGTTTGTGTGAGGGGTATGGGCATGGCAGAGGAGAGGATGATGATTTTGTGTTTTGGTGAGAGAAGAGAAGTGATGGATGTGTGAGAGTGAGAGGAGATCCGTGAGGGAAAGAGAGAAGGAGATAGGGTATGCATGGGTGTGTGAGAGAGGAGAGGAACGATGAATGTGTGAGGGAAAGAGAGAGAGTTTAGCCGTTGATTGGGAGAGAGAAAGAAAGAAAACGTGTATGGGGAAGAGGAATGTGGGGAAGTGGGAGTTGAGAAAAAAGAGGAGAGGTGGAGTGTGGGAAAGAAAAAAATGCAATTTTCAAGGAATGGGGAAGTGGGAAGGCAGCCGAAAATTAAGGAGGGGGGAGTGGGATGGCCGAAATTTTTTAGGGTTAAAAAAGGGGGGCCGAGTTAGGGTTTTGGTATTAGGGTTAGGTGAGGAGTTGGGTCATGGGTTATGGGTTGGTTGGATGGGTTAGGGTTTGGTGGAGGAGATTTAGGGTTAGGCGAGTTGGGCTAGCCTTTTTTTCTGTTGGGTTGGGTTTCTGATGGCCCAATCCTGATTGCACCTCCATTCTTTTTTTTGGCAGACCCCCTCCATTTCCTCCTTTGCTTATTTTTTGTTTCTTCACTTCTAATTAATATATTTTTTTGGTTAAAAACTTGTGGCAACTAAAATGAAAATAAAAAAAAATTATTATTTTTTATTAAAAATAAAATCTCTCATTTTTGATCGGACGAAATTAGGGTATTACAATAGGTTACCCATTAAGGAAGGTTGAAAGCCACACAAGCAACCACCAAGGAGGTTCAATCCCCACCTGATGCCCAGATCAAGGCAGAGGTATAGAGGCTACTAAAAGTAGGATTCATAAGACACTAGTGGAAAAATGACATTATTAAGCATCATTTAGCATCAGTTGTTTGAAAACCTGATGCTAAATTTGTGACCGGTGGCATTTTTGCAATTAAATGGAAGATTCCATTTTTCGCGCCTACTTTTAGTGTCAGATGTTTAAACAACCGACGCTAAATGTATTTGCTTTGGACATTTAGCGTCGGGTGTTTAAACACCCGATGCTAAATGTCCAAAGCAAGTACATTTAGCATCGGGTGTTTAAACACCCGACACTAAAAGTCGAATCCCAGTTTTAATTTTTCCCACAAAACACGCGAAACCTCTTCTCCCTCATAGAAACCCTATTCCTCTCACAGCGAAACCTCTTCTCTTCCTCACATAAACCCTTCTCTTCCTCACACAAGCGACGCTCCATTTTCGAAGGCTCTGTCACCAAACTCATCATTGTTCAGAATCTTCAAGCATTTCGCTCCTCTCATCATTTTTCGAAGGATCTGTCACAAACTCATCTCTTCTGCTATCTTCTTCGTTTTCGTTCTACATTTGGTAACCATCTTCACTCTCTCTTCCTCTCCCTTAGTTTTCGTTTTCTCCGCTTGAAACCCTAAGTTCGTTTTCGTTCATTGTGAGTGTTGCTGTATCTTGTTCGTTTTCGTTCACTATGAGTGTTTCACTATTTTTGTTTTAATCTTTAGGCTTCTTTTCATAATTGCTGATATAGTTGCTGATATATTTTGTTTAAATTTTGATTCCTTTGTTTAAGTTCCATACAAGCTTAACTTGAAGCATTATTCCATGGATGTTGTCCTTCAAAACGTTCAAGAGAAATTGATGACCACCACTAAGGCATTATATATTGTTCCATTTTGCCATAGGTACGTAACAACAAAATATTTCAACTAATTGGTGATTCATTTTTCTTTGTGTGTTGCTTAATTTTAAGTTTATCAATGTTGCAGCAATCATTGGCAACTAATTATCTTAATCCCAAATCAAAATACTGTGGTCTGGATGTGTTCCTTAAGCCGCAAACCAAACCAAGAAATCAAAGCCATGTTTAGCAAGTGAGTTTTTAATTTTTATCATGGTTTAGATTGTAGTATTTGAACTTAAGTTGGGTTGAAATTTGATAAATACTTTTATATTCTATTTAATTTGGTTAACTTTGTTAATTCATTTGTGTAGATGCCAATACCACGGAATGGTTATCATTGTGGCTATTAAGTGATGAAGTTTATGATGACCATTGTGAAAGCTGGTGTTGTTGAAAATTGGGTGCAGGTATAAATTTTTGGTTACAATTATACTTTACACATTTATTTAGAATTAATTAGAACGTGATTGAATATAATTTGTTTGAGTAATTTTTAAACTTGTCGGTATTTAATAACTCAAAAGCATACACGGAAGAGGAGATTTTTGAGGTTCGTCTCCTTTGGTCATAATTCTTTATGAAGATTCGGAATGAGCAAAAGGATACACTTTTTAACACTTTCTGATTCTGAACATTTTGAAATTCTGAACAATGCTGTATATGGTTGCTGTTGTATATGCATGGTTGCTGTTTGTATATTTGAACTAAATTGTGAGCTGTTTGTATATATGCATGGTTACTGTTTATGTGAATTGGTCATTTATGTGAATTAATGGTCATTTATGTGAATTGGTCATTTGTATGGTTGCTGTTTGTATATATGCATGGTTGCTGTTTCTGAACAATTCTGAACAATGCTGTATGGTTTCTGTTGTGTATGCTAAACAACAGGGTTCGTATGGATCAAAAATGAAAAAACCAAAATGTGTAAAATGACATTTAGCATCAGTTGTTTGAAACAACCGATGCTAAATGTCATTATCAAATGACGTTTAGAGACATTTAGCGTCGGTTGTTTGAAACAAACGATGCTAAATGTCATTTTTGAGGACTTTTAGCATCGATTGTTTCAAACAACCGACGCTAAATGTCCCCTTTGATACTTTTAGCATTGCATCGGTTGTTTCAAACAACCGATGCTAAATGTCAGTTTTGAGTACTTTTAGCATCGGTTGTTTCAAACAACCGACGCTAAATGTCCCCTTTGATACATTTAGCATCGCTTGTTTCAAACAACTGATGCTAAATCTCATTTTTAGCCATCTGGAATAGTTTTTAATGTGACATTTAGCATCGGTCGATTTAGCGTCGGGCGATAACCGACGCTAAATGTCCAATTTAACCGACGCTAAATGTCTTTTTTCCACTAGTGATAACTGCCAGGTACGTGGAATGACTGTCTAGCATAGTCCCCGTGATCAAAAAAAATGACCAGGTAAGGGCATGTATTGATTACAGAGGCCTAAACTTGGCCACTCCAAAGGATGAGTACGGTATGCCTATGACTGACATGCAGGTCAATGCCGCAGCTAACAATGCCATCTTGACTTTTACGGATGGCTATTTTGGCTACAACCAGATATATGTGGCCGAGGCTGACACCCATAAGACTGCCTTCAGGTGCCTCAGCGCCTTAGGTATCTATGAGTGGTTGGTAATGCCCTTCGGCCTCAAAAACTTAGGGGCCACGTATCAAAGGGCGATGAACGCCATCTTCCATGACCTTATTGGTAAAAGCATGGAGGTAAACATTGAAGACGTGGTAGTCAAATCCAAGAGCTTCTAGGCCCACCTCATTGAACTTGAACAAGCTCTCATGCGAATGAGACTCCACAATCTTAAAATGAATCCCATTAAATGTGCTTTTGGTGTATCTGCCGGGAACTTTCTGGGCTTCATAGTACACAACCAAGGTATTGAGCTAGACAAAAACAAGGCTCGAGCCATCCTAGAGGCGAGACCTCCTAGGACAAAGAAGGAGCTGAAGAGCTTGCTTGGCAAGATCAACTTCCAGAGGAGATTTAGTGCCAACTTGGCTGGAAAGATGAGAGCTTTCTCACCCCTGTTAAAGATGAAGAATAGAGAGGAGATGGTCTGGGGGACTAAATGTAGCACCCCGGTTTTTATTCTTATTATAATGTGTGTATATGTGTACATATATTATCCATTTTGTAATAATTTAGTGTGCGCTTGTGTTGATAATTAATATGCGTTAGTGAAATATTATTATATTTTATAAATTAGTCGTATTGAATTATAATTATTTTGTCAGCTAATCTTATTTATTCATTCTTGATTGAGAGGACTATTAAAGTGTTTTATTAATATATATTTTACAAAATACTTATAGCTATATAAAATGTTTCCATTTCATAGCTAGAATGAATTCACGCCAAGATTGACCTCGTTTCAAACAAATTGCTAATAACTAAGTTTTCCCTTTAGCCATTCCCATCATTACACAACATTCATCCTAGTATTATCCACTATGTGCGCCACCAGTGACAAGCCTAAACCCTATTTTTCTTGCTGCAACTGATCAGCCGAAACCCCACTCATAACTATATATTTAACTATATATAGTTTTTATAATCTAGGTAATTTTAGAGCTGTATTTCGCTAGCCATATGAACTCGTTGCCCACCAACTTAAATATCAACTTGTTCGTGGTGTGGACTGTCATGATGAAATTCCCTTTAATTTTGTAACTTACGTGATCGTCGAGCCAGGTACGGGGGATGATCTTCGGGTTATATTCGGGCTATAGGGTATCATTAAGGTTGTAGGGATTTCTATTAACCCCTTGAACACTTAATTAAATATGCCTGTGGCCTCATACAATGAGGTCAACATCAATAAAGTGAAGTTATTTTAAAGCATGTGATTAATAATTTAACTATCAATAATAGGTCTTATGTGTATGTCTATAATGAATATTGTTCGAACACGTTTGAATTTAATGAACTTTTGAATGTGTGGTGTCAATTGAGTATATAAATGTTTAACCTGATATTCTGGTATTATATCCATGTGTGTTTGACTGTTGTAACTTGTTCCTCTCACATGTTGTATTAGTTTCTGTTGATATTATAGTATATTGGTACCAAACGATTAAACTGATTCGTTCGATTGGAGTGATTCTGTTGTATCTTAAAAGTAGATTAATTTTATAAATAAAATTATGTTATATCTTGAAAGAATAATTCAAAGAGTCAATAAGTAGTGTAAGATTTATTCTTTAAAAAAATTATACGTTATACTAAAATAGGAAACAATAGAATTAGAGTTAGAAATTAAACTTATATTAATATTTTGATGTTTTAATATTTGAATAAGAAATACTATTGGTGGATTTGAGAGTATATATATAAAGAATTATATGGATTCGAATGAGTAAATGTGCAGGTAAAATAAGTGTGTCCATGTTACTATCTTCTGTATACTATGTGATATATGATTATGACTTGATATCATTCTGATGAGCTACCTAGCCTGTAACAGGTGAGAATGGTGCTCAGGTGATACTGTGACTACACTGTGATTGTGTTTGTGATATGTGGTTGTGCATGTTGTGATATAGTATCTTTGAGTCTGAGTCACCTGGCATGTGAGAAGCGAGAATAATAGTCAAGTCGTGTTATGGCAAACCTAGTATCTTTGAGTCTGAGTTACCAAGCCTGTGAGAGGCGATTCGGTACTCAAGTGATGCCATAGTTGACCCGGTGTGGTTGAGTTTCAGTTAGCTAGCCTGAGAGAGGCGAATAGAATCTCCAAGTTTGAGTTACTTAGCCTGTGATGAGAGGCAATAATGGTGTTTAAGTGAAATATAACTCACTTAGTTTCATTGAGTATGAGCTACCTAGCTTGTGAGAGGTGAGGATGGTGCTCAGTTGCTATGATGTTTGGTTACGTATCATGGAGTCCGAGTCGTCTGGCCCTAGGGTGAGGCAAAGATGATTCTCTTTTTTTTTTCTCTTGAGTCTAGGGAGAGACATTTTTGTGTTGGCATTATTAGACATGCATATCATACCTTCGTGACACAAGATGATTGGTGATTTATGACTCGTGATTATCTCGGAAAAAGATTGATGTTTGTAATGACTTGTTGGTTTTACCTTATATAATGGTTTATAAATTTCAATCGTTTGTTATTAAATGAATAGAAGGTGTAACCTAAATTTACTTTGAAATACATGTTTCACGTGTATGTTATTAAGTGAGTTTGTGTTGTGCGTGATTAGATGAGACTAGTGTCTTCCTTGATGTTTATCTTATAGTCTTAATATGGCTCGAATGTGATTCTCACCGTACAACCATCACTAGTGGAAAAATTAGAAAAGAATTGGAGTTTTTAAGTCGGACTCTGAATTATCCGACTTAAAAAGTGGACGCGGTGGCAATTTTGTAATTATTATGGAAAAATTTCTGGCACGCAAAGTTTTAAGTCGGGTGAAAACATACGTCCGACGTTAAATGTTTAATTAAATTTTGCAAACACTGAAACCATCGCACACGTTTCCTACTCTCCACCAAAAAAACAAAAAACTTCTAAAACCCTACGCGTGAGAAATGATGGTATGTTTCTAGCAATGGGAGTTCTCTGATTAAAATGGGAGTTCTACTTCTAAGCTCCTATCCCTCTTCCTCTCACAGTCACATATACCAAAACCCTAGCCTCACAAATCCAAAACACAAATTGAACTTGAAAAAGAAAGGAGAAGAGCGCTGAAGAGAACACCATCGCCGTCATCGTTCATTGCTCGCCGCCGCCATTGCTTGTTCACCAACGCCTTGCTCGCCGTCTTCGTCTCCTTGCTGCCATCGTCGTCGCCTTGCTCGCCGTTGTCGTTGCTCATACAAAGAAATCTTCGAAACCCTAAGTTTTCATCTTCGAAACTCAAAGAAATCTTAGGTATGCATCTCTGAAAATCAGTGTTTTTGTTTTCGTTTTTCGTTTTTGTTGTTTAACATCTGATATTGTTTTTGGTTAACATCTGATATTGTTTTAGGTAAGCATCTCTGGAAGGCAAACCGTCGCCCATACGCTCTGTTAGACTATTGGAGTTCTTCCGGCTTCAAATCACTTTGCAGAACTTGCAGAACGAATGGCAGTTAGAAAAACATGGATGCAATCAGCTGAAATCAAGTCTCAAGATGTAGTAGTAGGATTCTTTGTTGCACTGGTAAGGTTTATTTGTGGTCTTTGTTTTTATCTAGGATAGAAGGACAACATTCATAGGGTTATTGTATGGAAGCCTTATGATAAATTTTTAGGTTTAAATCTTGATGGGGCAAGGTCAAAATCTTTGGTTTGGGCTTCAGAATCTTGATGGGGCAAGGTTATCATTTTGGAGAGCTAGGATTGGATTTGTTGGTACTTAATATAGATTTTGATCCTTGTTGGCCTCACTACTATAGATTTGTTGGTACTCAAATTTTCAATACATTAGTTCTCACTTATTTTTACCTAGAGAAATTAACTATTGTAAATATCACAATGTGTGTGTCTTTTATATATTTGCTTACTGGTCTATGCTGCTGCTGCAATGCTACTTACATGCTTACCTGCTCTGTTATGGTATTCATTTTACCAAGTTCCAATTTTTTTTTATCTCTTCTCTTAATGAATTTTTGTTGCAGTGGACATGGGCTTCTACAATCCTGCAAAGTTCTAATGTTGCTAGGCATTATGGGATCAGTTGACCTTTTTGGTATGCTAGTGGGGCTACCATTCAGGCATGGAGTTTATATCATATTCCTTTAAATATATATATATATATATATATGTAGTTTGTTTTCTCTTCTAAATTTTTATATATTGGAATTTGGAAAATGGAAAGTGAAATAGGACATACATTGATAATGCATTGACAATCAACAGGTAATGTTGTTTGGAGTTATATATAGCTATAGAGATTAAAAGAAAGGCTCCTCATGCTCATACCGTCTGCAAAATTGTCAAAGCGCGGTATGTTACTTTGTTTGGAAAACTAAATAGATTTTATATAGACATTCAATCATATTTCACCATCATATCATAATCCAAACATGTTTACTATCATGTGATAAATGCAAGTTTTTTGCAAAATGCTTTAAATGAAGGTTTTTTTCCAGTCTAATGATAACAATGTTTTTTACCTCAGTTGGGGGACTTCAGCACATGTTGTATTCATTTTCTTCTGCTTGCTGACAAATATAATTGTAACGGCAATGTTACTCCTTGGTGGTTCTGCTGTTGTGAATGCATTAACTGGAGTAGACATTTATGCTCCTAGCTTTCTAATACCACTAGTTCGGAGTAATTGTCTATACACTACATGGTGGACTAAAGGCCACATTCTTAGCAAGCTATTTACATTCTGTCATAGGTAGAACTTTTGTCACTTTTCCCTAAACAGTATTAACATTTTGCTTCATGTACGCATTTTATTGTTAAACTGTGTATTTGTATGTTTTCAATTTTCACTGCACGTTGTTTTGGTCATTTTTATCTTCCTTGTCTACATGGCTAACAGCAAGCTCGGTAGCCCCGGTGTCGTTTACAATCGTTTGCTTGAGATTGCTAGCAAGTCAAGAATATGTCACGACCATATATCGGTCGATGGACAATCTTGTGGTCCTGTGAGTGGGAATCAAAATGGTTCTTACCTAACAATGCTTAGCTCATGTGGCTTAGTTTTTGGAATTATAAACATTGTTGGCAACTTTGGCACTGTTTTTGTTGACAATGTAAGCATGAATTAAGATATATGTTTTTCTATCTTAAGTTTGTTTGATTACTACAACTAAGCAGCTAAACTTGACCTCTGAATACTCCTTTTCTTCTGCTAAATGGGAAATGTTTAGGGATACTGGGTGAGTGCCATTGTGGCAAGACCTTCATCAACTCACAATGGCTACTTGTTGGGAGGCGTAGTCTGGTTCGCGGTGCCATTTTCTTTAGCTACGGCACTTGGTCTGGGAGCACTGGCCCTCGATTTACCACTAAATGAAAGTGAGGCGGGTCGTGGACTAGTTCTACCTGCTACTGCTGTAGCTTTAATGGGGAAAGGAGGATCTATTCTTCTTCTTCTTACCATGCTTTTTATGTAAGTTACAACCAGCTTCCTTTTGGAAACACTTCTATTTATCTTGACAAAGTTGCACTTTTGTAACTAAAAGTTAGAACAGAAAGTGTTTTCTCAAACCAAACAAGTATTTGATTTTCTTATCAAGCATTCTTGTTCTTTAGCTAATGATTTTAATGTACTTATTATTATTATTATTATTATTATTATTATTATTATTATTATTATCAGGGCAGTGACTTCTGCAGGTTCATCAGAGTTGATTGCTGTGTCCTCATTATGCACATATGATATATATACCGTACTTACATAAATCCTAATGCAAATGGAAAGCAAATTCTCAAAGTGTCAAGGATAGTTGTCCTAGGCTTCCAAATTAAAATTATAGTTTCACAAGTAGACTCTTAAAAGATCTGAGATGCCTGCCATGAACAACATAGAAATCATAGCTATAGTTTCACAATTGAGAAATGATGGTATGCTGCAGAAATCATAATTGAGAATCTGCATCTGCTTTCTCAGTTGCATAAGGTTGGCTAATGGCTCAACAGCCTGGCTTAAACAATTTAAAGGCCTAGATAGTTAGATGAGGTACGCAACAAATTAAAGGCTTAAACAATCTGCATCTGCTTTCTTAGTTGCATGAGGTATATACTGCTAACTTACAAGATAGTTAGAAGCTGATCATTAAGCTATATATACTGCTAATATACTTTGCTTTGAAACCAACTCAGTTTATACTGCCAACTCAGCCTGGCTTACAAGATAGTTAGAAGCTGATATATTATCATTAAGCTATATACTTTGCTTTGAAACCAACTCAGTATATACTGCCAACTCAGTATATACTGCTAATTCAGTCAATTGTATTCAATTTTGATATTTGATATTCATTTGTAGGTGGCAAAACAAAATGATGGATATTCTTGTGGCTATTATGTGATGATAAATATGATGACTATTGTCTCCACAACTATCACTAACAATTGGAAAAAGGTACTTGAATTTTTCAACTTTTCAGGTGATTAATTATTATTGAGTAGATATTAGATTAACTCATGATAAATATGAATATTATCGTTTTAGGTATTCAATACGACTCCCCCGTTCACATTGGAAGAATTGAAGCACATTAGACAAGTTTGGGCGGAGTTCTTTCTAAAGTTGTATGTGGAGCATATGCCAATTGGAAAGGAAGAAAGAAGAAAAAAATCTTAAGTGAAACTTAAGTGAAATTGTAGTAGATTAGCGTACATTTTGGTATATTATTAGTAGTAGATTAGCGTACATTTTGGTATATTATTAGAATATCAAGAAGTTGTAGTAGATTAGCGTACGTACCTTGTTTTTTTGCATAGATAAAAGTGTAGTACATTTACATACATTTTGGTTTGAAATCGAAGAGTTTAACACGATATTTAAGTGTAGAATTTTAATTAGCCGTGTATGTATGTGTGCTGAAACTGTGCTGAAAATGCTGCTGAAACTGTATAGAAAATATTGGTACCTATAAGGAGAATCAAAAAAATTGAAACCATCCAAAAAAAATAAATAAACACTTTTAAAGTCGGACGTCTATGTCATCTGACTTTAAAATAATACTTTTCAAGTTGGAGTTAATAAAATAACCGACGTTAAAATAACACTTTTAACGTCGGACGCACTAAATATCCGACTTAAAAACGTTCTTTTTAAGTCGGACCTTGGTCCGACTTTAAAAACACATACTTTCTAAGTCGCCTTAATAGAAGTCGGGTGAAGGTCCGACTTTATATAAATGTCCGAAAGGTCCGACTTTGAATCCCATTTTTCCACTAGTGCATATTTTTCAGATAATTTTGACAGGTTGCGTGTCTTGCCTGGGAGTCCATTTCAGTCGGACGTTTTTGGATATGGGACGCATGTCCTCATGTCCTCTTGATTATATGGTGTCAACCTTTGACTAGGTCTAATGTCGGGATGATGGGTTTTATTTCGATGTGTTTTTACTAAAAGCGAATCATCTATAAGTGTCTATAGATGTAAAGAAAGAATGATGCACGTGGTGCCTTTTTCCCGAGTGCGGATCCAATATGTAAATCCTTTCAAATTTTATGTTATTTATTTCAAGAAGGTCCTCTAATTTTCCATAAATTCCTTTATTAAATTATTTGGGGAAAGGGGTGTCACATTGGTGGTATCAGAGCCCGGTCTGTCGTTCAGGCCGGTGAGTCATGTATCTGTCATGCTTGTGTTGTGTGCTCTGATTTCTTGCATGACTGACTGAGTGCTTTCTTGAATTGTTCTGTTGGTTATTTTAAGATGCTACTTCATTCTTAATGTGCGGAAATATTTCAAACACCAAACAATTTTCTTACTTAAATGTTACATATTTTCTTTGTTCTTTTGATTATAATTTTAATTAGATGTAAGGATTTTAAATTTAGTTGCTAGTTATAAGTTTGATTTTCTTGCTACTTTCCTTTTTTTTTCTTATTATCGTGTGCTCTTAATTTCTTTAAGTCATGGTGATTGAAAGTTATTTTGATTTTTGAAGATATGTGTGACTAAAAGAATTTTAACTACGTCAAAAAGAGTGGGAGCCGTGACGATGCCTTCGCACTCTAGACTGCGTTAATAGTCTTTTAATTTGTTATGTGTAAATTTGAAAGATTTTAGTTTTTGTGGCCTTAATTAATTGGTTGCGTGAGTTAGAGGGACTGATCACCCCAAGAACTCACCACCAATGAAAGAGGCGACAATAACTATGTTTATTATTATTTTGGATATGTGCAAATTATAATTGGATTAAATAATAAGTGTGTTAGTAAACAAAAAATAATAATAATAAGAGTGTTCACCCTTGATTTTGGTTATTTATTTCATATATATGTGAGTGTTCTTAATATTCGTTGTTGTGGACCTGCTTGTTTACAAAATAGTTTGTATAACACATGTAAAATATTTGAAACATATTTTGGCCTAAACGATATGAATTATTGGAAGTGTGTGCTAATGAAATTAATAGTTTAATTAATTCTATAAATTTTTCGAAGTGAGTTGACTAAACTAAATATTGCATATATGAGTGTATATAAATGATGTTTGTTGCTTTCTTATAAGAGTCTAGGACACTTGTAGGAGTTTTGCTACAAATAAGCTTGATACATAGAACTGCGAGAGTAAGTTAGACTTTAGAAGTGTTTCGTACCTTTGTCTTAATTGTACTCCATGGTGTACCATTAACTGTCTTGGTAGATATATATTGCATTTTAATCTTTTTCGAAAAGTAGCAAAAGCGTTAGTTGGATAAGAAGGTTAGAAACAATGCTTTGATTTTCAAATTATTTTCTTACATGTCTATCCTATCAGTTTGCATCGATTATTATGCTCGGGTCATCAAATTCTAGAACTATGTTTGAATTAGCATAAACTACTTATTGAATTATGATATGCTATAAAAAAAATAGTTTCCTTACTTTACTACAATGACGTTCGTGTTGATTCTTAATTCTAGATACTCGTGTGCCTTATAAATGCTAACTTATGCTTCTACATGTAGTCCTAGGAAGTAAGAATGTATCTTAAGTCTTATTTTAGTTCTCATGCCGTTATTGAAACTTTGGTACTATGTTGGTTTTTGACTGGGAGTACTTAGTAGTGAGACATAAAGACGGAAATTGATGCTTTAAGTTGAGATTAATGTGAAGTAGTAAAACCACACCTTTGTTGGAAATATTTAAGAAATGCGGCTTCTATTAAGCCTTATATGGGATAATTTATTATTGTGAGATCAATTTTCGCATGAGACAAGACTTGGATTTCAAGCTCATAAAGTGAACTTTAAGATATTGAAATTTAGTTGAGTTAACCCGTAACAATTGTCATTAAGAGTATAGAGTCCTAATAGTGGATTGTCGTGTTTGGGTAGTCGAGTAAAACTTTAGGGGCCTCGAGATTAGAATATTGAGTTAGGAGAAAAAAAGTACAGATGTGTGTGTCGTTTGTTGTTCGGTATACAAAAGAACCTTAATGGCAATTAAAAATATGAACTTCATTAAATTTGTTTTCATAGATTTGATAGAAATTTCGAGGACGAATTTTTTTAAAGAGGGCAGAATTGTAACACCCCGGTTTTTATTCTTATTATAATGTGTGTATATGTGTGCGCTTGTGTTGATAATTAATATGCGTTAGTGAAATATTATTTTATTTTATAAATTAGTCGTATTGAATTATAATTATTTTGTCATCTAATATTATTTATTCATTCTTGATTGAGAGGACTATTAAAGTGTTTTATTAATATATATTTTACAAAATACTTATAGCTATATAAAATGTTTCCATTTCATAGCTAGAATGAATTCACGCCAAGATTGGCCTCTTTTCAAACAAATTGCTAATAACTAAGTTTTCCCTTTTGCCGTTCCCATCACGATCAGGATTAGGATCCTCTCCATTTAATGGAGAGTTCCTTTTGGAGAGAGAGTGACACATTAAATATTTTAAAATTATTTTTAAAATAATATTAAAATATTCATTGTGTCACTCTCTCTCCAAATGGAACCCTCCATTAAATGGAGAGGATCCCAATCCTTCCCATCATTACACAACATTCATCCTAGTATTATCCACTATGTGCGCCTCCACTGACAAGCCTAAACCCTACTTTTCTTGCTGCAACTAATCAGCCGAAACCCCACTCATAACCCTTTCTCTCTTTTATACTGCATAATGGAAGCACACCTCTTTTTCACTCCTATATTCTACCACTGTTGAAGACTTCATGTGCAGCATCTATACATGTGATTGATTCTTCTCAATGGTTATCTCATATTTTAGTCTTTTATATTAAAGTCCTCACATCACTCCACTTCATTGGCGATCACACTCCATGATCAACACCCACTTCTTATCTTTGGAAGCAAAATACATAACATGTGACTCCTGTAATTCGACATTCGATGGGCAATTCCACAATTTCAAGTTGTGACTATTGGAATTTTAACTATTCATGGGAAGCATGACTTACGTGACGTTTATTTTGGAACCCATCAAGCTACCCTTTTTATTTGATTCCTGCGGTTACCATCATTATTCCGAAAGAACAAATGCCATCTTTTTTGGATTCGTCTCGCCAAAGTCTTAAGGATACACTACTTGTCAGTGCGTTATGGCGGAGTTGGCGTCACTCTATTGTGTTGGTGAGGTTTTTCCCGGCCAGTCTTTTGTGTCAATATTTATTCTATTTTGTCACATAATATTTAATTAAATATTTAACTATATATAGTTTTTATAATGTAGGTAATTTTACAGCTGTATTTCGCTAGCCATATGAACTCGTTGCCCACCAACTTAAATATCAACTTGTTCGTGGTGTGGACTGTCATGCTGAAATTCCCTTTAATTTTGTAACTTACGTGATCGTCGAGCCAAGTACGGGGGATGATCTTCGGGTTATATTCGGGCTATAGGGTATCATTAAGGTTGTAGGGATTTCTATTAACCCCTTGAACACTTACTTAAATATGCCTATGGCCTCATACAATGAGGCCAACATCAAAAAAGTGAAGTTATTTTAAAGCATGTGATTAATAATTTAACTATCAATATTAGGTCTTATGTGTATGTCTATAAAGAATATTGTTCATACACGTTTGAATTTATTGAACTTTTGAATTTGTGGTGTCAATTGAGTATATGATTGTTTAACCTGAAATTCTGGTATTATATCCATGTGTGTTTAACTGTTGTAACTTGTTCCTCTCACATGTTGTATTAGTTTCTATTGATGCATGCAATTTACTATGCCAGCAACACACTTGATGGTTCTCAAGCCAATTATGTCATCACTGAGAAGGAGCTGCTTGCAGTTGTATTTTTCTTTGGGAAATTCAGATCATATCTGATTGGCTCAAAGGCAATCGTGTACATAGACCATGCAACACTCAAGTACTTAATGAGCAAAACGGAAACCAAGCCTAGACGTATCTGATGGATCCTTCTTTTGCAAGAGTTGTATCTTGAGATCCTAGATAAAAAGGGTACTGAGAACTTAGTCGCTTGCATCCAAAATTGCAGCCAAAGTTCCTCGGGCTGGTTTTTGTTGGCCTCATATATTCAGAGATGCTAAAAAATTTAAATTTCTTGTGACTTATGTCAAAGAGCACGAAATGTTTCTAGGGGACATAAGATTCCCCTCAATACCATTCTGGAGGTAGATATTTTTGATGTCTGGGGAGGTTATTACATGGGACCCTTTCCATCCTCTTGTAATAACAAATATATTCTGATGGTTGTTGACTATGTCTCTAAGTGGGTGGAAGCCATTCCATCCCCAACCAATGATTCCAAAACTATCATTAAGCTATTTCAAAAAATCATTTTTCGAAGGTTTGGAGTCCCTAGAGCTGTGATTAGTGATGAAGGTTCACATTTTATTGAGAGACAATTTGAGAACCTCTTAAAGAAATATGGAGTCACTCATAAGGTTGCCACACCTTCTCTTCCTCAGACAAGTGGCCAAGTGGAGGTGTCTAATAGTGAGACTAAAAGCATTTTGGAGAAAATTGTGTCGAAGTCAAGAATAGATTGGTGTTTGAAGCTTGATGATGCTCAGTGGGTTTACCGTATGGCCAATAAAACTCCTATTGGAATGACTCCATTCTAATTCATCTATGGGAAGTCATGGCACCTACCTGTTGAGCTAGAGTACTAGACCTTTTGGGCTATCAAATTTTTTAATTTTTATATGCAATCAGTTGGAAGAAAAAAAAATTGGGAGTAATGCACACACATGGTGTGTTGGATGATACCCCCACATTGAAGAAAGTGGGAGAAACACTCACCCCAGAAAGAAAGCTCCAGGGGCTGGCCATGTTGCCACACTCGTGGGATGTGGTCATTCTTTTTAAGAAAGTGGGAGAAACACTCACCCCAGAAAGAAAGCTCCAGGGGCTGGCCATGTTTTGTGCCACACTCGTGGGATGTGGTCATTCTTTTTAAAAAAAGAATTCTGTAATCCCTAGTTATCCTAAATTCCCATTCCTCTTTACCCCCAACCACGGAGACCAAGCCCTCTCTTCTCCCCCAAATTGCGCCACGACCCTGTTCTCCTCATCCCTTATCGCGACCCTCTCCCCCCTCCGACCTGTACCTCCAGCTCCGCCTTTGTTCCACCTTCGTGCACAAAAATTGTGCCCTCTCTCCTTCCCTACAACAGCACCGCGACCCCAACCCAAAAACACTTCCCAGCAGTAACCCAAACTAGTTTGTTGGCGCCGTCCCTCCGTCCTCGCTGCCCCACACCATGTCTCTACAAAATTGCAGCTCCCTCACCTTTGTTCATCTATAAAACACCTACGACCCAAACACCATCAAACCCCACCCATGGTTTCGATCTCTATCTCTCAGAACCATGTGTCCCAAATCCAACATCTCTTCTTTCAATTTTTTATCTATTTTCGTTAGTTTACTAATCTGAATAAAATCTTGATTTTATGGTATTTGCTTACAGGTTCTATCATGGCTCCAAAGAGGAAGGTGACTGATGATTTTGCGGTACAAAAAGGTCCGGCTCTAGCATCCACGCTCGCCACTAGAAAAGGCAAGGGGAAGAGAACTTCGTCTAACAACAACCCGTTCAACATCCAATTCTGTGATCGTGCTCACAACCCGTTTTGACAATATCTTTGATTCACAATATTTTTGACTTTTATTTAAAGTATCATCCACTGATTCATAGAAATTTAGAAAATGAATTTATTTAACTTCGAGTTTATTTAAGAGTAAATCATCAATCTTAAAGTTGTATAAGTAGTCTCTTTCGAAGACTAATTAGACAACATTCTTAATATTATAGAGATTAGTTTCAAAGATTTCACAAACTTCAAGAAACTATTTACTTATTTTCATATACTATAGAACTAGAACATGGGGTATAAGTTTCATAGATTTTATTTAACTATCAAAACTAAAAACATTGATGGATCTAAGTGAAAATTTTAAAACTCAAGGAGATCAAAATAAAAATCATATAGAGAATTTGTGAAGATTTTTATTTTTGATCGGGTGAAAGTGCACCCTAGAATTATGAACGGGTCTGCCCCTAACTTCACAATATCAAATCTTTTCTCAATGTAAGTAACTTTTGTTTTCCCAACTTTTCTTTCTTTTTTCGGTCTACAAATAGAGTTAATAATGGGTAATTTAGGAAGCATACTTTTTTTCTAACTGCTCTTAATTAAAGGGCGTTCATAATCGCCTTTTTCTTTGTTTGGGTAAACCGATGTATCCTCCACGAATATTGTGAATATTAATCCTTTGAGGTGTCAAATACCCATATAAGGGGTTACTCTCCAAAAAAAAAATTCCATACGCACCTGCCAGAGATCGAACCCATGACCAAATAGTTAAAGACCCAAGTATCTACCACTTTGTGCCACTTCATGTTGGTGCTTTTTCTTATACTAATTATAATGAGTTTAATTTGCCAAAATTATTGTTCTCTTTCTTTTATTTGACACATTTTTTTAAGAAGTGTAAAATTTCAAATATTAAGTGTAACACCTAATTTTGGACGGTGAGAGTAACAAATAATGACTTGACTGTGTGGATTTGGGTGCAGTCAAAGACATTTATGACCAATAAAAAATAAGCCTTCAAGTTTCTTGTGTTTCATTTGGTATAACATTAATCATTTCTGAATGAAAGCGAAGATGGGCTCAGTTGGTAACGAGTTTGCTCATTCCCCGCAAGCAAGGTTGTCAAACTCGAGAGTCTATGTAAGCTCGTGGTGCTTATGTAGACTCGACTCGCAGACTCGACTCGTAAACTTGTACTCCCTACGGTCCCTATTATAAGAGAAAATTTGGTACATTTTTTGGTCCTAATTATAAGAAAAATATACATTTGTCAAAGTACATTAATTGCTAAATTTCCTTTTATACCCCTATTTATTATGAGATATAGGTTTACTAGAAAGTCACATAGTGAGTGTAAAAATTTAATGCTAGGGATATTTTTGGAATAAAACTTAATATGCATCACAATTAATAACCTCATTGGGCTTTGTGATTTTTGTAAAATCTTCTTATAATAGGAACCGGTGGGGGTAAGAGTTTACCTACTATTTAAGAAACCTATAAATGAGAAACATACATGATATAGTATATGTTAACACAACAATAATTCTCATGTCAAAAAAAACACAACAATAATTCAACATTCCAACTCCACATATAAAGTAGTAAATCACAATATTAAAGTATATTAGTACATTATTATACTAGATAAGACTAGATTGCATTAATGATTAAATCATACACAAATTCATAAAAACATGAGTTATTAAATTGAAAAAATTCAAAAAACAAGAGTTAATTTTACCAAACATTCATAATTTTTAGTTAAATACTTTTTTAGGTAGTAATTGAATAAAACAAAACAAAAAGAGTATTGATAAACTCCGACAAAAACAGTGTAGGTTCAACTCCGGCTGCCAGCGTGATGACCTCTTTGGTGGGTGAGGACCTCTTTTGTGGGTGATCTGAAAGTACCTCTGTAAGCTCTCAAAGAGCCATGAGGCCTACCTTGACCTTGGTGAGCCCCCGGAACCCAACTCACCTAAACTTTCTATAACCAAAAAAATTACCCATTTCTAAATTTTCTTTGGCTGAGTGATAAAAACCGCGATAATGCGCGATATGAAATCGCCAACAGTGAATATAATTAATTTTTTTGTCAAAAACAGCCAATATAACTAAGGGTGCTTCTAGGGTGAGGTAGCAAATCAAATCTCTCACAAGTGAATTATTAAATATGACCGTAGGATGTAGTATAAAAATTCAACAACGGTTGAGATTTAATACTAGTTGATTCAATATTAACCATTCATAGCATTTTACACAATATCTTACGGTCAATTTTAGTGATTCACCGGTGAGGGACTTGATTTGCTCCCTTACCCTAGAAGCACCCTATAATTAATGATGACATAACAATTCAAATTTCAAAAATAATACGCTGAGTCATAGTCATAGATATCGTATTGATGTAGGATATAATCTGGGTAATATTACATTTAATGGTTGAGCATACTTTTTGTTTTTCTACTGTTAGGAAAAAAGGAAACAATTGCATATATTTTATGGTATTGAATTTCAAAAACAAAACATTTTCATTATTGAAATAAATATAAAATTATTTTCTTTCTTTTCCTATTTTAAATATATGATTTTTCACGAATATATAATTTTGAAAAATCAGTCAAAACTAAGTTAATCATATTTCAACATAAGACTAATCTCCACTCTTGCTTAAGAACAATTTCGCATTGGCCAATTCAGAGTTTGTCTACAATATTTAATTGCTATTTTTAAGTTGGGCAACTCCAGAGATATTGATTGACTCGTTATTGGAGTGAGATATTTTTTTAAAGATTGACTCATTAATTTGTTAAGATTGACCAATTATTTCAGTGAGATATTTTATTGGGCAACTACAGAGATAGTTCTAGAAATGATTGTGAGCGTTTATTTAAAGATAAAAAATTGTAATAATAAACTCGTTATTTGACTTTGGTCAAAAAAAAACTCGTTATTTTACTTCGATTGTAATTCTCAAAAAATTTGACCAAAAAACCTAAAAAATTACATTTAATGGATGGCCGATTTTTTTATATTTTAATTACTTTTAGGAATGAAGGGAAAAAAAATCAAACTTGTTTAGAAGTTCAATTTCAAAGAATAATTATATTCATTAATGAAATAAATACGAAATAAACATAAAATATTCACATTCATTTTTTTATTCCCTTATTTTTCAAAATACGATAAATGCTAAAAAATCTTGCCTATAAATAATAAATGATTCTAATGGATGATCATATATTCAAACACATACAGAAAATAAGATGTCAGGGAAAAATTCAATTGTTGTTTTTGTTCCCATGATGGTTTTAGGGTTGTTGGTAACAACATTTGATGCAAGCCAAATTGATAGCATTACATGTTCTGATGCTATTTCATCGATGTTGCCATGCTTGCCTTTTCTAGAAGGTTCTGCTCCAGCTGTACCCTCTGCAGACTGTTGTGCAGGAGCGAAGAATGTATTCCAAAAGGCCGACATTACTCCAGTTCGGAGGGATCTATGTAATTGTTTCAAATCAGCTGCTACAAAATTTGGAGTTAACCCTGATAGAATAAAACAACTCCCTCATTTGTGTGGTATCACTCTTAGCTTTTCACTCAATCCTAAAGGCAACTGTAGCTCGTAAGTTTCCTTCCTCTTTCATTCTACGTTAACTCTCATGTATATACATGTATACATACATATGACGGTTGGATTTTATTTTATGTTTATATTTTTTTCTATTTATTGTTCTTGATGTTAATGCTTCTTCATTTTGTACAGGATTCCATGATGCTATAAACTGTTATGGATTGGGCCTCAACGGCCAATCCACCAAAAAGGCCCAACACCAAAGGGTCCAATTCATCCAACGGTGGAGATTGCAGACCTAGATCCAACAGCCCTCCTCCACTTCAGATACCTATAAATAAGCATTGAATGCTCACATTAATGGTATTCATCTCTCACCTACTCTCACTTGTAATTGACTCACTCACTGACTTGAGCGTCGGAGTGTCATTGCAGGTACCACCCCACCTCAGACCGGAGCACCAACTCGGACAACCAAGGACACACGTACCAACTATCTCGGACCGGTCTACCTATCCCAGATCGGATACGTAGCAGGAGATACGGTACCGAACATTGGCGACCACAGTGGGAGAGCCTTATACTCTAGTCTTTCCCCCAACCTCCTTGATCATAGATGGCTCCGGAACTACGACGGAGAAACGTCTCCAGCGTCGTGGTCAGACCCGACCAGCAACAGGAAACCCCGGAGGGGGTAGCGATTACTCTTCCTCGCAGCTCGGCCCATGGCCGGAACTCATCCAGGGCGATGATCCCTATAAGCTCTGCTAGAAACCAGTTTCAACCTCCAGCCCCGACTGTCCCGGTACCAATCGATGCTGTCCAACAGCTCATCCAACTGCTAACAAGGCAGGCCGAGGCTGATGAAAGAAGTCAGCGTTACTCCCAGCTGGAGGCCGAGATGGCCGAAATCCGGGCCAGAGATATCCCGGATCGTACCTCCCCTCAAACTTACTCTCCTAGCAGAAGGACCTCCAGCAAAAGACGCCACCGGTCCCCTGCTTGGAGGAGACACCACCATCGTTCGCCACCACGCCGAAGAGGGAGACAAGACTTTGGAACTCCTCCAACCGAGACTTATGACGAGACCTACTACCCTGGGGAGTCAACTCATCAAAGCTCATCATTAGCGTCGCCGTCCCCAAGGCGACGTTCTATAAGCCGGGGAAGTCCCCCGAGGCCTGAACGTCGGCGCCCTCTGTCTCCCGGATCCCCCGTCCGACGCCCAACCAGAAGGCCTCCTCCGAGGGAGAGGTCCGCGACTAGGAAGGGACCCTTTACAGCGGAAATCGACTATTTCCCGGTACCCAAGCACTTGGAAAAGCCCCCGGAGGGCTTAAAGATGCATGACGGGACGGGCGATCCTGATCGACACCTAGATTACTTTGACACGATGATACAATACAGGAATGTCCCGGAGGAGATCAAATGCCGGATATTCCCCCTTACGCTGGAGAAATTAGCTTTGGACTGGTTCAAAGCCCTCAAGCCGAACTCAATATCATCCTGGGACCAGCTCGCAAAGCTGTTCTCGGCCCAGTTCGCCCACTCCAAAATGAAGCCTAAGTCTCGGAAAGTCTTACAAGCCATCCGACAAGGAGAGAACGAGTCTCTCCGAGACTACATTGAAAGGTTCAACAAAGAGGCGGCTCAGGTCCGGAACTTAGACGATTCATTTCGACTATTTTTCATGGAAGCCGGTCTGCGAGAAGGAAGTCTGTTTCAGATCGATGTCGGAATCAACCAAACTGAGTCGCTTGCCGAGTTCCTCCAGCGATCTCAAAAATACATTGACCATGAAGAAGGCGCTGTTGCAAGAAAGACAGAAGCCGACCCCGGAACAAGTAAGCCTCGGTATGAAAAGGAGGCTCCGGTGCGTCAGGCAGCAGAGGCCCGCTATGAAAGGGAACCCCGGAACGACAATAGGCTCCGACCTCGGAACCGACACCAACAATACTCCGATCTGAATGAAACAAGGGCCAGGATCCTGGCGGAATGTATGAACGCTGAGTTCAAAGAAGTCAAGTTCCCTGATCCGCTCCCACACAGGCCGGGACAGAGATCCAACAAATACTGCCGGTATCACCGGAGCAAAGGGCACGATACCAATCGATGCAATGCTTTGAAGGATGACATCGAAGACCTGATTAAGAAAGGGAAGTTAAGCCAGTACGTGGCTAAAGCACCCAGACACGAGGGCGAGGTTAAGGAAGAAGAAGCTGATCCGAAACGAAAGGGTAAGGCCCCACAGAAAAGAGAAGAGAGCTCAGAGGACGAGCGCGACTATCGGAAATCAAAGGGCCGACCTGTGATGATGATGATATCTGGGGGCTATCCCGACGAGGCATCGGGCAAAACAATGAAAAGGAAATGGAAGGAAGTCATGTGTGCCGCTTCCACCTCTGCAATCAGCTCAGGCCCGGAACGCCCACCCTTGGCCTTCAGCGACCGAGACTTGTTGGATGGCAAGCCAAATAAGCACATACCCCTCATTATCAGGGCGGTCATGACAAACCACGAGATAAGAAGGATCCTGGTCGACCAGGGGAGCTCCGCTGATATCATCTTCATCGACCTGGTAAGAAAGCTGCAGATCTCGGAGGAAGACTTCACCCCTTACCGGGGGTCCGATCTTTCAGGCTTCAACGGGTCTCGGACCAAACCTCTTGGCTACTTAGAAATGATGGTCACCTATGGAGAGGAGCCACTAGAAAGGACGGTCAAGACCAAGTTCTTAGTTTTGCCATGCCCCTCGGTGTACAATTGTATCATCGAGAGGCCCACCCTTGGAAGACTGGGAGCCGTAACTTCAACGGTTCACCTCAAGATGAAGTTCTACTCATTGAGTGACGAAGTTATCACTCTTGATGCCGACTTAGAGTCCGCCCAAAGATGCTTCTATCTTCATGTCAAGGCGGACAGGCAGGCATCAGAAGAGGGGGTTCCCCCCATAGCGGCAAGGACTCAGAGATAACCAAGAAAGAAAGTCAAAGAGTGAACCTCGGAACTTGGGGTCACCTTTTGCCTGATTCTCAGCCTCGACCTTCTGAAGCTTCGTCACGTCAGCAAGATGCCGGAATAACTTGAGAGACGCCTCAACCGGGTCGACCCGGGAATCCTCCAAATGCTTCTGCAGGAAGTCGGCGTCAATAGAAAGACCAGAAGACCTAGAAGTCCGGTGCTTTCCATGACGCCCCTTTTTTGAAGCCCGAGCAGCCGGGGCATTGGAGGTAGAAGCAGGGTCTGCTTGAGTTAGGGGGCGCTCCCTTTTTCGGTGCGAGAGATCCGCAGCCCGATCCTCTGCTCCAGCCGAGACTGCCTCCGGGATGGTGCTAATCGGTATGGCAGCAACGGGTTTTTCCTTTTGCACCCCGGCCTTCCTTTCTGCAAGAGCCGTCAGGCGAGAGAACTTGTCCGGCCCCATGCTATCTGCAAAGAAAGGAGAATAAACAATGTTAAAAGAAACGGCAGTCAAAAAATTATGAATGGGCGGAGTTATCTACCAAGAAACCTACCAAGAACGGCGACTACTTGAGATTTCGACCCAGCCCCGACCAATCGGGCTACGTCAATCCCAAATTTCTTGGGATCACGGTAGACGATCAGGTCGGCAAAGTTCGTCAAGATCGCCAACGATTCCTGGTCCACCTGGGATAGCCGCCCTAAGCCGACGGTGTAAGAATGAGGCATCCGGTTAAAATGAGAGAGAGACCATCCCAGTTGAAACTTTGTGAACTCCAATGATTTCCCATCCGCAGAATATTGGCCGACGTGCCTCACTGCCTCCTCATTCACGGGCTCCACGAAGAAATACTTATTTTTCCAGTTCTTAAGAGAGTCGGAATAAGGCATGAAAATCTTTAACCCTCTCTTAGCCCGGAAGCTCACATGTTCCCACCGATCTTTAGTTCCATCCTCATGCCTACGGTTAACCTCGAAAAGGTGGAAGAAGAGGTCACAGGAGATCGGCCTCTCCAGATGAATGCACATCAACTCAAAAGCCCGGAGGAACTCCCATGAGTTGGGATGAAGTTGGGAAGGGGCGAGGTTCAAGATCTCCAAAGCCTCTTGTTGAAAAGCGGTGAACGGGGGGCTAACGTGCATATCAAGGATCGTTACCCCGTACATAACAAATTTAAGAGCTTTCGGCCAGACGGCCACATGCTGGTCTTCAGCCATTCCCTCCACATTCCAGATCTGATCCTTCCGGGAAAGGCGGTTTACGAAGAAACTCATGTCGTCCCCGGTTCTATAAAGGGACGGAATCCCCCTCAACGCCTCCGACACCCAGGAATACTCCCGGGGAACAGTGAGAGGGAGGGACACGGGAACATTGACCGGCCCTACTCCGGCTCGGGGATATTGTTCGGAATCACCTTCTTCATAGGCGGGCTCCCCGCAATGCCCAAGACCCTCTTCATTGTTTCGGCTCTCAGCCACCTCCTCCTCACTCTCCTCCGAACTCCAACTAGTACTGCCTTGTTCCTCACGGTCGGGCTCGGCATCAGAATCATCCGATTCAAGAACCACCACCTCTGTGTTGTCTTCATCTACCGGCTCGTTGCTGGGAACCCCGGGAGACCGGTCTTCAGCTTGAGTAGGAGCGGAGCCCAAGTCGTCTTGAACCTCGGGAATAGCTGACCCCGGGGGACTAGCACGAATTTCCATAGACTCTCCATGTCCGGAAGCCATTGTTTGCGCGAAATGAGGGCGATCTGTGTCAGCAACCCGACGGGTTTGTTTCGTCCTCGCCAGATCGGTCCTGCAGAAATGGGGGCTTGACGAGTCAGGTTGATACGTAAACAGTGGGTCCACAACCAAGTCGGAACCCGACCTGACGACCCCCACTCTGTATCTACAAATGCGGGTCCAGAAAGAACCCGGTCGTGATCTAAAGGAAAAAGCAACAAAGAGAAGAGGAAAACTAACCTTATGAAAATCGAAGCTCGTCGAACAATGGAGGCAGGTCGCGAACAGCAAAGGCGTCACCGAGATACAGCACAACTCTAAAGAGAGGAATAAGCTCCGGAACGACTTTAAGATCGGAAGCAGAGCAATTCACAGAAAAACAATCCAAGTAAGGGGGATCCCCCCTCCTATTTTTAGAACATTAAGAAGGCCACAAATGGGCCTGGGCCTAGGCTACGTTTCCCAAGACTAGCCCCTAGACAGGCGCGTCGTTCCAAGCGCCATCATTACCCCAATCTTCCTCGAACGACGCGTCCCATCAATGACGTTGCCAGCTGGCACAGAAATTAAGGCACAGCTATGACCGGATCGCTCCGTTTCCGTTGACTCGCCCCGGTCTCTTGACCCCACCGTGCCCGGAATCTCTCAAAGCGGTCAGCCTCGAGTCACTCGGCGCGACCTGAGTCCCTCAGATCGGCCCGGTATGTCGTAAAGTGTTTCAGGCCCGGTGAAATCTCTAAACGACAAGTCTAGCTCGCCTTAAAGCGACCCGACTTGGGGGGCTACTGTTATGGATTGGGCCTCAACGGCCAATCCACCAAAAAGGCCCAACACCAAAGGGTCCAATTCATCCAACGGTGGAGATTGCAGACCTAGATCCAACAGCCCTCCTCCACTCCAGATACCTATAAATAAGCATTGAATGCTCACATTAATGATATTCATCTCTCACCTACTCTCACTTGTAATTGACTCACTCACTGACTTGAGCGTCGGAGTGTCATTGCAGGTACCACCCCACCTCGGACCGGAGCACCAACTCGGACAACCAAGGACACACGTACCAACTATCTCGGACCGGTCTACCTATCCCAGATCGGATACGTAGCAGGAGATACGGTACCGAACAGGGTATATCGAGAAGTTTGATGAACTGCATAACATAATCTTGCAATAATTATCTGTAATGTGAAAGTTGTAACAGCTCTTTCAAGCTGGATATCTCAAGCTATTTTATTATAGAAAATTGAACTATATAACATTTATTTGATTTTTGTTTCAAAGTTCATTTAACGCGCGTTTATACGTGCGAAACGTGATTTATTGGTAAAAAAATAAGTGTAGCTCGTAAAATCTCTCCGATGAAAAAAACGTGAGGAATAATCTCTTAGAAATCCCACCCTTAAATCTTTTATCTTTCTTTTATGGTAATGTAAACACATTTTGTCTCACTTTTAATGGATAATGAATATTTCACTAAACTCTCGTGTCACTTGAGAGGATACATTCCAGACTCTAAAACATGGGTACTTCAAAATCAAAAACATTCTTGTCCCCAAAAACTGGGACTTGACGAGTACTGGTGGGTATACCTGTGGTCCAAAACATAAGTGTTTGATTATTTTATTTAAGACATGTAGGAGGCTCATTAAAACCTTTTGATGCAAACTTTCTTTAAGAAAAAATCATCATCAAGGAAAAAGAGTACCTTCATTTTTTTTGGCACAAAGATTACCCTCATTTTATTGAAGAGAAAACAAGTAAAACGTAAAACAAAACAAAAAAGACCGAGGTGGAAAAATAAAAATATATAAATGTATGATTTTCTTTTAGTAAAAAAAAACCTAAGGGCCGGCTGGATTTTCCTTTTAAAAAATAGTTTGTTTTCCATTAAAAAAAAATCAAAATAATATATTTATATTTGGTTAATTTGTGTAAAACAAAAAAATCATTTTAAAAAACTAAATCAAGCAAACCTGTGTTTTTCCTTATTTTTTTATGATATTTGTTCTGTACCTTGCCTTGGATTCTCGGATTCGGGTTCTGCAATTGGTATCTGATGTATTACTTTGATCTTCTCTTGGCTCACGGTTGGATGGATACGGCGGAGATCGGTATCTTCCGAGGTTGATGGTCGTCAAGTCATTTTTTTCCGAGGCTGGACCCGGTGGGGTCGAGTACCTGCAGACACTCTGATGTCTAAGTCAGCAAATGGAAGTCAGTGAGAGGTACAAGTGAGCGAAAACGTACCTGGATTCGTGGATAAGACCAGTATTTATAGCCGCGGAGCACCAGTGGCTCGCAGGTAGCGCCTGTTCTCAACTGTAACCACTACAAGAAAATCGCTGTTTTGCGACGGCCATTTCCGTCGCAAATTAACCTATTTCCGTCGCAAACTAGCATTTCTGACGGACTTTGCGACGGACCAAATTCGGTCGCAAAAACCCTCGTCGCAAATCTTTTGCCACGGAATTTTCCGTCGTAAAGTTTTCCGTCGCAAATCCGCCACTAGATTCCGTGGCAATACCGTCGCAAATCCGCCACTAGATTCCGTGGCAAAACCGTCGCAAATCCGCCACTAGATTCCGTGGCAAAACCGTCGCAAAACATGATATCCTTTTTGTCACAAATCCGTGGCAAATTATTTTAAGTAACCATCAAAATTGTCGTCGCAAATTGTCAAAAATTCCGTGGCAAATTGAGTAACCACCAAAAAAATTCCGTCGCAAATTCCGTCGCTACGCAAAAAATAATTAGTTCTGGGCAATTCAATTCAGACTTCAATCCACAATTTCTTATATAAACTACACTAATGTCATGCCTCTTTGCAATACTTACCTGCCAATTCATTTTAGACTTCAATTCACCGATTCATACATACATACATAAACTACACTATTGTCAAACATACCAAATCTCAAATTATATCAAAACATACGACTAGCTTATGTCAAACATACCAAATCTCAAAAAATGTTAAAACATACAACTAGTTTATGTCAAACATACCAAATCTCAAAATATATCAAAACATACAAGTAGTTTATGTCAAACATACCAAATCTCAAAATATACCACTAGTTTATGTCAAACATACATAAACTACACTAATCTCCGGTAAACTCAATTCTGACAAAGCTTCTTCAAGTCCAACTCTGAACAATAAACCTAACAAATCAAAAACGATAATTGTTACTAATTAATTCATAAAACTAAGATATTTTGCACATTAATTAAAACAGAGATTACCTAGATGTCGTCAATAACCCTCCCCATAAACGTGATCTCCACTGTCTCCATTATCTGCATCTTCGTTCTCGTCCTGCTGGGCGGGCTGGTTCTGCTCAGGCGGCTGCCAATCAGGTGGAGGTACTGGAATCCCAGAATGGTTAAATACGTATTCAAGTAGTTGTTGCTGTCGTGTAACCTGCTCCTGCTGTCGTGCAACCTGCTCATGCTGTCGTGCAAACTGCTCTACAAATTGTTGTGACATATCTTGGATGATCCTACGGGCCTCAGGAGACAGGCCTGTGCTCGTCGAAGCTCCAGAGTCTACCATATTGTCAAATATGCCTCCTGTCCCATACACACGACTCTTATTGGGCCCTCCAACAGCCTTCTCCCACAACAATCGCTTCAGCTTAGCCAACTCAACGGGGTCTACTGGTATATCTGATTGAGAGAACATCCGCTGAAACTCCTCCTATCAAATGCACAAGTTATAATCATACTCAAAATAAATGAGACATTTTATCAGGCACATTCATAATAACAGACAGAAATGTCTTTAACATTGAAATGACTCATATATATTTCCAATACAATAGCCCTGCAAATTCAATACAAACACACCAACTATAATCAAACACACCAACTATAACTGGCGCACAGATTCTACTACACTAATTTGCACATGTTCCTGGAATTTTGCACAGCAGCATTTGGCAAAACCAATATGGCAATTTCAGTATTATACATTAACTATGGTTTCTCATATCTATTTCCAATACAATAATAGCCCTGCAAATTCAATACAAACACACCAACTATAATCAAACACACCAACTATAACTGGCGCACAGATTCTACTCTATACACTAATTTGCACATGTTCCTGGAATTTTGCACAGCAGCATTTGGCAAAACCAATATGGCAATTTCAATATTATACATTAACTATGGTTTCTCATATCTATTTCCAATACAATAGCCCTGCAAATACAATACAAACACACCAACTATAATCAAACACACCAACTATAACTGGCGCACAGATTCTACTACACTAATTTGCACATGTTCCTGGAATTTTGCACAGCAGCATTTGGCAAAACCAATATGGCAATTTCAGTATTATACATTAACTATGGTTTCTCATATCTATTTCCAATACAATAGCCCTGCAAATTCAATACAAACACACCAACTATAATCAAACACACCAACTATAACTGGCGCACAGATTCTACTACACTAATTTGCACATGTTCCTGGAATTTTGCACAGCAGCATTTGGCAAAACCAATAGGGCAATTTCAGTATTGTGGCAGCATTTGAAACTACTGTTACCAATCCTAGTACTGGTGCTAATAATTATAATTCACAAGGTTGCAAGACTAATAATAATGATGTTAATAACAGTGATTCTGCTTCATCAGTCAAGGACTCAAGTTAACAATTTCAAAAGTGCTAAACTTTCCTTAAAGTACATGTTCGCATGTTCTTTATACCTGAGTAATGCGAGCGCGGTCCTCTACAAACTCGCTTGTTCCCTTCTTAATGTGAGTGTGGCGATGAAGCTCATCTACATGTGGAGTCCGCCCCATCTTCTTGGCCTATAATTAATAACTTAAGTTTGAAAATGGTAAATTATTATATTGACATCATGTCACATATCAAGTCCATTCCCACCTCAGATGTATTACTCAACGATTTGAGAGCTAAAAGCTTCGCACAAATCGATAACTTTGAGTATGATGACCCTTCAAACAATGGTTTGTTTGCATCTAACAACAGATTATAGAATCTCTGTGCTTGCTCATTCGGAAGCTCGTCCATGTTATCATATTGCTCCTCCTCGAATGACACATTCACCCCAAGACCGTCACAAACCATATTCTGCATCAAGTTAATTTGTTCACCACATCCTATATCTGCGGAATTACTAGCAGCACCCCTGCAATTTTCGCCAACCAATGGGACGACATCAAGCCCTTTCTCACCATTACTCGTCCAAATCCAATAATTAGGCCTAAACCCAACTTTCTTCAAGTGATCAATGACCTCCGATGGATTCCTAATCTTTCCACATTTGCATTTGACGCACGGACATCGAATCCCCCCTTCAACTCCAAATTGTTCTTGTGTCATTGCAAAAAGAATAAAATCCCACACGCCATCTATAAAAGATTGTTTCAAACCCGCTCTTTTTGGAAACAACCTATCATACATCCAAAGGCGGTGCGAAGGAGGAAATTCCATTCTGCACATTTAAAATTGTCAATATATAAAAGAGAGATGGATGTCCATAGAGAGAGAGAGAGAGAGAGAGAGAGAGAGCAAGATAAGAATGTAAACGATGGATGCCCATCGAGAGAGAGAGAGTGAAAAGCTAAAATGCTAAAATAAAAACAAAATCAATTAAATTGGTAGCAATATTGGCTTATTTTGGATCTCTAAACTTAAATCTCTTACTTTAACTAAGATGAACTATTAAACCCCCATTTTTTATTTCATTAAACTTGTATTCTTTGGTCACTTAAAACTTCTATTCATCAAGTCATTGTACTAATTTCTTTTATTTCCAATTACGTGATCAATTTCATGCATTTACACCCTTCTAATATCCATAAACCCCTACAAGATATCCACCTCTTAATTTCTTCGTATCACATAAACATCGATTCCTTAACTTAGTCATCCTTTTTTTTGTATAAAAGCATCAACAAATGCTACAATCACAATGAGCATCTACTAACTATCCATAGATTCTTATATTATAAGCAACTGAGATTATACCGTCCAACGTAGTCCCTAGCATGCATCATTTCAAAACCATACTAACAAGAATTTCTCTACTTTGCACCTAACCATTTTGTATCCTTCAATATTCTATTGAAAGGGTCCACTTGTTTACATAATCAGTTTTGAAAAAAAACAATACAACTTCATTTCACTATTCTATTCAACGTAGTCCTTAGCATGCATCATTTCACTATTTTGTTTACATAATCAGTTTTGAAAAAAACAATACAACTTCATTTCACAATGCTTAGTTAAACAACTTTATCAATTTGTACATGTTGTTAGCTTACCAATATAGTGTACAACTTTATCCACTTCCAGCAATTCGGATGGAGACCACTTCCAGCAATTCCAGCAATTCGGTTTCAGCTGGAGACCACTTCCAGCAATTCTGTTCCAGCAATATTACATGGATGGAGACCACTTCCAGCAATTCGGTTTCAGCTGTAAAAGCAGGCAGCAAAAGAGATTCAGATTTATAATTTGGATTGCCACAGTTTGAAGAAATTTGAAGACTGAATTTTGTATAGTTGTATTGAAATAAGGCAATAACTATTGATTCACAATTTATGAAGCACGCTGCACAGTTACAGATTAATGTCAAAATAAGGCAATAATTCACAATTTATGAAGCACGCTGCACAGTTACGGATTAATGTCAAAATAAGGCAATAACTATTGATTCACAATTTATGAAGCAAAAATACTGCAGGAACCACGTACAAACACACGGAAAGAATGACTCAATGTTGTAAAAGGATAGTGCTTAAAAAATAGATAGTGTTTGAATATAAGAACAGGAAAAATCAGTAACCACCTCAATGTAAAAGAAAAAATCTGGAACATAGGTCAATGAAACAACTAAGTTGAAGCAAAGATGAAGATCATAATGAAAGAGATCAACAATAACAAAATGAAAGAGACAAAAATTTAAGTGGGAACTAAATAAATTGTTAATGACATCTTTCTAACTTGCTGGAACTTCTTAACTGAGGTAGGTTTCTAAATTATGAAATCCAAATAAAACTAAACATGTCTATCAACAACTGAATTCCAGAACTTGCAATTTAACCCAAATAAAAAGGAGAAAAAGAGAACTCCAATAACAGATGTAGTTGGAGGTGATCATAGGGTACTTAAGATCTTGATGGAGAAAGTGAAGAAGAATAGTGGTAGTGGTGGAGGTAGTCTTGTGGAGATGGAGAAAGTTTTCAAGTTAGCAAGAGAGGTGTTTGGAAAGGTGATGAAAAAGCAAGCAATGAGGACTGTGATTGATGTTTGCATTGGTGAATGATAGAATTGAATTAGTGGATTCATTATAAGTTCCTATATTTGTTGTATCTTTCTCGATTTTCTTTTGTTTCCTTTCTGCCACGGTCAACTTAAGTTGTCATGGCAACCTTCAATGCTCAGAAATTCAGTTTTATCGCTTAATTCAAAATAAAATTACATACTGCTTCTGTACAAAATTCATTTTATGCAATGGCAATAATCCAAATTAAGTCTGCTCAAAATTTTATGTTACTCTGTAACTAAACAGGAAGGGTTATGTGTGTGAAATGAAATTGTGGATTTTAAATTGCAATTCTCTTTTTCTCCTTTTTATTTGGGTTAAATTGCAGGTTCTCTTTTTGATGATACCTAATACCATACCTCGAAATTGTGGATTTTAAATTGCAGTTCTCTTTTTCTCCTTTTTATTTGGGTTCTAAATTGCAGGTTCTCTCTTTCTAAATTATGATACATCGAAAGAACCCAAAAAACTAAACATGTCTATCAACAACTGAATTCCAGAACTTTGACACACTCCACCGACCTCATTAAGCACATCAACAACTCTCCTAACACATTCCATAGTAGAATCTTTATCCAAATCTAAAACCAACAAGAACCTAAATGATAAAGCTCCCAAACGCATATTTTTAAGGTTAAACTCATTCAAAACTGGAACCATTGCTTCATAATTTCCCAATAACCCGCAGTTATTAACAACTAAACCACCTATTTCAGGATCAAAAGAAAGCACAGGATGTGAAACCTTAAGCCAATCAAAAAACAACAATGCTGAAACTCTCTTATTTGCTAATGTTTCAAAAATGTCAAAAACTGATGCTATAGATAAAGAAACATTCATAGTGTTCAATTTGGATCCCAACTATGAAATACATCAAAAAGAAATAGGAAAGACATAAGCACTAATGGAAATTTCTTCGTGAAATCTAAAAGAGTACTGAAAGAAGAAGAAGAAGCAACCTGAGAACAAGACTGAAGGGTGTAGCGATTCTTCTGCGTGATTTCTGAAACTGGGTGTAGCGATTCTTCTCCAAGATACGATTTCTCTGCGTGATTTGATTCTTCTTCGTGATTCTGATATTGAGTGCAGCGATTTGGGAATTTAGGGTTTTCACAGTGAAATGAGAAAATGGGTCACAGCGACGAAAAGGGAAAAGGGAAAAGGGAAAGGGAAGGCGATTTACCTGGTAGAGACGAAACAGTGAGCCACGACCGAAGAAGAGACGCGCGTCAAAGGGTGGAGCGGTGGCGACGAGTTCGCGAACGGCGTGAGGAGTGAGGCGGGAGGAGAACGGTGTGAGGAGTGAGGAGGGCGGAGACCGCGAACGGCGTGAGGAGTGATGACGGCAGAGAACGGCGTGATGAGTGAGGACGGCGGAGAACGCGAACGGTGTGAGGAGTGAGGAGGGCGGCGTGAACTGTGTTCTATGTGTCTGAGAGAAGAGATAAGGGATCGCGTGGATAAAACTAGAAAAAAACGTTTGCAACGGGCTTGCGACGACGCATCCGTCGCAAATTAGCTACCATCATCCTTGTCCGTCGCAAATTAGTGACCAACGTTCCTTCTCGTCGCAAATTTTGAGCGGGATTTTAAGCGCCCAACTCCTAAACTCACTCGTCGTCGCAAACCGTCGCAAGTCCGTCGCAAATTAGCGACGGATATCCCTCCGTGGCTAACATCGGTAGCAATATAGCCTTATTCTTGTAGTGAACATCCCCAAAATAATTAAGATAATTATTTCGGAGTTAAACCCAATCAATTTATTTTTATAGTGCTTAGTTAATAAGTTTATTAATTGGGTACTAAATTAATTATTGGTTGGTGTATATTTATAAATTGAAGAAGTTGGTTTTTGGGTGCTAAAATTAAATAAGAAATATTAGTGAGGTTTGTTGAGAAATTAGAATTAAGTGAGGGTTATTTTGGTCATTAACCTTATTATTACTTAAGTTGTTTTGATAAAAGAAAGAAAAAGAAAAGAAAGTGAAAAAAAGAAAGAGGTAGTGTTAGGAAAGAAATGTGTTGGACCATCGTGGAAATGGAGATGGTGTGTTGACATTGCTTGGATTCAATGAACAACAATAAGATTTATGCAAGCTTAAGAGTGGTGTTGAATGAAGTTTTGCAAAATTTTGAGGTTTTAGTAGAAAGGTAACAAGTAGATGGTAAGTGCTGGAAAGAATTCAAGTTGAAATTTTGTCGGAACATGTTATTGAGGGATGGAATGAGGAGGATAGAAGAACCATATGTTAAGGGAAACAGAAGTGATCTTGTTATGTGGTAGTGGAAGGATATTAAGGATGCTGGAAGCTCTCGATCAAGAGTTAGATATTGGGCGACGAGATCGAAGTGAAAGGAGCATTGAGAGAATATTAATGGCTTTGGAAAAATTGTTGGATCCCCGTTCCTCAGGATAACTTGAGTGGGAGTTGCAAGGAGCACTATTACGATTAAGGTAAAATGGACTACGCCACCATCATGGTTATTGACAATCTATCAACAAATTGAGAAACTAATCACCCCCAATGTAACATCCTCAATTTAGCTAATTTCATTTAATTGAAATTAGCAAGATGTAATGTTTAATTAATTAGCATAATTGATTAATTATGAGATGGTGTCATTGATTAAGTGAATTATGTTGTGCTTGTGTGCTAAAATATATTAAGTACTTGAATTGTTGATTGATTGGTGAGTTGATGGGATTTAAATGAGAATAGGAGGACATGGGTATTTTCGTCTTTTCCACCCATAAGTGACTCTCAGCTGACCCATCTTTCACAATACACACACATATGCATTACTTGATTATTGTATAATTATTGTTTGATTATGTGATTAGAAGTGGATTAAGATAGATTTAATTGAGATTGTGGAGGATGAATCACTTAAGGGCATATTGGTCAATTCCCTAGCTCTTTTACCTCATCTCACCAAAACACTCACATGACCAACACTAACCCCAGATGTTGCTGAAACCAAACAGAACCAAAAAAACAGAAAATAGAGAGAGGTCGTGAGTGTGAGGGAGAGAAGAGAAGGAGCTTATGACCAAACTTGGATGCATGTGAGAGATTTACACACCATTCAAACTAGCTTCTCACCCTCTACATTCTGATACCCATTTCAGTACCCCAATCTTCTCCTAACCCATTTCACCATTTTTGTATCTTTAATCTCCATTTGGCAAAACTTGAGTTGCATTGCTTGCATGTTGTAATGGAGGCATATGGAGAGTAGTAGAACCAAAATACTGAAGATACAATGTTGATTGAGAACCAGTTTGAGGTGATTGAGTTGCTGGTTTCGAATTTAGAAGAGCTTGGGTTCGGTTTGGAGCTAAATTTCGTGGTTCTTGATGGTTGGGATTGAAGATACCAACTCAAGAAAAATTCTGCTTGAAACCCGTTTAGAACCATCTCGGGTATTTCCTTCATAATTCTTTTCATAGATATCATTTGGAGTTCATTTTTGATTCATGAGAAACTCGACACAAAATCCTTCGAAATAGGAACAAGAATGAACTGATTTCAATGAGTATGGAGGGAGAAATTGCTCGAACAAGTTACACATTCGAAACAGTGACAGAATTTACCCACTCACATCGTTTTGGTCATAACTCCCTGAATATTTTTTGAATCCGTTTGAAGTCTGTACCGTTAGAAACTAGAAACATTTCCTTAATGTTAGGAACTTGTTTTGTTGGTTTTGGTTATGAATTGAAGGAGTTATGCCTATTGCGAAGCAGCGCTCAGATGCTGTCAAACCGAACTAGAAGTTAGTTGCCGTGTTCTAGAAATTGGGGCTAGATCGGAGTAAATAGGGGATTACGTTATTGATTTGAGATGCATTTGGGGAAGCTTCAGTAACTAAACACGTTTGGGGATCCATTCGGGATCGAGTTGATGTTCGTGGAAGCGAGAAATTCGAGTACGGGGATTGTTCGTGCGGTTCCGTGCGATTGTTAAAGTCTCATTGTTGTCGTTGTGTGCGATTTCATCGCCAAAGGTGAGTTCTATACTCGCCTAGGGATTTTAGTTTCGAAATATGGGTTGCATGTTCTGTTCTATTTTTAGTTCATGCGTTTTCGAGTCAAAAACAGTTACTTTGCGAAAGTTACGTTTCGGTGTGATTGTTGAGTGAATGTGAATGAATTGTTGGATATTTATGATAAGGTTTATACTAGTTGTTACTCTGTAATTATGTGTTTTGATGTTCGGGAATTAATCGGAACGGGTATTGGAACGGCCAAGTTTTTAGGAAAAATCACAGATTTGGGCTACTGATGAACACGCACGGGTCGTGCGCCCCAATGGCGCGGACCGTGCGTTCTGTTCGTAGGATGCCTGTAAAAATTTAAAGACAAAGCATGGACCGTGCGCCCCTAGGGCACGGCCGTGCGTACTTTTCGTATTCGTGTTTAAATTTTTTGAAAACATAGCACGGATCGTGCGTCTCTTAAGCACGGACCGTGCATAGGCTTCTGTTACCCAACTTCAAAATACGTCTTAGGCCAATCCGAACGGTTCCAACTGCGTTCTAATCCTTTCCCCAACCCTATGATATGATAAATAACCATAGTTCATTGGAATCGCCTATGTTTGGGTTGAATTGGGGAGAATTCCCTAAGTTATAAGTAAGGTAATATGAATTGGTTAAAACATTGTTTTAGCAACGACGTTAGAGGAAAACCCTCAGGCACGATAATGAGATGGACTATAAGTTCATTAAAGCTAAGTTTAAGGTTTTGTTAATGAAACATTATGTTCACACAAATCAAGTTAGTTCCTTAAAGAAAAGAAAGATGGCATACATATAATTATATATGTATATCAAGGGTGACGACTCCAAGGATTAACATACTAGTGGAGGGGAAGTCATGAGCCCCAAAACCTAGGCCCCATGAGGTTTGCCCGTTAATTACTGGTTAGTGGATTGGGTTCACCAAAAGCCATAGAAAAATAAAGAAAGTGGCTTAAAGTGTTGTGCTAAGTTAAAGAAAAAGATTGTACGTATTCATCCAAAATTGGGCTACGGACAATAGAGCATAATTTTATGCTAAGTAAAATATGAAGCACGTAGCTATCCTGAATCGGGCTACGAAAGAATAAGATTCCTACGTAGTCGCTTATTAGGGCTACAAGTTCAAAGGTCAAGCATAATAAACCGCTAGTGTTAGTAAGGGGTCTCGATAGGACTTACTGAGATAATGTTATCTCACCCTTTATTATTGTGGTTTTTACAGAGAAACAGGGAAAGGCAAAGGTGAAGAAGCACGGCTAGACAGTGTGCTTTATGGAGATATTATTGAAGATTCAGTTTTATGTTTATGCCTTTTTCCCTTTTGTTGTCTTTGTATTATCGATTGTATAACTATTACTCGCTAACAGTTGTAAACGTTTTCGCTACTTATGTTTTGGATATTGAACACCAGGTTGTATAAGTTTTAAGTCATGAGACTTAAGTACTTTATGTTAAGTTAATGAGGTTCATGGAACCGTTTGATAATCATTTATCGAACACTACTAGAAATTCGCTAAATAGTGACTGATTTAGCGACCAAAAAAAATTGGTCACTTTAGCGACCGATTTAGAGACCGATTCAATAGGAATAAAATACTTTTTGCTTAGTGACCGATTTTTCGGTCGCTAGCTTTAGAGACCGTTTTTCCGGTCACTAGTAGCGACCGATTTAGAGACCGATTCCATGTATAAAATATTTTTTGCTTAGTGACCGATTTTATGGTCGCTGATATTTGTGACTGATTTTTCGGTCGCTAACCTTCCACCAAAAAATTCGATTCCCTCTGTTTTTTTAACAAAAATTTTTTTTCCCACATTTATTTTAACAAAATTCTGTTTCCCTCTATTTCCCACTACCCTCTTTTTTCTCATAAAAAAAAAATTAGTCACTAATGTTTCCAGTAATTAACGTTGAGCCTTGCTTGAGAGGATATATCAAAAAAAAACTAATGTTTCCAGTAACCACGCTCTTTCCTCTGCCTCCTCACAACATTCCTCAATCCCCACCTCCTTCGCCGCCAAATCACGCTCCATCAGCGCCGCTTCCCGCGTCTCCGCCACACTGGAACCCTCGCCTGCCATCATATTCTCCTTCTTCCTCCCCGCAGCATCGTCGCTATCACCGTGAACGGTTATATTCCGACGAATATTCTGTACCGTCTTCTCCGACTTGGCGTGTGTCTTCCGAATCGTTATCTTCTTCTTTCTTCTGCGCAAAGAGCCAATTTCTTGATCTGAATCCCTAATCGCAAAAGGATTTGTTACAAATCGCTCTGTTACAAAATCCCTAATCCCTAATCTCTCATCTGATCCCAAATCTCTGGAAATCCGTCATCGCAGGTTCTGTTTCTTTTAGTTTTTACTTTTAATTTAATGCTCTTTACATGTTTGTGTAAAGGTCTAGCTGAAACCTCAATTTTTTGTTGTTGTTGTTGTTGTTGGAATAGCACCAGTTTCAACTATGGAATCGCGGTGGAAAATAATGTTCTCTCCTCAGCATTTACTGAGAAATACCTCTATTGTCTGTGGTGGGACTTGCAGAACTTGAGGTATGATTCTAGGATTCTTTATTTTTTCATCAATTTTGCTTTGGCTGAAAGTGTGGCTATAAAGATAAATATCTGGCATAAAATTTAGCTGACAATCACGTTCCCTTTTATGTTTTATCAGCTCCTATGGTCAAGGTTTAACTACAAGCATGTTTGTTTGGGAAACTGCATTTGCAATACTGATAGTTATCTTAGGTCTTGTTCTATTCTCCCACTTAATTGGTAACATGCAAGTAATTAGTATTTGCAAGAAGTTATATTGCTTTCAAGTTTTAGTATTGGTTTTATGTTTTACCAAACTATGACATTTGTGAATTAAATTCTGATATCTTTCAGTACAAATTCTGATATCTCAGACAAGTATTAATAACAATAATATAATATCATCATCAAATAAGTTATTCACCTGATTAACCAGCAACATTTTGACATGCATCCCAGGCTCAAAAGCATCACTAAACCATTTTGACATGCATCCCAGGCTCAAAAATTCCAAAAATTCCATAGCTGAAACCTCAATTGTTCCAAACTTCCAGTAGGAGTTGAAGGGTTGTTGACAAACAAGTGGATATTGAGGCTCCTTCCTTGATTACTCATGGGGTAAGTAAGACACTTTATTGGTATCTCCTTTGTTCATGATATGTGGTGTGATTGAATTATATTTGTTAGTTTATGGAGTGTTTAATGTTTATCTCTAGGTGATTATTTCTTTTAAGGTCTTGCTTGTGTACTTTAACAATTAACTTTGAAATTTGAAATGAACAAGTGATGTGTTTGTGTTCTTACTCTTTCTCATGGATATATGAATCCAGTAAGAATTTTATTCTACTAACATTTTCTAATCCCACTCTTTCTATCTCATGGATATATGAATCCAGTAAGAATTTTATTCTACTAACATTTTCTAATCCCACTCTTTCTAGATCCCTTTCAATGTTGCTTTCCCTTGTAAAAGAGGTAAATAATGGTACTTGGTTTTTGTTTCCAAGTTGAAGTCATAGGTTCTCAAGCTGCAGCACATGGAGCCATTGCTTGTAAGCAAATAGTTGTGAAGCTTGTTTGAAAAATAGACTTAGGATATGTGGAGAATCACTACAACATTTAGACCCTATGGTGGTGGGGCTATTTAAAATTTCAGGTCCTATGTTTGTCAAATTTCAGGTCCTAGATGAATTTACAGCTATTTGAAATTCTTTCTACTCTCTTCTGTGTGTAGTGGGGCTGTTGGACACAACATTAATCTTGCTAGGTTGACTAAAGAATAAACAAACTGAGTGTTTCTCAACTATCATATGACTCTTTATTTGTCAATTTGGTCAGACTTCTGTTCTACACATACTGCAATTTACTCTTTTACCATTCTATCACTTTTTAGTTAAACAATTACTTTAGCTTCTAACAATGGCTATCACCTTTTGGAATACTCTTGCTTATTATTTCATTTAACAGGTTTAAAAGTAACAAGCTTTTGTCCAACCATTTAGGGGCCCTTTGGACATTACTTTCTCTTCATACTCTTGCTTGTGTGATTTACTAAATTGTGACAACTATACTAAACTGTGTAGTGACCGATTTTTACCATATAGTGACCGAAAAATCGGTCACTAAATGACGTTTTTTTTGTAGTGGAAGTTCTTAGTTGTGTTCAATATTCCAGGCATACAAGTCGACTCTGATGCGTGCCATGAGGTGCAATTTGGTATTTCTACAAGTTAGAAATACTGGGGTGTTACACCCAATCTCTTGTTAATAGTAGACACAGCCATGTTGGGCGGAATGGAAAAGTTTACCAATTGTTTTAGTGTGTAAGATTTTCGGAGCACTCTATGTAAAGATTTGATGACAACCCCTTCATGTGGGTCAGGCTATGCCGCGGAGGTTAAAGTTGAGTGGTGACACTTAGCATATCGGTAAGCTTAAACAGTTTTTGAGGACAAAAATTTATAAGTTGAGGTGTAATGTAACATCCCCAAAATAATTAAGATAATTATTTTGGAGTTAAACCCAATCAATTTATTATTATGGTGCTTAGTTAATAATTTTATTAATTGGGTACTAAATTAATTATTGGTTGGTGTATATTTATAATGGTAATAGTAATACCAGTAATGGTATGAAAAACTGTTCCTCCACCACTCTTGAACACACACACACACATATATATATATATATATATATATATATATATGTTGTAACCTATTGTAAGTATGTTTTGATACATACATGCTTTGAATATGTTGATGTATATGTATATTGGATTTTATTTGGTTGGAATATTGGTTGTTAGTTGAAATTTGATTTGGAATTGGTTGTCGGTGGCTTTTTCAATTATGCAGAAGGGAAATGCAGAAATGTGGTCTTTTGAAAGCTAGTTAAATTAAAAGACAATAAACAAAAACAAAAAAAAAATTAAAAAAAAAAGGGAATGACTAGCGCTTTTTATTAAAAAGCGCTACTAATGAATAGGCATTAGGAGTGCTTTTTACTAAAAAGCGCCACTTATGGTTTAGTGCACATAAGATCATAAGTAGCATTTTTTACTAAAAAACGCTCATCATCCCTAAGAACATAAGTCGTGCTTTTTACTCAAGCGCTCCTTATGTTAATGCTAATAGCAAAAGTAGTGTTTTTTAGTAAAAAGCGCTCCTTATGTCAATACGCGTTGATAGCATAAGTAGCGTTTTTAGTAAAAAGCGCTCCTAATGCCTATTCATTAGTGCTACTGTTGGGTTAGTGGAAACAGGAGCGCCCGTAAGCGCTACTGATGGCCCAAAAAAAGCGCTACTCATTGTCAAATCTGTTGTAGTGAAGGAATAGGACAGAATACGTACTAGTCGCACCTTGTTTGAGCCAATGAATAGGTGAACTAATCTGGTAAAACTCAGCATCATGGAATCCAATATTTCGCCAAGTCTGATATGAAGCAGAGCAATCTCTCATGCAATGCAAGATATCTTCAGGTGCGTTGTCACATCTTTTGCAAGTTAGAGAATTATGCATACCTCTTGAATGAAGCAAGGTCAAAAAGGACCATTTTAATAAACTGGGAAAAGATAAAGGACGTAAACGAATATTTTAAAAAAAGAAAAAGGACGCAATCGATTACTTTTCAAAAAAGATAAAAGACTAAAATTAAAAAACATATAATGGTCTAATAGCACAGTCAGCTGCCTACGTCACCAATATATTCATATCACTGTCCACGTAAGTCCTATTTAACCTTCACTTAACGGAAGAACCATTTTAAACCATTTTGAAAAGATAAAAGACGTAAATAAACTTTTTAAAAGATAAATGATGTAAACGAGAAAAAAGTGAAAGATAAAGGATCAAATATGTATTTTAGCCTATATGCAAGTTATAAGCAAAAAGGTTCAAAAAACACCAAAAGGTCCAACTTCTAAGTGATTAATTTGTGTCATTAACAGATATTTTAGTTCGCAAGTCAAAACAAAATAACAAATTTCCTTTTAAAGATAAAATGGCAAATAAACCCACACACACAACCACTGTTTACTCCCGGGTTCAAACCCGGGAGTCGGCGTCCTTATGTCGCTGAAATTGCCAAGGCAACCAACAGTGAGAGATAGAAAATATTTATATTAATTATTGCTTATTAAATTCGTTAATTATTAAGAATTACATTTAATGGTTGACCATAATTTTGTTTGTTTCTTTTAGTTTTAACAAAAAAGAAAAGGAAAAAGGATAAAAACACAATCTGTTAATTATTAGCTTTGACCATACATATTGAGTACAATAATATTTTTCCCCTCATTGTTTTAAAAATTGAAAACAAAAATAACTAAACCCTGATCAGTTACCATATAAATGCAAAGAGATTTTACCTATATATTAAGCCTTGCTTCCAAGTGATGATCATAGAAAAAGAAACATAAATATTGAAAATAAGAGATGTCGATGAAGAAATCAGTTGCCTTTTTCATTCAAGTGATGGTTTTAGGCTTGTTGGTAACAACATTTGTTGCAAGCCAAACAAATAACATCGTATGCTATCAGGTTATTTCGTCCTTTTATCCATGTCTTCCTTTTGAAGAGAGTCATTCTCCAATACCATCTGATGATTGTTGTTCACAAGCGAAGAATGCATTCCAAGCCAATACCACTCAGGATCGAAGAGATCTATGCAATTGTTTCCAACAAGCTTTTGCAAAATTTGGAGCTCCTTTTACCAAAATAAGTCAACTCCCTAGCCTTTGTAACATCAAACCTTCTATTCCACTTGATCCTAAAGCTGATTGTAGCTCGTAAGTTTGTCTTCCTCTTTCCTTCCACACCTTCTATTTCACTTTATGAGTTCTTATTTTTCACGGTGAGAACTACTTCTCACTTGATAGGCTCCCTCTATATATATATATATATATATATATATATATATATATATATATATATATATATATATATATATATATATATATATATATATACACACGTATTTAGTTCTGTTTTTTTTTAATTATTGTTTATATTGTGCCGATTTTGGACAGGATTTCGTGATGCAATTTCGGGGTATTTTGCGAAGAAAGCATGAAGGACTAGAAGAAAAAGAAAGATTGTACCAGTACCAAAAAGTATACCTAATAAGGGATCAATTGAATTTGAAACAACTCTTCTAATATGGATATATCTTCATCAATTTAGTCGTAGAAAACATAATATTGTTAAATCATTATACTATTAATGAATATCCGCAGTAAATTCCGTAGGAAATGGCGAAAATTCTAGTAGTGTCATTATACTATTAATTTTGGTTTCACATTTTACTAAAGCTTATGACGTTAGTGTTTCGGGAAATAAAGCGTACAAGAGAGAAAGTCGATTAGTTTTTGATTAAAAAGAGAGAGAAAGCTAATAGTAAAAAAAAAAGAGAAGGTCAAATAAAGTGAGGGTCATGCTTATTCCACTCTTCCACCTACTTACCGCACACCCCCAAATCCTGCGGCATTATGCCAACGAACAGGTACGGTTCCATGCTATCGGACGTTGCTTTTCCAAAAAAAATTAACGGTTTCGATACCAAGGTCGAATCCAAAAAATCGAATGCAGAACAATTAAACGAGAAATCGGGGAAACACAACTGCTAGTGCAAAATCAGGAAAAAAATTAGACATTTAAAGTCAGGCGCTCAGTTGCATGACTACATAAGTAGACACGGTGGCAAACTTATAATTAAGAGGCAAAACTTTATCTGGCGCGCGAGTTTTAAAGTCAGGCGAATACACGCCTGACTTCAAAAGTGAAAAAATAGGAAAAAAATTAGACTTTTAAAGTCATGCTCTCAGACGCGTGACTACATAAGTAGACACGGTGGCAAACTTGTAATTAAGAGGTAAAGTTTTAAAGTCAAGCGTATACACGCCTGACTTCTAAAGTACTAAAATATCTTAGATAGATTATTCTCTCGCGCTCCTCACACACTCACTCCCTCTCTCTCTCTCTCAGATAGATCATTCTCTCCTCTCAACGCACTCGCCTCTCTTCTCCTCTCCTCTCCTCTCCTCTCCTCTCCTCTCCTCTCCTCTCCTCTCCTCTCCTCTCCTCTCCTCCTAACGCACACGCTCACTCCTTCACTCTCAGGCGTTCGTTCTTCTCTTCGTTCTTCTCTTCACTCAGTTCGTTCACCCTCTCCGTCACCGTCACCGTCGCCGTTTCCTCACCCTCTCTTTGTTTTCAGATTTCTGCTCTCAGATTTCTTTGCTGCACTCTGATTTCTGAGTTGCTCTTCTATGGCCGATGATCCTCTCCTCTCAACGTCGTTCTTCTCTTCGTCTTCTTCACCTAGCTCTGCTAGGGTTTCACGATCTCAAACTCAGATGCAACGATTAACGCATGCAACTGCTTTAATCTTGCAACACAGACACACTAGAATGGGTAATCTTAAAAAACCCTTTATTTTTTACTTCCGATTTCCACCCAACCGAAAACCCTAATCTGAGGATAAAGTAGAATATGAGAAGGCCATGGCTACCTATAATGCTAGTGAAGATGACAATGCTGCTGAAGATGATAATGTTGTTGAGGATAAAGTATATTTCTTTTTATTTTGCTGGAGTTTATGTATGTTATGTTATTGTTTACCTTTTTTCTTTTCTAACTGGTTGTTTTTGTTCAGGATCAAGAGGGATCTGATAAAGAAGCCCCTCCAGCAGAAATTGAAGACCTCACAGATGAGGAGTAGTTAAAGTATTGCCACTTTAGTTCTTTAAAGTATTGCCAATTTAGTTCTTTAAAGTATTGCCCCTACTGTACTTGTGCTTATCTGTAATTTTATGCACTATATAGGTCATCTTGTAATCTAATTGGGCTGGTTAGTCAAGAACCTATCCTGTTTAATACTAGCATAAGTATTAAACCAGAATAAGTACTAAACCAGAATAACTTATCTAGTCACGCGTCTGAGAGCATGACTTTAGTAATTAACTAGCATAAGTACTAAACATAAGTTAATTACTAAACCAGAATAAGTACTAAACCAGAAAACCAAGCTTCCAAGAAACGGTTGGTCATATTATATACTTGTGTTGAAATTAATAGAATATACACTAAATAAACAGTTTACATGTTTAAGCTTAGAAACATTTATACGGTTTAGGTATTTGATTTGGCTGTTAACAAGTTTATTTGTTTTTATTTTTTTGTTTTCCTAGTTTTGGTAAAGTGGTGGTAGCAAGTTTAATGTATATAGTGTGCATGTGGCAGGAAAATGGTTGAGAAAACAGTTGTGACAGTGAGGATAGGAGAAAATGTTAGCAAGCTGAAGAATGAAGGTTTACCTTCTGATTTTTGGTCTTGGAGGAAATATGGACAAATGTCGATCAAGGGTTCTTCATATCCAAGGTCTACATTTCTTTCTACTCTCCATGCCATGAAGTTATGATCTGTTCTTAAATATCATAGACTTTTTTTGCTCCTATAGAATTAATAAAATTTGATTGTGAGTTTCTACAAAAAATTTATTGATTTTCTATTGTGCTGTAACAAGGCATAATTCAACTGTTTGCTTTGATTTTTGCGGAAATCAAAACTGAAACTGCAGCAATGGAGCTACAATTGAAACACCAAACTGCACGCTCTGAGGCTGAAGTGAAGCAACTTATGGAAGCTGTAAGTAGTTACAAATCCCTATCAAAAGCATAACTTGTTGAATGTACGTGCATTGCACGAATCCTTAAACTTAACACAAATCTGGTTCTTGTGTATAATGGTTCTTGTGTATAAGTGTATTTTATGTCCCTCCCCCCTTCCCAGATAAAAAGGAAGATGGAGAGGGAAATGCTGTGTGTATAATCCAAGTAAATTTTTTTGTAAATTGATCCCTTAAATATAAGGGACTTCTACCATTGTTTTGGAATTCCATAAGAATCCACAAGCCTAAAATGCTGTGAACTGAAATGGATCCTCTAACTATTTTTGTATATACATAGACCCCATTTTCTTCCAATTTCCCCCTTTATTATCTTTTGAATTCAGTTTTTTTTTGTCTGGGCAGTGGTGTTAGGCCTTTTGGAGTGTCCCTGCTGGTTACTGGCTTTGTTGATAATGGACCACAATTGTATCAGGTATGTCATTGTCAATATTCTCTTTCTGATGTAACTCTACCATTGTTTCCAAACCCTGGTAGATGAACATATCACTAGCAATTTTGATGAGTAATCACATTGGGTTATCTTGGTTTTTGATCCAAAGTTGTGACATAGACTTTTCACTAGCTGTGACACAACCCTGTTTTGCATGCTCGTACGAAGCATCTTGAGTTAGATATCCACTTTGTTCGTGAGAAAGTTGCTTCCAAACAGCTCACAGTTCAGCATGTTCCTGGGGTGCATTAACTAGCTGATGCATTGACCAAGCCTCTATCAGCACAGACCTTCACAGAGTTCAGATTCAAGCTCAAAGTGATCCCTTACTCAAGTCCTCACTTGAACAAGAAGGGGGAGTAATAGATATAGTAGATAAAAAAGGCCAATACTCATTATTGTAATTTTACTATAGACCCCTCGTCATTATACTATAAAGTCATATGCTGAGTTAGCAATATTGTTCAGTCAAAGAGTCAATGTTAAGGCTGAGTATATAAGCCAAATCTGTAACAGATCTATTCATTCAATGAAATGTTCGGTTAGAATTCAGTTATGCCGAAACTGAATCTCAAATTCACTCCTATCATTCATGAGATTGCTGAATTCAATAACTTTATTGATGACATGGACCTCATTGACGTATCTCTATCCGGAAAAAGATTCTATTGGTTTTGTTCAGATGGAATTTCTATGAGCAGGTTGGATCGGTTTCTTATAACGGAAGGACTTATCTGTCTTTGGAATGTCTCAGGACAGTGGATTGGTGATAGAGATGTATCAGACCATTTCCCGATATGGCTCATAAGATCTTTAAAGGATTGGGATCTCAAGCCATTTCGCTTTATTAATGGGTGGCTTGAGCATTGTGACTTTCGCCCTTTTGTGCAATCTTGTTGGGCCGGTTTTGGTGTTCAAGGTAATAAGGCCTATGTATTGAAGGAAAAAATCAAATTACTCAAAGCAAAGTTGACGGATTGGAATAAGGAGGTGTATGGTGTTATTGATTTGAACATTCGAAAAGAGGTCCAGGATATTAATATGCTTGATGATAAGTTGATTGATTCTTTTGACTCTGACGTACTCTTAAGGAGGAAAGAAGTCACTACTAAGTTCTGGAAGGACATTAGAATGAAGGAAATCTTATTATATCAAAAATCTAGATCGCGGTGGATTAGAGATGGTGATGTCAATTCAAAGTACTATCATTCCCTTATGAAGAGTAGAAGGAGGCGAAGTCGTTTTCTCCTTATGGATGTGAATGGTGCTTTAATTGATGATGTGGACGAAGTCAAGGAGGTTGTTCGACACCATTTTGAGAAGTGCTTTGAGGAGACCCAACAAACTCGGCCCAATCTTGATGGGATTAAGTTTAATCGGATTTCTAGTGTTGATAATGAACTTTTGGTGAAGCCTTTCTCGGAGGAGGAGATTAAGGAGGAGGTTTGGAATTGTGATGGTGACAAGAGTCCGGATCCGGATGTTTTTAACTTGAAGTTTGTTAAGGAGTGTTGGTATTTGCTCCGGGAAGATATAGTTACGTTTTTCCATGAATTCTTTGTGAAGGCGTCTTTACCAAAGGCATTCACGGCCTCCTTCATTGCTCTCATCCCCAAAAACGACCATCCTCAAAGTTTAGGGGAGTATAGGCCTATTTGCTTGATTGGTTGTATTTACAAAATCCTTGCCAAGGTGCTAGCTAGTAGATTGAAGCGAGTTCTTCCCAAGGTGATCTCTAATTATCAATCGGCGTTCTTGGGGGGGCGTCACATTTTCGATGGTGTTTCGGTGGTTAATGAGGTTGTTGATCTAGCTAAGCGTAGGAAGGAGGATTGTTTGATTTTCAAAGTTGATTTTGAGAAGGCCTGTGACTCTATTTCTTGGAATTTTTTGGTCTACATGAGGGAAAGGTTGGGTTTGGGCGTGGAGTGGATTAGGTGGGTGAAGGCGTGCATGTGTTCTAGCTCCATGTCCGTGTTGGTTAACGGTAGTCAAACCAAGAACTTTCAAGTTGGTAGAGGTCTCTGTCAAGGTGATCCCCTTTCACCTTTTCTCTTCTTGATTGTTGTCGAGGGCTTATCGGGTATGATGTCAAAGGTGGTTGAGGTAGGTTGGTTTGTTGAATACACGGTTCATGACAATCTCCGGTTTTCTATGCTTCAATTTGCCGATGATACTATTATGATGGGGAAGGCAACGCGGGAGAATTTGTGGTGTATCAAGTCTATTCTTAGAGGCTTTGAAATCGTGTCGGATTTGAAGGTTAATTTCCATAAAAGAAAACTTATTGGCATCAATGTGTCGGAGGATTTTCTAGATTCAGCTTCAATTTTCCTTCAATGTCGAACGAACGGAGTCTATTCCGTTCAAGTTTTTGGGTATTCCCGTGGGCGCAAACCCAAGACGGAGTTCTACTTGGAAGCTGGTTATTGACAAGTTTCGTAGTAGATTGGCTTTATGGCAAGGGCGTTCCTTATCTATTGGAGGTCGGGTAATTCTTATAAACTCCGTCTTGAATAGTATACCCTTTTATTACCTGTCTTTTTACAAAGCGCCAAAAGTGGTGATTAAGACTCTAATTAAACTTCAAAGAGACTTCTTGTGGGTATAAAGGAGGATTCGAGGGGTATGTATTGGTTGGCTTTGGAGAATAGTTGTAGACCAAAGGAGGAGGGAGGACTAGGAGTGAAGGATATTGAATTGTTTAATATTGCTCTATTGACTAAATGGAAGTATAGGATTTTGTCGGATGAGGAAGCGTCTTGGAGGGGTATTCTATCTTATAGATATGGAGAGCTGGATTCTATATTTTTCAACGGCACATCTTCGGTGGACAGAAGGTTAGTGAAAAACTCCAATTATATATGTTTTTTAGCGACATTTTTGATTCATTTTTAGAGCAAATATTTTCAATTAAATAAATAATGACTTACTTTGTTTTTATTTTGCAGAAAATAATAAAATGTTAAATGGGATAATATTCAATCTTGAGCTACTAAAAAGCCTACATTATTGCATCTTATATGGGCTTGCAAAAAGGAATGGAAGTGAAAGAAGCCTAAAGAAGTTGTGGCCTAATATGTGGAACAAGTGAAGTCCACAATGAATTGAAAAGGAAGCAACACACATGATGAGCCCATTATCCCATCATCAGGAAGCCAGCGCATGAGAGACCCACAATTAAAACCTAAATATAATCTATAAAATGGCAGCCAAGGTACAGAGAATTAGGGCCGCAACACAAAGAATTGGAGACAGACACAACTTACACAGAGGATAGCCGCAGACGTGAACCGAGGAACCGAGGAAAACAGTAGCGCCGGCAAGGAGAGAAAAGTATTTGGTATCCGTTCTTGACACTGTGAGAGAGCTTTGGAGCAAAAACAGAGATTGAATACAATATCAGAATTTCCTTCATCTTCCGGGTTATTTTTATCTTTTGTAATTCATGACTCCAAATTTTATTCTAATGTTCTTGATTAGTATAGATAGCTAAATCCTCTTCTAGGGTCTTAGGTGAATCTTGTTTGGTTAGAGACCTTTTTATGTTTTAATTCATACTTTAAATTCCTAATTTTTATTTCAATTAATATTATCCTATTTCTCTTATCACATAATTAGGATTGACAACCCTTTGCATGTTCATAATCAATTAGTTAATCAGCGACCGTACTGCAATTAGTTGGTGGACCTATAGGATAATTGAGACTAAAATTAATGCATGACCAAACTTTAATTTAGTCTTCCAATCATTCAACCTTTTTGCTCTTTATGCTTTTCTTGAATTTAAATTCTTGCATGACCAAACAATGGTTAATTTAGGAAAAAGAATATTTTCAATTAAATAAATAATGGCTTACTTTGTTTTTATTTTAAAGAAAATAATAAAATGTTAAATGTGATAATATTCAATCTTGAGCTACTAAAAAGCCTACATTATTGCATCTTATATGGGCTTGCAAAAAGGAATGGAGTTGAAGGAAGCCAAAAGAAGTTGTGGCCCAATATGTGGAACAAGTGAAGTCCACAATAAATTGAAAAGGAAGCAACACACATGATGAGCCCATTATCCAATCATCAGGAAGCCAGCGCATGAGAGGCCCACAATTAAAACCTAAATATAATCTATAAAATGGCAACCAAGGTACAGAGAATTAGGGCCGCAACACAAAGAATTGGAGACGGACACAACTTACACAGAGGATAGCCGCAGACGTGAACCGAGGAACTGAGGAAAACAGTAGCGCCGGCAAGGAGAGAGAAGAGTATTTGGTATCCGTTCTTGACACTGTGAGAGAGCTTTGGAGCAAAAACAGAGATTGAATACAAGATCAGAATTTCCTTCATCTTCCGGGTTATTTTTATCTTTTGTAATTCATGACTCCAAATTTTATTCCAATGTTCTTGATTAGTATGGATAGCTAAATCCTCTTCTAGGGTCTTAGGTGAATCTTGTTTGGTTAGAGACTTTTTTATGTTTTAATTCATACTTTGAATTCCTAATTTTTATTTCAGTTAATATTATCCTATTGCTCTTATCACATAATTAGGATTGACAACCCTTTGCATGTTCATAATCAATTAGTTGATCAGCGACCGTACTGCAATTAGTTGGTGGACCTATAGGATAATTGAGACTATAATTAATGCATGACCAAACTTTAATTTAGTTTTCCAATCATTCAAACTTTCTGCTCTTTATGCTTTTCTTCAATTTAAATTCTTGCATGACCAAACAAGGTTTAATTTAGGAAAAAGAAAATTAATCACGAATGACCAAACGGATTAATAGCTTTTGTAAAGGGATTGGTAATTGAATAAAATAAAGGAATTCAGGTAGAATTAGACATAGGGGAATCGAAGCTTGCAAGTGAAACCGTGACCCTAGGCCTCTCTCCATTGATTCAACCTTTCATTTTAATTCTGGTTATTTATTGTTTTATTTGTTTCCCCGTTACAACTTTCAAATATTTGTTCGTCTAAACAATAACAAATTTTGATTAGTTTGGTACTTATTAATTAATCCCTGTGGAGACGATATTTTTTATACTACTTCTGCGATAGAGTACACTTGCTCTTAATGTGTTTTTAACGCAACAAGTTTTTAACGCCCATATGAAACATTTGCATATAAAAGGATGCCATTTGGTTTATGTAATGCCCCTGCCACTTTCCAAATATGCATGATGGCTATCTTCTCTGACTTGGTTGAAAAATGCATTGAGATATTTATGGATGATTTTACTGTCTTTGGATCCTCTTATGAGGATTGTTTACATAACTTGAATTCAGTGTTGCAGAGATGCAGGGATACCAATTTAGTGCTCAATTGGGAGAAATGTCAATTTATGGTACAAGATTGCATTATTCTAGGACATAAGGTGTCCACTAGAGGCATTGAAGTTGATCCTGCCAAGGTTGAGGTAATTGCAAAGTTACCCCCCACCCAATTCTGTCAAGGGGGTTCGTAGTTTCCTAGGCCATGCTGGTTTCTATAGAAGGTTTGTTAAAGACTTCTCAAAAATTGCAAAGCCTATGACTGACCTCTTGGTTAAGGAGGCCACTAATGATGCTCGGGTGGTGGTGAAATTTTTAAAGAAAAGCATTTTCTCCAGATTTGGCACTCCCCGAGCCATTATTAGTGACGGTGGCACTCATTTTTGTAATAAGCAATTTGAAAATCTTTTGAGCAAATATGGTGTCACTCATAAGGTAGCAACTCCTTACCACCCACAAACTAGTGGGCAAGGTGAAATTTCAAACAGAGAACTGAAAAGGATTTTAGAGAAGACAGTTAGTGCATCAAGAAAAGATTGATCTTTGAAACTTGATGATGCACTATGGGCCTATAGAACTGCTTTTAAAACCCCCATTGGGATGTCTCCTTACCGTCTTGTTTTTGGAAAAGCATGTCATTTGCCTGTTGAATAAGAGCATAAAGCACTTTGGGCTTTAAATTTTCTAAACTTTGATGCTCAGCTTACAGGTGAAAATAGGTTGCTGCAGCTCGATGAATTGGAAGAGCTCCGTCTGGGAGCTTATGAGAATGCCAAGTTATATAAGGAGCGGACTAAAGAGTGGCGCATCCAGCAGCGTGAATTCCATGTTGGTGAAACAGTTTTAATTTATAACTCATGTTTGCGTCTTTTTCCAGGAAAGTTGCACTCAAGGTGGTATGGACACTACACTGTTACTCAAGTTTTTCCTTATGGAGTGCTTGAGGTATCTCATGAAGATGGTACCACTTTTAAGGTCAATGGGCACCGTGTGAAGCATTTTGAGAAAGGGCTGAGTCAAGTGAGCTATGTCACTACCCTCAAGGATTGACTCTAGTACCGTCAGGCTCGGGACGTTAAACAAGCGCTTCGCAGGAGGCAACCTGTGTTTTATTTTCTCTCATTTTTGTTTTGTTTTGTTTTTAGGGATAAGCTCGGACTACAAGCTCTCTCAGGGAAGTCACTATTACTCTCTCTCTCATTTATTTCTTTTGGTTTCTATTTGATCATTTCGCTTTGAGGACCATGCTTCATGCTAGTGTGGGGGAGGAGAGTTTATTTTGTCACTTGATCTCTATTAATGCACCTACCCACCATATATGTTGATAGCATTTTTTGGCTTGTTTTGAATGAATTATGCTTCAAGTTGAAAAAAATAGAGATTTTGCCATTAGGGGATTCCATAATTAATTTACTTGACAGACTTGTGCTTAATTATAACTGTGGGGTTGTCCTTAGGAAGCTGATAATTAGCATTGTGCCTGTTGAGTACTTTTTGTGAACTAGCTTCTAAATGTGAGATCTGAGCCTTCATAAGGGGATTGATACTAAATCATAAATTTTTACCCCTTTTCTTTGTATGAGTGTGTTTCCCAATTTGTTACATTCTAGAATTTGTCTTTTGACCATTTCAAGGCGAAAATTGATTTGCATCATGTAAAAAGATTTGAGGAATTTAGGTATTTTTTTGGCCTCAAAGTTGTTTGTTGAATTTATTCATTAGTTGCCCCCTTTGAGCCTATTTGTTATATTTTTTCTTTGGCACCCAGATATAATTTTTTCTTTTTTTTTTGTGGTAACCATTTGAAATTAAATTTGGAGCAACTATTGAAATTTACAATTTTGTCCTGTATTTCAATTGTCTATCTCATCGGGACATAAAAACAAAATAGGAGTGGCTAATGTAGGTTACAAGTACATTTTCCTTCTAAAAAAATATAGAAAAATGAAAAGTTGAAAAGAGAATAAGAGAACAAAGGAAAGCAGCAAGAAGGAGAAAAAGGTACATCAAAAGAATGAAAGAGCCAAAGGGCAAATCCAAAAAAAAAAAATAGTCGACTCGAGAGAAAAAGAAGAGTGAAGAATGGAAGTGAAATTAATTTGGAGTTTGGACAAAAAGTGTAAAATAAATAGGCGCTCCATATTTGGTTTCAAAGGTTACTATTTGTTTCTTGTTTTTTTAGCCCTTTGATTATCCCTTTCTTCTTATATCCTACCCTGCATGAATTTCACCCTGGCCCCATTACAACCCATGAAACCCCATCTTTTGTATGCATGTGAACTATTTAGTGGAGATTTGGTCAAATTAAAAACATATGAGCAAGTGCATTTGTTCACAGAAATGTATTCTTCAGGGACATGAGCCTCTAATTAAGCAACCTTTTGACACCTCATTTGTGCTATTTTGTCTATTGTTTGTCATCGTGCTTCTAATTTTGGGTCCCTTATTTGGCTGTCTCTATTATTTATTTGAAAATTTTATTAAGCCAGAAAATTTGCTTGAGGACAAGCAAAAGTTAAGTGTGGGAGAGTTGATAAACTCCAAATATATATGTTTTTAGAGATATTTTTGAGTCATTTTTAGAGCAAATATTTTCAATTAAATAAATAATGACTTACTTTGTTTTTATTTTGCAGAAAATAATAAAATTTTAAATGTGATAATATTCAATCTTGAGCTACTAAAAAGCCTACATTATTGCATCTTATATGGGCTTGCAAAAAGGAATGGAATTGAAGGAAGCCTAAAGAAGTTGTGGCCCAATATGTGGAACAAGTGAAGTCCACAATGAATTGAAAAGGAAGCAACACACATGATGAGCCCATTATCCCATCATCAGGAAGCCAGCGCATGAGAGGCCCACAATTAAAACCTAAATATAATCTATAAAATGGCAGCCAAGGTACAGAGAATTAGGGCCGTAACGCAAAGAATTGGAGACGGACACAACTTACACAGAGGATAGCCGCAGACGTGAACCGGGGAATCGAGGAAAACAGTAGCGCCGGCAAGGAGAGAGAAGAGTATTTGGTATCCGTTCTTGACACACTGAGAGAGCTTTGGAGCAAAAACAGAGATTGAATACAAGATCAGAATTTCCTTCATCTTCCGGGTTATTTTTATCTTTTGTAATTCATGCATGACTCCAAATTTTATTTCAATGTTCTTGATTAGTATGGATAGCTAAATCCTCTTCTAGGGTCTTAGGTGAATGGTTAGAGAGCTTTTTATGTTTTAATTCATACTTTGAATTCCTAATTTTTATTTCAATTAATATTATCCTATTGCTCTTATCACATAATTAGGATTGACAACCATTTGCATGTTCATAATCAATTAGTTGATCAGCGACCGTACTGCAATTAGTCGGTGGACCTATAGGATAATTGAGACTATAATTAATGCATGACCAAACTTTAATTTAGTCTTCCAATCATTCAACCTGTTTGCTCTTTATGTTTTTCTTCAATTTAAATTCTTGCATGACCAAACAAGGGTTAATTTAGGAAAAAGAATATTAATCACGAATGACCAAACGGATTAATAGTTTTAGTAAAGGGATTGGTAATTGAATAAAATAAAAGAATTCAGGTAGAATTAGACATAGGGGAATCGAAGCTTGCAAGTGAAACCGTGACCCTAGGCCTCTCTCCATTGATTCAACCTTTCATTTTAATTCTGGTTATTTATTGTTTTATTTGTTTCCGTTACAACTTTCAAATATTCGTTCGTCTAAACAATAAAAAAATTTGATTAGTTTGGTACTTATTAATTAATCCCTGTGGAGACGATATTTTTTATACTACTTCTGCGATAGAGTACACTTGCTCTAAATGTGTTTTTAACGCAACAGTTAGACTCTTTGTGGTGGCGTGACCTTAGGTGTGTGGGGGAGGAGAGGCTTTCGGTGGGTTGGTTTGAATCGAATATTAGACGGAGATTGGGAGATGGCCGTGGAGTGGATTTTTGGCACCACCAATGGCTTGGGCAACGTCAGTTGAAACATGTGTTCGGCAACATTTTCAATAAATGTTATAATAAAAATGTGGGGCTGGCTGAGCTTGGTGTTTGGTGCGAGGATACTTGGCATTGGAATACTTCTTTTTTTGCAGGTGCTGCCCCAGAGCTTAACGATGATGTTACTTAGCTGCTGCTAATCCTACGTGACATTCAAGTGGTCCGTGGAGTTGATTACCGTTGGTGCTGGTCTTTGGAACAATCTAAACAGTTTACGGTCCGTTCTTGCTATAAGTTAATCTCGCAGTCTTCTCATACCCCAACCGCGTAAAGCAACAGGTCGTTCTCGACGCTGCAGAAATCTGATATGATCTCAATGTGGAGGACTCGCATTCCGACGAAGATTTTGATGTTCGGTTGGAGTATTTTTAACAATTCATTACCAATTCGTTCTTTGTTATTGCGTCGTCATGTTTTATCTTGGGAGGAGGAGGCGATTTGTGCCTTTTGTAGGCAAGACTTGGAGGATTCACAGCACTTGTTTTTGGGATGTGATTGGTGTGGAGTGAGATTGATCGTAGCTAGATGTCCAAGTGTCTTACCCTTCTAGCTTAATTGATCGTTTTCTTGGTTATGGAGAGCTTTGCATTGGCAAGAAAACAAAGAGGGTAAAATATCTTATTTGGTTGACAATTTGTTGGTGTATTTGGCTATCCCGCAACAGTGTTTGTTTTAGAGGGGATGTGCCAAAGGTTGATTCGATTGTGGCCCAAGTGAAGTTCTTATCTTGGTGCTGGTTCATTTATGGGGTGGGTAGTAAGTCTTCTTTTATTTCATCTTTATGGTGAAATAACGCACTCTCATGTATAGCTTTAAGCACCCCTAGTGCTCCTTTGAATGAAACATTGCTTATTAAAAAAAAAACATACTTATACAAAATACAAATTCTACAAGGACAAAACACATTCTAGATCTACATTTTGCACGTGAATGGGCATTACCAAGCAATTAAATGTTATTCATGTTCTGGCTATTGATCCCGTGTTCTGGCAAGTAGTTAGGTAGTTGTTTAAGACAACTATAGATCTAGTAAACGGTGGTTAGTTACAGTCAGATAAGTGGTTTGCCGTTGCACAATAGTGTAGCAGTGTATAAGCAACTACTAGCTACTGAAATGGGATGGTGTAATAACTACTATCTTGCAATGAACACAAACACTCAACTCTCTTCCTCTTGCTGAAACGAGGGAATGTGGGAGATTATCTGGGAGGGTCTTTCAGCGAAGAGGCCCAGAAATTTCCTCTAGTACTTGAAATGACAAAAATCTCAATATATATATATATATATATATATATATATATATATATATATATATATATATATATATATATATATATATATATATATATATATATATATATATATATATATATATATATATATATATATTACATTCTTGAATATATTTTATTTTTGAATTACGAACAAGTTATTATTTAAGAGAAACAAATATATGTAGAACCTATTTTAAGTTTTTTTTAATGGTTGTTGCACATTATAGTATGATGTTGCTATAGTTCTCTTATATCTAAATGTGGCATGATATGGCCCACCACCAGTACTGAGCAACTCCAACTTGGTTGGACCACCATTGGAGATAAATCAAGAGATCTTGCCTATAAATTGAGAAATGCTTCTAATGTATTAGAGGTACACTGATGATAAATCAGCAATAGAGAACACGAAAACAAGAATGGTATCTTCCAACATCAAACGAGGTGGGGAAACAAAAAAGACAACAGCTGAGCACAGTAAACCGGAGACTAGCATATATGATACATTTTTAACACTACACAATAGATATTCAAACCGAAGGGATCTGGTAGGAGAACGGGATAAGGAGGAAGAAAACCAATTGAAAGAAAATCACGAAGCACCTTGGAAAGACAACCGATCTCGAAGAGTATCAAATATTGATGAAGCTCCTGCATTTTGTGCAAATGTCAATTTCAACCGATCAAGGAATTCGCCGTCTTTTGCCTGTGAAGCAGCATCCGCAGCTTCTTTGGCCATACCAATTCGGGCATATGACTGTCCAAAATTAGAGAGAAGTTATATGTAAATGCAATAGGTACATTATACTTGGGCAACAGTATACTGAAAAAGGAAAAAGGAATTTGATTGTATTGTAAGCAAAGCTCTAATTTGAGCTTAAGTCTCGCTTTAATGGCAAAAGCTCTAGTCCCATACTTGTTTATGACTTCTGTTTGGCAATCTATTCACCACTGTTTTAAGGGAATAATTATATCTTAAACATAGAGACTTGGTAGCCTTTGCTGCATTTTTTAATCTCATCATTTTCAACCATGTAACTTGAATTTTCAATTTCTGAGGATGTCTTATACTCTGCCTAGTTGAACTTGTCATCCTTTTCTAATAAAAATCTGATAGAACCCAGAAATTCAATATAGTAATTAAGAAGAAAATGTGAGTATATTGATAACCAAATTCAGAATTGAAAGATAGACTCTACAAAACTGACCCAGAGTCATTGACTCCTCAGAGAATATTTCCTCTGCCTACACACTTAACAAAATACCAACATAATGATCCACTATTCTCTCACTGACTTCTTATAACAAACTCACGCATAACAACCTCCAGCTAGGCAACCTCCCTTTACCTCACATACTCTCTAACCAACCCATTCATATTAGTTATTGGGCTTAGGCCCAAATGCAGTGTCCTATCAAAGGCATTCTATAAATATCCCCCCTTCCCCAGACAAATCGTTTAACCCTCAAAGAATTCCTACATCACAAGATTCACAACAACAACAATAATAATAATAATAATAATAATAATAATAATAATAGTGCTGGAATGATAATGCTTATGATCAAAAGCAGGAAGATATATAGGCAGTACAAACAACGATTATATTGATAATCATTGGGTAACATGAAAGTAGGCAGATGGTTTAATCTATAACATGAAAGCAAATGAAGAATGAAAATTGAAAATGACTACGACAATATTGGTTATTATAACCAGTGTTTTAAATCGCGCGCTATAGCGGCGCTATAGCAGCGTGGCGGAGCGGAGCGGCGCCTGGCCGCGATGACGACGGCGTGGCGGAGCGGTTCTGCGTCGCAGTCATCGCGGGCGCGATTGCGGCGATTTCTGCGCAAATATGATGGGTTTCGGGGCGGGTCGAACAGTCTTCTGGAAAGAAAGGAATTTCTAGGTTGAAGAAATAAAACGAAATGACGAAAACGTCCCTTTAGTTTTAAAACATTATGATTTTTCAATAAGGGCAGTTTCGGAGTTTCGTTTGAAAGTTAAAAACATTAAAAGTTAGGATTTTTTTTAATATAATATAGGTAATTACTGCTCAGCACTTTACTCTTCGTTCTCTGTCTTTTACGTGCCCCTGTTCATCTGCGTCTTCACCGTGCTTCTTCTCCACCTCATTTACGTGCGCCACCGCACCCCACCGCGCTCTGCCGTCAGTCTCTATCTTCATCTTCTCTCTATTACGGTAACTTTGTCCCTGTTACCAGTATTTCCTCTGTTTTTTCCCTCTTTTTGTCCCTTTTTTTCCTCTGTTTTTCTTCTCTGTTTTCTATTCTTGGCCAGTTTCTCTTTGGTTTTTCTTCCAGTTTCAGGCAGCTTTCTTTCTTTTATATATTTCTCTGTTTTTTATGTTTATATTTTTTTCAGTTTCAATAATGCCTCCTTTTCTATTTTAGGTGCTCTGTTCTTACTAAGATTTCAATGTCAGTATCAGTTTCAAGATTTCAATATAACTATTAGTAGTAATGTTAAGTTTGAATGTCATGGATTTTTTTGTGCGGTGAAATCTCATGGATTTTGAGTATTTTTAATTATCTTTGAGAATTTTCATCATATAGTATTTATTCTATATTGGTGAATGATATTTCGAAATAGCGGTCATCCCGCAATCCGCTATACCGCTATAGCATTTTTTGAGCCGACCGCTACGCTCCGCTATCCGGGATTTAAAACACTGATTATAACATTTCAATCTTTTAATCCTACCAGACTTGAAAATGTTGTCATGCTGTCTGGATAAATGTTAAGCAGCAAAATAAAAAACGACATCAACTGGGACAAGCTTAAAATACCTCAGCTCTTTCCCGAGGGTCTGCAATTTTTGGGATATATTTAATAGCTTCTCCTTTTTCATCTGCATCAATGCATGCCTCCACAAATGGCCTATACCCTATGGATGCCAGAGCATGTAGGTATTAAACGCCAGGGTAATAATAAGGAAGCTACTAGCACGTAGCAAGTATAGCCATAATATTAGAATAAACTATTCCTCTGTAAGGAACATTACCACAACAAATCAAAAATGTCTACATCACTTATTTCATAGGGTCCCACTAACAAGTACCCTGAAGACATTGGATAAGGGGCATTCGATAGAGTAAGTGATAGTGACTTGAGTATTATAGGGTGCCTAAGTCCCACATCTAGTAGTATAGGACATCGTTATCAAATCGGGCATCGTATCGTAAGATACATGACAAAAAAATATAACTTTTTTAAGTATAACCAAGTAAAAAAAACACATGAACTTCAAAATAAATCAAGTCATAAATAAACATAACATGTGTTTGACTCGACCCCTATCTTCATACCAATCTTAGTTATCAATAACTACTCTTCATACCTAATAAAAAAAAATGACTCCTGAAAAAACATAGGAAACAAGTAAATAAAAGAAGAAACAATAATATAATAGATAGGTGGGGAACCAATCTTAGTTATCAATAATAGGTAGAAATTCAGGAGGGAGTGCAGAACAAAAACATAGCATGCTAGGTTTGTTTCGTAGTCAACCTAACTTGGGGCATTTAGAGGATTGCTTTTTGGCTTAATATATACCATTTAAGAAAAAATTGCAAAAAAAAAAAAACACTTGAGGCATTTTAGCAGTGCGATTTTGTATCGTAATATTCAACAAAATTCTTTAATAGTAAGATTCAACAGTGTGGATCAGGATTCATGATGGGATTCAGGTGCAAAAGAGATACACACCAAGATACGTATCGTTTCTATTTGATTTCGTATCGAATCAGGATACGAATCGTATGTATCGTAAGATACTGATGACTATAGGATGCTAGGTCGAGTACATATGTGGCTTGCTTCTTCTTTCTTAACAACTATCTTTTAAAGAAGGGTTCCTCAAGTGCTTTGGTACTACTACCTCCATTCCTTTTTAAGTGTCAGTTTTTTAGAAAAAATTTGTTTGTTTTTATTTTTTGTTTTCAAAGTTCAATGCAGCATTAACTATTGTTTTGACTATAATACTCTTAACATTTATTGCAGAGAGAGAAATATGTAAAATGAAATAAATAATAAAGGGTATTATAGGAAAAAGACAAACAATTTCATCAAAAGTAACAATATTAGGTTTCTTGGTTTGTGGAAACAACCTTAAATCGACAATTATAAATGAACAGAGGTAGTAATTAATTGCTACCTAAGCAGGTTGTCCGTGTATCAGAAAAGGATACTGAATTACTGCTAGATAACAGAGAAGCAATAGGAGACTATACTGTATTACTTTACAATTAAAATGGTGACCCAGAGCCTAAGCTCCTAACAGAGAGATTCTCTACTAACAACCAAATCATAATACACGTGAATGACTCCCTCTACTCTCTGATGCCCTCGTAATCTCACTCACCAACAGAATTGAGTGGAATCCTAATGTCACGTCATAACTAACTCACTACCACCTGAGTCTAATTTTTTTTTCCTAGAGTACACCTTCCATATATTGAGCCTAACTGGAACCACCTCATTTGCTAAATCAGCCTCACGATCTCTCTCAAATACCTACAGAGGGGCTGATCGGAAAGGCCAAGTAAAACATTTTAGAGTGCAGCCGCTGAGACGTTAGCTCTAGAGGGCAGTGCTATGATAGATACTTGGGTATTATGCGGTACTTTAGTCTTAAGTAGTATGAGACGTTTGATGGGATAATTAAGTGGCTAGATTCTTCCCCGTTAACAGCTAGCTTCAGAGGGCTCCCCAAGTGCTTCGGTGCTTATTAGTAAGTATCAAATGCTTCCAATTGCTTAACAAAGTATGTATTCAATGGTTTTTATACTTCAAAACAATGCTTTCTTTACAAAATCATTCAACTTCATTAGGCTGCTCCTTAATAACACAATGCTTTCCTATTTCATAAGTAATAAAAATTGCCAATTATATACCTGAATTCTTTAGTAAAAACCCAATACAACTTCACTTTGAAAATAGTCACACTTTCAAATTAAAACAAAAACTAATAGATATATCAGAGTTGGAAAATGAAATCTACATAAATATAACTACATTTGCAAACCAACATACATCGCCATATTGAGATCCTAAAATGACATTCTATATTTGATTCTTTACCTTTCCCCTTAACATTTATTGCAAAGAGAGAAATATGTAAAATGAAATAAATAATTAAGGGTATTATAGGAAAAAGACATAATTTCATCAAAAGTAACAATATTTATTAGGTTTCTTGGTTTGTGGAAACAACCTTAAATCGACAATTATAAATGAATGGAGGTCGTAATTAATTGCTACCTAAGCAAGTTGGCCGTGTATCAGAAAGGGATGCTGAATTACTGATAGGTAACAGAGAAGAAAATAGGAGACTCACTATACTGTATTACTTTACTGCGAATGGAGCTGGAACAGCGCTAACAAGGAATGAAAATGGTGACCCAGGGCCTAAGCTCCTATCAGAGAGATTCTCTCCTAACAACCAAATCATAATACACGTGAATGACTCCCTCTACTGATATTCTCCCATGCCCTCGTATTCTCACTCACTAACGGAATTGAGTGGAATCCTAATGTCACGTCATAACTAACTCACTACCACACCTGAGTCTAATTTTTTTCTCCTAGAGTACACCTTCCATATAGTGAGCCTAGCTGGAATCACCTCATTTGCTAAATCAGCCTCACGATCTCTCTCAAATACCTACATAGGGGCTGATCGGAAAGGCCAAGTAAAACATTTTAGAGTGCAACCGCTGAGACGTTGGCTCTAAAGGGCAGTGCTATGATAGAGACTTGGGTATTATGCGGTACTTTAGTCTTAAGTAGTATGAGATGTTTGGTGGGATAATTAAGGGGCTAGATTCTTCCCCGTTAACAGCTAGCTTGGAAAGTTCCCCAAGTGCTTCGGTGCTTATTAGTAAGTATCAAATGCTTCCAATTACTAAGCAAAGTATGTATTAAATGGTTTTTATATTTCAAAATAATACTTTCTTTATAAAATCATTCAACTTCGTTTCCTTAAACAATGCCCTAAGGCTGCTCCTTAATAACACAATGCTTTCCTATTTCATAACTAATAAAAATTGCCAATTATATACCTGAAATTTTTATGAAAAACCCAATGCAACTTCACTTTGAAAATAGTCACACTTTCAAATTAAAACAAAAACTAATAGATATATCAGAGTTGGAAATGAAATCTACATAAATTAACCTATATTTGCAAACCAACATACATCGCCATATTGAGATTCTAAAATGACATTCTATATTTGATTCTTTACCTTTGCCCTCATATGCAATAACAAAAAGGAGATCAATCAGATATTGCATGCTTACCATCTAGAAAAATCTGTTTCATCAGGAAATATTTTTAACCTATTTGAACATTTAACTACGAAACACCATTTGAAATTGACCGGACCAAACACCACAAAAAATGCCACCAAAACTACTAGAGAAGCTTTGGGCTGAAGCAAGAGTTTTTAATTGAAGTATCTTTTGCATTGCTTCTATAACTAACTACAATATGCATCATATTACCAAACCATTAGAATAAATTTTCCTGACGCAAATACGAACAAAAGACCAGGATGGTTATAAAAAATGAGGGGGTGTCAACAAGGAGAAACTAAATGTCAGAGATAAGTCAATGTATTTTCATTTTAGATGAATGGTAAATTTTACGTTGAAAAAATGAAAGACTAAACTGCAGAAGTATAAGATATATCGTAACTGATGACCAATATGTATAACTAACCAATTCAAGCCTTTCAGTTCGACTAACTACCGCTTACATTGAAGTTCATCAAATTTAAAAGGCAAGATGCAATTTCAACAATTTTTTCGAATCCCCAACAAAATTTGAAAGCTTACCTATTGGAGGTTTCTTTTCTTTCGAAAACTTTTCTAGTGCCACCCAATCTTTGATTGTAGCCAAAGCAAAAACTTTGAGCCAATACCATCTCTTCTCAGATACCTGATGTAATACAACGACAAAATCACCTGCCTCAGGAACTGATTTACACAGAAAAAGAGGTAGGAGGAGATAAAGGGCCTGTTTGATTGTTGTTTTTGAAAATAGCTTTCAATTTTAAAGATTTAAAAACCTGTTTGATTGATTGATCTAATTTTTGTAATCAGTTTTGAAAACAGTTTTTGTTTTATTGTTTTTGACCCATAAAAATGAAAACAGGCAGATGCTGTTTCTATTTTTTGAATTTTCTTCAGTTTGAAAAAACAGGCGGAGAACAAACCCATTTCATTAATGGGAACTTTGTACTACCTGGCAATTGTTTTTAAAGCAATAATGGACGATCGTATACACACAGAGAAAAAGCCCATGTGCGTGTGATATGAAAATTTGCAGATGTGCTTTGTACAGCCTATTTTTTGGTCAAATGCTTTGTTTTTAAAATTATGATTACCAAACGAGTTTTGTTTATAAGAAAGTATTTAAAAACTAAAATAGAAAACTCATTCAAACAGACCCAAAAAGTTTTCCTATTTGTTTCACACTTTTTAATTTCTTCACAAAAAAATAAATAATGCAAGTAGGCATGAAATTAATTATTCTTTCTCTTCGAAGAACCACAATGAATGTACAATTTAAAAGTCACCAACCTTAAATTCAGTTTTCACTCTCATTGCAGCTCGATGATTTCCTAAGACAATACAAGTACGGATTGTATCACTTATACTTGAATCCACAAAAATGGCTTGCTTTGTAGTCACTTCAAGTTCATGCTGAATTCTGCAGTAGCAAGTAGCAACAATGTCATAACTCGCCCTTTGATTGCACCAAATGAATATTTATTCAACAAGGATTTATATAACAGCTCAGGAAAAAAAAAGGATTATTTCTGCAGAACTATATCAGTAGTTGCTTCTTCATAAATATATGGACTTGTATTACTTAATGGTCTACTGATGTGGGGAAGAAATTGATAGTCACACCTTAACAGTTTTGCATGCTCTTCAGCTGCTTTTGATTCAAAGGTATGTTCCTTGGTTTCTGCAAAAAGATTCTGGGCCTTCTCAATAAGTTTTATGCGAGGACCATGAAGTGGAGATCCCTTGCTTGCCATGGGATTTTTTCCAAGTTCCCATGATTCTTTCCACAGAAGAAATGCCACATCCTACATGGTTTACTTCCAAATAAATTCCAGTGTTTAAATAGAAAGCTTGAAGAGTTGTAACTGAGCATATAAGGATATGATTACACATTATTAAATTCCAACACAACAGGCATAACATTCCATGCAAAAATAAGTGAGATTGAATGAGATATTATCAGTGTTTTTTGTAAAAGTATCCTCCTTAAGGTAATGCAAGCTATGACAAAACTGGATATGTTCCTTCCACATACTTACATACTCCAAATTAAAAATCACGCATATGATGCAAATTGTTGCAAACAATTAAACGTACTTGAAGTTGCCCAGTTGATAAGAAGAAGTCCTTCAAAATTTCATGTTTATAGCACCTGAAATTGAGATCTATATTAATAATGGCTGCAAGACATGTTATGATTCACAGATACTATACGAGTATCGGATACAATACGATTCCAATATGGCGATACGAGCTTCCTTGAAAAACATAGGATACGATACGCCTAGGATTTGTTTTTAAAAAAAAGATATTCACTAAATAATAGAAAATACATAGACACATAGATCCAAAGAAACATGAGTTAGCACACTAAAACAGAGAGACACATAGAAACTAGCGAGTTAAGACTGAGGAGAGTTGTTTTTCTCTCGTGTTTGTATTACTCATTTTACATTTGTTCTCGTGTTGAGTCCCTATACTTCGCAATACTTCCCGGATACATACGTATAGGGACTTTTATTTTGAAAAAAACAATAAGAAAAACATTTTAATACTACACTGATACATATGTATCCGGGAAGTATTGGGAAGTATCGGATACGGATATGAACACGTGTCGAATACGGATACGGCAACAAAACTCAAGTATCCGTGCATCATAAAAATATTCAATATTTCAGATCATGTGTTCTATTTTGATTCTCTCAAAAAGAAATCAGTATGCTGAAGCTGGAAAACATGAACACGGACTCATAAATGTGATTGAGGGTATATTTTAACCGCTATATTTTACCCATCTCTGCCTATATCCATTTTTAATATTCAAATACTTGTTGCCTCATGAATATCCCGCTTGGGACGTAGTTATTCTGGATGGCATACATTCTCAACAAAATATTATAAATGCCCTGGGAGATAAAACAGCCAAGAACCAACATCTAGAAATAGTAACAAAAGCCGCTAAAAAAGGAACAAGGGGGATAGAGAATTGAGTATCTGTTATTGATGAATATATCACAGTTAAAATTATAGGTTTTAATCTTTCAGGTATAGAGGGGGGAAAGGGAAAGAACAAAAACTAGTATGCTCTGAAATTTATATTTATTTGATGAGATCTTGCAATATTGATATAGGTTACAAATCCCCCATAAACATTGTGTTATTACTCCACATAATTTGAAAATACAATATTTAAACCGGCTTAAATTAAAAATATTATACCTAAAAATATGGAAATTTTTGAAGTTAGTCCCCATAATTTTTTTTTCATTCAGTCTTTATATTTAAAGTGTTTCTAGTCCTCATCAAAGACTAAAACACACTTACAAATTTGTCAAAAAAACACGGTTTTAGAGACTAAACTATTTTTGTAAGAATATAGTGAGCAAAAATAAGGGATTAATTACAAAAACGTCATTTATATTAATCCTTTTTCATAAATTGACGTCATTTATAGTGAGCAAAAATAAGGGATTAATTACAAAAACATCATTTATATTAATCCTTTTTTATAAATTCAAAGACTCCCATTAAATCTCTTTTAATAGCTGCTTAATTATTGTGAGAATATATCATAAACTCTGCTCAATTGTGACTGGTATCTTGTTGCTAATAAATAGTTTATACGTTGATAGGGAGTTCCATTGTACACATTTTTCTTTTAGTAACTTCTAAAAGAAATCTACAAACCCCACCACCGATCACCAAAACCAAGTTGCAGTCTGAGTTACGACTTCCAAATGATCGGATCGTTTTTTACTGCTTCATTGAAAACATATGTTCTTAAAATTTAATCCAGAAAAAAACCATGAATTCCACTTATGACCCATCCCACCCTATTTTATCCAACACATGCCACAAGACCTTCCCTAAATAGACCCAACCCCACATCTGCCTGCTTCTACTCCAAATAAAAAAACACATTGCATTCATTTTGTCAAACTTTATTACGATTGTCACAGACTCCGACATTGTAGCCTCAAATTTCAGAGAATGGCTGAACAGAAACGGCTAATAACGGTAACAGAAGGGTTCAGGTTGGGTATTACTAAACAAAACGAGATCATTTTGTGCAAAAGTTTTTCTAAAAAATAAACTGGCTTAATTAGCTAACAGGACTGCTAGTTAACAGCTCGTGCTGTAAATAGTATCTTATCTATCACTGTGCAAGATAGCATTTTTCTTAAAGATTAGTGTTCAAAGATTTCCCTCTTTTACTTCTATGACAAAGCATAGCTTTTCCAAGCAATGATATGGTCAAAAAAACAGTTAGCAAATGAACCTTAATATTACACGACCTGGAGGATCCATATTCCATACTATCTTGCCTTCTGAAATATAGATCTAGATTACATACCGTGCATAAGCTATAAATAAGTCGCGCGCTAATGTTCTGGCCTGTATGGTTCCAAAGAACTCCAATGGCTGCCTCTGGATCATCAAAAGAATGTGTGAATGAGATACACTCATGTTACTCCATTCACTTCAGAAATCGGAAAATGTTTAAAATATAGTTTTCCAGAGAGCCCAATACCTTTTGCCAAATATGAAAGACTACAAGGTAAACAAGGTCTGTATCACCACATTCGCTCGCCTTCATTAAGGCTACATCTTCTTCTCCTATGCTTAACAGGAGAGGAACCTGAACAGAAAACTTAATAAGTGGCATATACGGGGAAGCATAGATTGAGTCTCCATTAATTCAATATGTATCCAAAATAACCAGAAAACAAGAATACCACCTGTTTAGACGAACGGGGTTCATGTTCAACAAGCAAGGCTGCTAACTTCCGGCGACCATTTTTGTCTGCATGAGCAGCAACTGCTGCATAGGATATGCCTTTGCATAGTTTTAACTGAGAGCACAAAAATGTAATTCAAGAGAAATAGCAGATAAAAGAATGATCAGAAAAGAACTTGAAGGGGGAGAGGTAACCTTATCAAGCAAAATCTCTAGAAGAGTTGCATCAGGAATTGCCAATGAGGCAGTTATCTTTGCACATGCCCAGTGCATTATCACCACCTCCTACGCAGCAGTCGGAAAAAACATTAAACTTACGTATGCACTCAAAGAAGATTACTGATATACGATGATATCAACGATTATACAAAAACAACAGGAATTAAAAAAGGGGGAAATTTTTTTAATTAATCAGGCACTAATGGCCATTTCACGACCGTCCCCAAGGGGATATGAACTCCATCCCTTGAGGTTATAAGGTCAAAGCTGACACCTCGTGGACATTTATTTAAACTATCAATAATATCTTCATTCATTTAAACTAAGAATAATATGTACAAATTGTACACCAATACTATAATGTTTTAAAAACAGATATGGAGATCGAACTAGTGAGAATTCTGGGTTATGATTCAGTCAGTGTTGTCAATGGCGGATGGCGGATGGCGGTTTATGGCGGAGACCCAAAAAACCGCCATAAACATATGGCGGATGGCGTAACGGCATATGGCGGACGCCATGGCGGACCAATTTTTATAAAAAATTTAAAAATATACATACTAATACACATACAAAAAACACTATAAAAATTAAAAAAATAATCCAAAAGCCTATCAATAAATGTCAAATTGTCATAAGCAACTAAGAACCACTTCAAATTAGTCTCCATCAAATTGTCATAAGCAACTAAGAACCACTTCAAATTAAGTTTAAGACATCAAAATAATAACAAAATTATAAAAAGCAATGAAAACACAAAGTAATTTCCTTCTAATCCTCTTCCCCAACCCCAACATAGTCATTTTCCAAACAGGGAAAAAAATTAAAACAGATGCACAAAGCCACAAACAGTAAAAAAAAATTAAAACAGGAAAAAAAATAAAAACAGATGCATTAAAACAAAAACAAAATAAAAAATTAAAAAAAAAAACAGAAAAAAAAGAGATTAAAACAGGAAAAATAAATAAAAACAGGTGCATTAAAACAAAACAGAATAAAAAATTAAAACAAAAACAGAAAAAAAAATTAAAACAAAAACAGAAAAAAATATGTGATATGCGAAGAAGAGAAAGAGATATGCGAAGTGAAAGAAAGAACGAAAGAAAAAAATAACCAGCGAAGAGAGAAGAGAAAGCGAACCTGCGAAGAGAAAGCGAACCTGCGAAGAGAGAAGAGAGGTTCGCCGTCGCCTTCGCTGCTGGTGGAGAGAGAAGAACCAGCGAAGGGAGAAGAAGAACAGGGAAGGAAAACAGAGGTAGAGGGAGAGAGAAGCGTGTGAGAGACTGAGAGTTAGTAGGAAATGAAATTGAGAGGAAATACCAAAAATACCCTTAATGAAACTCAGCGTTTTGAAAAATTAGGGTTTTTTCTGTGTGTTACTGTTCCTCTTCAACCTTGAGCGCCGCAAGCACTGCAATTGGTACCCAAAACACAGCTTTTCTGACCCGATCCAATGCGATTTCGCCTGGTTTTTTAAAAATTTTCTGTTTTGTCCGCCATTCACCGCTACGCCGCCACAACCGCCATCCTTATAGCGCCCGCCATGGCGCCGCCATTTAGATTCCGTTATAAAACCGTTTTTTGAAGGCGGCGTCTCCAGTTTCTGCCACGCCATAGCGCTATGGCGCCGCCATAACTGCCATTTGACAACACTGGATTCAGTTGGCTCATCCAGTTCAACCATTGATCCATTTCAGATGGAGAAAAAATTTTAAAAACAATCCACTTCAGACGGTTCAACACAGTTTTGGGTCCGATTCAATCTGGTTATAAGCAGTTCAACTAGGTTCAAATGGGCTTTTGCCAGTTCAAATCATACCAGTGGTTCACGTGGTGAACCAAACTGTGGAGACAGGCGGTTCCCAGTTCATCCGGATGAACCATTGGGTTCAGTCTGTTTTTTAAAAAAACAGTGGGTACTGAACCTTCATGCACTTGCAAGCTGCAAGGACAGTACAGAGGCAGAGGCCCCTTTTTGCACCAATTATGTTGGTCCTCCTCTTTACTGACAAATTGGATAGACCCAATTATAATACATTAGCCACTTAGTTATGGCATCAAGTTGTCGCTTAACAGCCAATGATACACTCAAACCACCCTACAACAAAATCCACCCTTATGTCTGACAGCGTGTTTTGGCTAAGTGACAATTTGATGTAGGTGAGGAACTTATTTAAAATTATGGTTCAAGACAAAGTGCATGAAGAGTATATTTTTGATAATTTGATGTAGGGAAAAAAGGATGGAGGAGGAGGGCGGTACAAGTATATTTCTGATACTTGTTCTTGGTAATGATATCCAGTTGACTTTGGCAGCAATTTTCAACGTGATCTTATCCAAGAGATTGGACAGCTTGGCAGCATCTGGTATAAATAGAGATTGGACAGCTTGGCAGCATCTTGGTTTCTTCTCATTATTTTGTGTGTTCCCTTTTTTATGTTAGCAGGATCTGTTATCCTCCATACTTTTAGTAATCATCTTTTCAATGTACTAATGTAACAAATAACATTGTATTCAAAAAATGGCAACGAGATCCAGGACTTGTCATGTGATGAACACATCTCTGCTCATATTACAGAGCTGATACTTCAAGAAAATCAAGTTTCAATTTGTATTTGATTGGTGGGTGCCACGTAGTAATTAGAAAATGAAAAATATATAATATGCACAGACTTACTTGATTCATCCCAACATATTCTGATATCCACAATGCAAGCAGATGTTGGTGAGCATTAATCAGGCGACCAATCAGCACAGATGGAGTAAGCAGCTGATGGCAATAAGCAAATTCAGTACAATGCCAGCAAAGAAAGTTTCAGCAGTAGATATAAAAGTATGCCTTAAAAACCTTATATTGCTGAATACTAAGGGGAATGCCAATCTCAGGGCTGCGCACTGCATTCAAGACCCGCAGAATTTTACACATCTCTTGGATACGATCACGTTGAAAATTGCTGCCAAAGTCAACTGGATATCATTACCGAGAGCAAGTATCAGAAAATATACTTGTCCCACTAAGATTTTCACTAGTGAAAAGAGTGTAATAAAGCCATCAAAAAAAAATGTAACGTTCTCATCGGTGTATCCAACAAAAAACCTAAATCAAACTCACCTGCAAAAGGCCTGCCCATAACTAGCAGCCCTTAGGAGAGTCCGTTGGCGTGAAACATCAAATTCATGACCGGAAGCATCAACACATGCTTCAACAGCTTCAGGAAGGGACGGTCTTATCAATCTCAAATTTTCATCTGCCTGAGGAATGATAAGAGAATCAGACTCATCTACAAGTAAAAACTTTTTGATGATGCCATAAATAAATTGCAAATGAAGACCTGAGACCTGACACATCAACTAAGTCCACATTGGCAAAACTCTTTTTTTATATATAAACCATCCACAAATGCATGTTTGATTCTTCATTTTCCTTTCTGTAGGACTATTTAAGAGAAAATACATTAACAATTCAGTCAGTCAAATATACCATTATCTTCAATTAATGGAATAATAACTAGTAACTTTTTGTTTCTTTCAAACTAAAGTCCAATAAATGTACATTATGTTGTCAATAGAAAGCAATGCTCAGATATATTTGAGCATTTCCTGAAGTTATTCAATATAAAATAAAGGAAGCAGAATCAGTTTGCAATGTTACAAATCTACAATATGTAAAAAGATTGAATATACACTCAAATTTCCAACTAGGGTCTCTAACTTTGTTACCTAATTGTACAAATAAAATAGCATCTTTGTGCACAACAGAGCATAATCTTGTTAGCCTATATTTTGATAGAACCTTGAAGTCTAATGAAGAAATGGGCCTGGTGCTGGACAGTGGGCCAAAGCCCAATACTTGGCTTGTGTACTCTAGAAGAAAGAAGAGAGGAATCCAGAGTTAGTGACAGTTGGGTAGTTAGTAAGGTTGTTAGGATTCTGTCATATAGGCTGTACAGTTATTCTGTTATATAGGCTGTATAATTAGTATATAGGCGGTACAGTTAAGGTTGTTAGGATTCTGTTATGATGGGGTAGTATATATGCTATACAGTTAATTGTAATATGCATTATTGTAGAATCATTTTCAAACTGATATTCAGTGGGCAGAGATAATTGTCTCTGAAGGAGTCTTGGCTCTGGTGTATGTTTTATAGTCTGTAAACATAACATTCTGTAACTCTTTCTTCCACATTCAATAAAGAATTACAATTTCTCTTTTGGATAACATAGACACGTTCATGGTAAGAATTGGCCTGTCAATGAATGACTCAAGGTACAGTTAGAAGCGTCTAACTGCCAGAGACAAGCAGCACAAGCTAGTAAAAGAAGAAAAACCACAGTAAGATCAAGTTCCTTTGTAAAAAATTTCCAAGGAATTTTTATCAAGACAAAAGAACAAAAAATTATTAAGAAAAAGCTCAATATAGTGGTTTATAAGCCAAAGGAGAATTACCATCAAGCTCTGTAGTCAACTGAATTAAATTTCAAGGTCTTTGCTCTTCAAACACACACAAACTCTGCAGCTTTTCCCTACTCTATACCCAATGTTTGTAACCTAAAATTTATTAGTTGGCAGTGAGTAGAAACCGATTCAACCAATGACTACTTTCCGCATTTTTTATTTCAATTGCTCTGGGAAATTTGATTATGAACAAAATTTACATAGCATACAAAATTTCAGTTTTGTTTAGAAATAAAATAGTCTCTTGTAACAGCCTGGGCCCTTTTCTTTCTAATAGGCTACCCCAGAACTGTACATCATGACCTTCTCTACCCCTGTAGAGTTTTTGCCTTTCGTGGGAATCGAACATTGTACCCTGGGGCTCAAGTACAATCTCAATGCATTCCCACTACCAATTGATCTGGGCCTTCCGTGGGAATCGAACATTGTACCCGTTCGATTCCCACGGAAGGCAAAAACTCTACATGGGTAGAGAAGGTCATGATGTACAGTTCTGGGGTAGCCTACTAGAAAGAAAATGGCCCAGGCTATTACAAACAAAGGCGCCTTTTTTTTGTAAAGGTCTGGGCCCTTTTCTTTCTAGTAGGCTACCCCAGAACCATAGTTATCAAAATCGAGATTCTACGCCAGATCGGGAGCGGGGTAGCGAAATCGGAAATCGTAAAATCGCAAGTAGAATCGTAAGATTCTACCCAAAAAAAAAGTATCAAAAACTAGAATTGGAAGGGGTTAAACAAAATTGTAACTCGTAAAATCGCAAGTAAAATCGTAAGATTTTACTAAAATGCTGCAGATATTACTATTAATTAACTAATATAATGGTATATATATAGTATATATATATATATATATATATATATAAAATATTGGTAATACAATATTATAAAAAATTGAACTAAAGCAAAAATAACGAGAATGAAATTCTAAGCGACATAAAAAAAGAAAAGAAAGGTAATGAAATTCTAAGTAGGAACGGTGAGGGTTCATAGGTTCGTAAAGCACAGGTTTGTAGCACGAAACATAGATCCTATGAAATTGTCCAACTAGTTAAAAACCATAAATAAGTGAAAACAACATCTCAAAAACACCCCAAATAGTTAAAAACTTTAATGTCATACACAATTTTTTTAAAAAAATTAATAATTTCAGTAGAAAAGTATTACTAACGAACAACCAAAATTATTTAATCAAAAACAAATAAGGAGAAGAGAAGAAACCAAAATTACGATATTTGAGAAGAAATAGTTTATTGAGAAGAGGAGAAGAAGCAGTTTACGACTTTACGTTACTTAAGAAAGTCATTTGAGGAGGAAAAGGAACTTAATTTCTCCTTTAAATAAAAGGTTAAAAGAATAAGGGCTGAAAAGTCATTTCTCCTTTAAATTAAAAACAAGGGCATAGTTGTCATTTCCAGTGAAAACCCTATTCCCTTGTCTTTTCCACGATCTGAAACGTGATTACTCTGCAATTTGCGCCGCCAAGATCTGCTACAGAAACGCAACCCGACCCACGCCGCTTCTGGCCGCTCCACGCCGCTCCTGACCGCTCCCGTCGTTTACACAGCAGTAAGTTTGCAGAGAAACTACTGTTCCTTCATCTTCTCCACGAACAAAAAACGAGTTTCTCTGCAATTTGCACCGCAAACCCGACCCGTTTATCGTGTTTTTTAAAAACACCATTTTTGTGCGATTTTAACCGTGAAATCGTCCCTGAATCGTAGAATCGTACGATTTCACCAAAACTCGCACGATTTCGCCATTTTTCGATTCTGCATCAAAATCGAATCGTAGGGGGTGTGTAGAATCGTAAAATCGTGCGATTTTGTGATAAAAATCGCGATTTTGATAACTATGCCCAGAACTGTACATCATGACCTTCTCTACCCCGTAGAGTTTTTGTCTTCCGTGGGAATCGAACATTGTACCCTGGGGCTCAAGTACAATCTCAACGTATTCCCACTACCAATTGATTTAAATTTTAGTTAGTTTCAAATTTCAGTTTTGTTTAAAAGCACAAAATATGGTAGTCTTTTTTAAAAATTACAGTTTTAGTAAAATATGGTATTTAAATTTAACAAAGGCAATGCCTTTATATTTAAAGTAGACATACATTAGCTGACACCTCAAAAGTTCTGGACATACAAACACTACGTACAATTAAAACTTCAGAAATATTGTGAAACTGATAAAGTCGGTCATGCAATGGTAAGAGAACAACAGGAATAAAGTCCCTACCTTTGCACTGCGCCTATCAAAATGATCCAACGCGTCATACAGCAAAGCCGCAGGTGATGTACTACCAATTGTGAAGATTGAAACTGTGGAATCAGGCACCCGCTGTAGAAATTCCATACTAGTATTGGACAATATCCTCACTCCATCACACTCTGGAATAAGAATTATTGGTTCATCAAAAAGGTAGTGAACTGGATCTCCATCAGGGCCCATCATTAAAAGCATATCATCCCAGTATAGCAGCACAGCGTCCATTCCACACCAGGTAAGCTGCTCCGGAGGAAGAGCTGACTGCAATATGAAAAGAATTTTTGAGCTAATGGTGCCATATAAGCTGCTGATCCAACCGTAGCGTGAGTTTATAGGCATAAAAAATGATTTTCACTTGAAAGAATCCATAAAAAAGTAACATTATGGAGGTCACTTTCAAGTCCAAGATTGGATGCACCCGTTTGTGTTACTTAGGACATGGTGCTGGCAGCATATTGGAAGCATTAATAATTTTGTTAAGCAACAACATTTACAAAAATCAACCGAATGATTGACGCCATACAAATTCAAAATTATGCAAGATGCATACAGTCGCAAAATTCTAAAGCATTCAACAATCAAGTATCAACACTTCTGCATATCCCTTAAGATCTACAAAATCCCATAACACGGCACTCCAATTTTAAGAGTGTGTTTGGATGAGGGTCGTCTTGGAGGGAGGGCTTATTTTTATCTTCCAAATTAAAGAAACTATAACATACTTCTAAGAACAAATAAAAGATGATTGAAATGTGATTTAATCATCTATTGTGTTACTCTTTCAATTTTCTTAAAATCTCAAATCTCAAATATATATATAAATATATGAACTCAGCTCTCCAAACTATCTAAAACTCCCCTCCATGAATGTAACTAATCCTCCAAACTCCCTATACTTTTAAGACCAACAAATTAGCAACAGTTCAAATTTCAAACAACACAACATTCATGATAACAGCTGATTTTCAATTTAATAATTCACAACAGGATTCCAAATCACCAACCTCACACTCCCTCTCGATGATGATGTCAGTCAAATCTGAAGTGGTGACCAGAAGCCTGCCATCATGCGTGAACGACGCAAGCCACTTGCCATCGCGTGACACCACCATCTTCTGCAGCGGTCCCCGGAGCATCCCAACACCAAGCCGTTGCACACCATCCTCCTCAACAGCAAGCACAGCAGCATCATCCTCCTCACTACCATCCCCCACACCGAGCAAAACCTCAACATTCCCAGACACCGTGTACTGTGGCTCAATAACGGCCATACATCGCGGCGGGTCAAGGAGACCAGGATCAGCGAGCTTAAGAGCGGTTGGGTTTTTAAAATCCGCGATACAGAAAAGCTCGTTGGCTTCAGTGATACAAACGACACCGTTTCCCCAAAACGCACAATCAGCAACGTTGCTTTCAAAGCATTCTTTACCAAGCGAGAGATTCGGTTCGATGAGGTGTGCGTGGACATCGTAGCGGTAAACGGTACCATCTTGGACGACGCAAACCAGAGTGTGGTCATCGGTCCACGACATTCCGATGAGACGTCCGCCGGGATGGCGCCAGATAGTATCGGCGAGGAGGTGGCCGGAGGAGGAGAAGATGCGGAGTTTGCGGAGGGCGGACTCGCCGTGAAGTTGGACGATCTTGGAATCATCGCGGATGACAGCGAGGGGACCACCGAAGGGAGCAGCGGCGACTTTGTTGCGAGCGAGGTCCACGTGTTTCCATCGCATTTGGTAGAGCTCGGGCTTACGGTAGTAACGGTTGTAGAGGAGTTGCCACTCCGCGGCTACTGAGACGTTGGCCATTGTAGGATGGGAATTGGGAACCCTAGAAAGGGAATAGTGTGGAGGTTGCGATCAAATTGAAGGTACAAACATGGATGGATCGGTTGCCGGCCGGTGGGAAGAGAAACTGATGAGAAGAAAGAATATGTGCTGTCCTAGTAAGTTTATTTTTTTTGGTAAAGTCCTGGTAAGTGTATAATCCATTATTTTTTGTTAAACCCGGGTATCCACCGGACAGTAGTGACTAATCCCTCGATCATTGGAGGTGTCTCGAGGGGCAGGAGAGCTGGCCCAGAGTTTTAACGCTAAAGGTGGGGAAAGAAGAAATTAATTTAGCTCCGTTTTTTCTCCATATGAACAATAATCAATCATACCCTATACCTCCCAAATATGTCAAACGAACGATTTTACCCCTGATTTTCAAAAAAAATTCCAGAATTACTTATTAAGACATGATTTCAGAATGTTTTTTTTTAAGGATTTCCGGAATTACGTGAAAATTTTCGGAATTATGTGAAAAACAACTTCCAGAATTATGTTAAAAATAGGTACTTCCGGAATTATGTTAAAAATAGGTACTTCCGGAATTATGTTAAAAATGGTTATTTCCGGAATTGAAAATGTTGTTTTAGAAATTTTTAAAAAACTGGACTTTTACCCACAGTTTTGTCCGTAGGTAAAAGTTTTTTTTAAAAAATATGGTGTTTCCTGAATTCCCAAAAAAATCCATGACTTTTGCCTACGGACAAAACCGTGGATTTTCTTAAAAAAAAAAACTTTTACCTACAGACAAAATCGTGGGTAAAGTCCAGTTTTTTAGGAATTCCAAAAATATTATTTTTTATATGATTTCGAAAGTTGTTTTTCACATATTTTCGGAAATTTTCACGTAATTCCGGAAATCCTTCTAAAAATCAATTTTCTGTTAAATTTTGATAACAATGTGAGGGGTATTTTGGGAATAAAATGGGTTATGGGGGTATAGGGAAGAAGGAGGGGGTACAAAAAAAACCCTTAAATTTTTGGCTTAAATATTATTTTTGTCCTATAGGCTATAAATATAGCGAATATTCATTTTAGTTCTTACAAAAATATTTTTTTTAGTATTCAATATTTGACATATTTAAATTTATTATTATAAATACTCACTACAAGAATAAGCTTAATTTACTACGAAAATTTCCGACGAAACTCATTTCGTCGCAAATTTCCGACGGATTTGCGACCAAAAGGTCCGTCACAATGGTTTAGAAAACACGCGCCTAAACTCCTGTGTTGGTTTCCGACCAATTAATTTTTCGTCGCAAATTTCCGACGAAATATTCGTCGAATACACCCATTTTCACTCATTTCACACTCTCTCCTGAACCTCCACTCTCCTTCCCTCAACCTCCACTCTCCCCAACCTCCACTCTCCTTCCCTCAACCTCCACTCTCCTCCCTCACCTCTACCCTCCTCCGCCCTTCTCCGTCGTTGAACCTTCGAGCTCCACGGCCACGAAGATAGTCGCATTTTTCCCTCTCCCCAAGCCTTCCACTCTCCCTCTCCTCGCGCCTCCACTGTTTCTCCGCCGTACTCCGCCACTTCTGGACCTCTTCTCTACCGCAATCCTATTCTAGTCAGGTAATTTCTAGTTTTTTTCTTAATGTGTTCCTCATCTCACTGATTTCATAAACCCTAAATCTATCGGTCTGTATAACCCTCTTCCATTCCAATCCCCCTCGGACCTCATGTCTCCTCTACCTTCCTCTGCCCTCCTCCGTCCTCCTCCCTCTTCCGTCCTCCTCCAGCCTCCCTGCTCACCTACTCTCCTCTGTTCCTTCTTACGCTTCCTCACCCACCACTCTTCCTCCTTAAAATCGGCCATCGTCACTAAAAAAGGTCTCCTTCTTCCTCAAAGGTAAGTTTTCTTCTTCTAGTCTACTACTACTCTACTTCCATTTAACACAAAAGCCCTAAGTTTTTATTAGCTCGAAACCCTAACCCCTTCTTCCTAATTTTACAGCTTCAGTCTGAAACCCTAACCCCCTCTTACTAATTTGACAACTTCATTTGTCCCTCGTGCTTCATTATTTTGTTGGAATCTTAATTTT